>PYUH01004045.1:1623779-1661828 GCA_016808085.1 Suaeda aralocaspica
CTCTCTCTCTCTCTCTCTCTCTCTCTCTCTCTCCCCCTCCCCCCCCCCCAACTTGACACGTGAAACCTATTTTTTATACTTGCATCAAGCCAAATCACAAGAATTGCAAAGGATCAAAGTAGTAGGTAAAACAACAATATAACACTCCTAAAACAAAGAACACATACAGAAACTTGTCTAACAATAAGTAATACATATGAAAGAGAGACCAAGAAATGTCACCTGAATTGGAGTGCCAGTGAGACACCATCTACAGCCAGCTGTTAGAGCAGAAGCAGCCACAGAAACTTGGCTCTTAGTGGATTTTATTGTATGTGCCTCATCAAGGACCACCCTTAGCCATCGTATAGATGGAAGTACCGCACAACCTTGAGAATTCTGCAACGAAGATCAAGGAAACCAGGTCAAACGTCAGTAACAGTATGACTACAGCTAATAATAATAATAATAATAAAACTATTAAAGATCGCAAAGTACCTCAGAAGCAAGATCTGAAGCTAACACTCCATAGGTGGTAATGACAACATCATATTGAGTTAAGACATTAGGATCCCTTGATCTACCACCTCCATAGTGAAGGTAAACAGATAGGGAACCAGGCTGAGCATGATTTTCTATCTCTCCCTGTAACAGACAGCATAAAACATCACCCAATTGACTCATTTAAAATGTAAACAACTTCCTTTAACAAAACTCAAAAAAAATTAATACGCATATACCTTCCATTGGCTAAGGAGTGTCATAGGACAGACAATGAGACTGCCACCATCTATAAGATTACTATCTTGCCTCATTAGCTTGTCACGACCTTGAATCTTTGCAGCCTTCTTAGGAGGGTCAGGAGATGAATCTGAGGTTTTATTTTGCTCTATGCATTCTTCAGAGGCTAACCGATTCAAAGGTATAACTCTCTCAGAATTAGATAGGAGAAGGGATATTGTCATCACTGTCTTTCCAAGACCCATAGCATCTGCTAAAATCTGGAGGCCCAAACCAGAATGAATATCAAGAATCAGAATAAATAAAAGAGCTTTTGTACAGCAGTAGAACCAACAAAAGCACAAGGGACATACCCCTCCTCTTGCCATTTGAAGAGTACTAGGAAATTCAACTGTCGCTTCACCAGAAAAGGAATTTATGTAGACAGAAAGACCCCTCCTGCAGAACAAAGAAAAAAACAGCTCATACACAAGTATCATTCACAATGAAGTACTAACTCCTTAATACTTCCCTTCTAGAAAAGATAGTAGCAAAACATACTTGTCAGCCAAACGATATCCTTCCCAACATGGGTGAAGGGTAGTAGCAGCCTCATCCATGGTTTTCCCCCTTTCCAAATGGACCATCCAGTGAAGCGCTTGTTTCTGATAAGGGCGAAGTTCACAGAGAAGGGTACTTGGGGGATCCATTTCCTGTAACATTTCATTATGCCATTGAACAACTTATGCAAACTCAAGCAAAATAAATAAAGCACGTAATAAGTTAAAGAATGTTACCTCCAGCTTCGAACTATCTCCAACTCCGACAATGCTATCCACATCAGCATCAGATACACCTTCCTCGCCTTCAGGATTATTTTCATCAGCTGCCAACTTCTTCAAATTTTTGGCATGCACACTAGCCTGTTGATGTAAATATTTAATTAAACACACAGCATATTACCAAAAATAGGACAAGTGACAAATTGACAATCACCAGCTGTATACCGTAGAATTCAAAGGCCGCTTTCTCGTGTACAAATTATCAGGAGTGAACTCCGCCTACATTGAAAGAAAACCCCACAAGTTAACATCTTTTCAAAGCTATATATAGCAATACATAGCACGCCATAACGGGTAAATAATACAGAATAGAAAAGTTCTTAAAACCACTGAAATTAAGTACCTTTTTAAAAGGAGTAATCTCAAGCAACCTAAATAAATTGGGCAGAGGGTGAACAACTGATTCATCATTGGACTCTGCAGCTGCTTTTAATATATTTTGATGATGTTTTCGCAACATCGAACTGTTGATAAACACACTGCATAGGAAGCAAAGTACACACACTTTATCCAATATAATCACAGAACAACTCAATACTAACACTTTATGACTACTATCAAAATCCAAAAAAAAAAATTTACTTCAATCATTCCAAGCATTAATTCTCAGTAAACAAACTTCATTCAAATCATTACATAAAATAACAATTACACCAACAGTTTAATCAATATATACCTCACATTTAACGTGATAGTGTCCATAATACTCAGACTCTCAGGAGCATATTTACAAAACCCTTGAACCTTAATCTTATTATCTTTCACCAACGGCATCAAACACCTCGACCACTCGTTCGGTATCCGGCCAATCTACAAACAATAACCACATTCAACTCAATGATCAAACACAGCAATATCACATCATATGAATTCAAATTTTCCACAAACATAAAATTAAAACCTTACCTCACCACCGCTCTTCGTCGAAAACCTAACAATCTCCGAACAAGCTGCCACTTGTCTCCCTCTCCCAAACATTTTCCCTGAAGATGATTTCAGCTTATTGTTCTTTAAAGGAAATCCAAATTCAACCTCATCACCCATTTTTATCCTCCTTCCTTTACTCGTCGACATCGCCGATATCTCACCGTATCCAACAAACCACCACTCCTCCGAAAGCGACAACGAAACCAAACTCAAATCAAAACCTTCATTCTCTCTCTTCACACCACCATACTCCATTTCCTTCGAACTCAACTTCCCGCCATTCTCTCTCTTCATCTCATCACTCTCTCTCTTCATCCCACCATTCTCCACCACTTCCTTCAAACGCAACAAGCCACCATTCTCTCTCTTTATCCCATTATTCTCCGCCATTTCCTTCGAACTCAATTTCCCAACAGTAGTGTGAGAATCCTCGTTGGTTTTGACGTCATCAATGGTGATCAAATTAGTCATCGGAACTTTAACCCTTTGAGCGGAATTAATTCTAGGGTTTTGACGACTTTGAGAAATAAAATTGGGGGTGTCGAAAATTATGTTGATTGCACCAGTTGCATCGTTGTTCGCCATGTGAAGTGCTCTAATTATGTCCATTTCTGTGTAATTTTGCCCTACTACTGATCGAATCGTTTCGATTACTTTTTCTTTGATTTTGGTGTTCATATTTTTTGGGGGTTTTTTTCGGTTGTAAAAATCAAAACCCCTAGAATTGTAATGTTTGTTGTTTAATTGGGAATGAAATTAGGGTAAAAAGAGGGATTTTGAGAAGATTTATAGTTTGTTTGAGACGTTAATTTTGGGTGTGAAGTGTGGTGATTTTGGCGGGATTTAGGGTTCTTGAAATGGTTGTTGATTGGGAAATGGCGCTTTTTTTCCTTTTTATTTAAGAAAATGGCGCTTGTTACAACTTACAAAGGAGTAAAATACTCTGTAGTGTGGCTCAACTATGTTAATGGGTGGTAACTAGACTTGACAAACGGGTTGGGTTATGTCTTTTGTTGGCGGGTTAGGATCACAACTAATTTGGGTTGAGATTGTATTTTATATGAACCAGAGTTCTCGAGTTCGGGTTGATTCAATGTATAAGATGGCGTTTTTTATTTAACTTAAATCAATGATTACTAATTAAATCAAATATTGAATGTAATTGGTCGGTGAAAACTTAAAGTTTACTTTAGTTCCTCACTACACATTCCAAGTAAAATACATTAAGTTAAAAATATTCAATCTCATTACATTTAGAATACTCAAAGGTGATCCACATCGTCACATTTACAAAAGAAAAACTTGAAAATTTAATTATGAGGGGTGAGAGATGAAGAAACAAACAGTCCAAAAGAAGAAGATACCCTTCTTATTGAATCTTGATGACTGCGGCGACGAATCATTTGTTCAAGCTTAGTATTTTAATTTATTTTATTTTGGATGAAAGATTCAAGCTTATTAGTAGTGATTATTTGAGGATGTGAAAAGAAGAAGAAAAAGAACAAGTTGTTGAATGTTGAGTGTCTAGGGTTTAAGAATATGAAAGGGGGGAGGAGCGAATTTGGCAAGCTAAAACGGGTTGCCAGGTTAAACTCGTTACGGGTTTGGATTTAACGGATTTAATGTACAGGTCAAAATGGGCTATGGGGAGATTAGATGTTCACATATGAAGAAACGGTGTATTTTTTTAGGGAAGAAAAGGGGTTATTTAGAAGAAACAGAAGATTAAACCGACAAATTAATGTGATTTACCTAATGTAGCAGGTTAATATTAGTAAGGATCCAAATTTGGATAATTGGGCCCAAAGATGGGTTCAAAAATGAATAATAAAAAGAAGAATCTTTAAATAAAAAACGGTAAAAGATAGGATTATTTTTATAAATTTTTCCTAATAATAATGACGAAGATAACAATAACATATAATTACTAATTAAACATCATGACATTAAACATTTAATTAAAAGTTTAATTGATAAAATAAAAAAAATAGTGTAAGGTATATATGAAGTATGAAGAGGATGTAAAAGAGGGTCCTCCTATTGTAGGAAAAAATGTTAGAATAGTAAAAGAAAAGGCAGTAATCCAAAGGAGGAAAGAGAAAGTAAAGTGTTAAAAGGAGAAAAAAAAAAACAGAGAGAGAAAATATAAAAGATGAGTGTGTCCTCTCCGTTAGGGGTGCGCAAAATCGGTTACCGAATTTTTTTCGTTCCGGAAAACTAGATATTCGGATTTTTCAGAATAAAAAAAATGTATTTCGTATCTGATCCGAAATTCCGAATCCGGATTTTGTTAACCAAAATTTCTTCTAAATCAATTAATTATCCCTTAAAAAACCGGAGAGAAAAACTGAAAACTGGATATCTGGTTTATGTTTTCCTTAAAAAAACGAAATACGGATTTTAAAGTGTCCGTTCCGGTTCCGGTGTGGATACCCGGTTTTTCGGAACCGAAATTTTTTGCACACCCCTACTTCGTTGCACATGCTCTTAGCAATAGACCATGACCTTCATATTATCCTTACTTGTTTGTCCTCCATCATATTATTTTTAACATTAGTTGATCCACCCAAGTTTATTTCAGAGGTTTGTCTAAAAAGCCTCATCGCACAAGACCCAAATATGAATAAGGCCCACATATTTTAGATTTTTATCAAATAATATATTTGCTCCCTCAGTCTTTTTTTTTTTACTTGCCAAAACGCAGCTTATAAAATCAATATATCGAGTTTGGTATTATAAAAAATTATAAAAATTATATCTTCAAAAAATATACATCGAGACGAATCAAACAAGATCATATGACTATATTAAAATGTAAGGCAAAGCATAGCAATCCGCCATGTGGCGTCTCTTTATTACAAATTCAATAAACCGTGAATGATGGCCAGAAAACGCGTTTGTTAAGAATTGAACCTGTGACCTCTCACTTTAAGACACATAAACTTTACCAACTAAGCTATGCATTACTATTGTTATTTTTTCGTACAACAGATTATAATATCATGGATTGTAAAATAAATGATCAAAACCTCACTATAAAATGAATGCTCAAATAACTCTTAATAATATTTTTTTAATATGTATGTTAGATCACATAAATGTATAATGAATAACAGTGAACAATTGCTTGTGTAATTATCTTTTAACATATTGTGTGTGATCATTTCATATTCAGTTTTTTTTCCCCATATCATAATTGTTCTTTCACTCCAATTCTTTAAATTTTTTCAGCAATCGTGTATTCATGTTCAAATATACTAACCATTCAAAATATAATTATTCTCAAACAAATTCAACTCACATAAATCCCTAATAATGAATAAATCATTGCTTGAGAAAAAAGAAAAACATTAACAAATGATTATATTTGAAAATAATTAATCATCAATATATTATTTGCTAAAACATTTTTACTGCTAACGTAAAAGGGTTTCGTATACACTCTATATATTCACGTACTTAATATTTCATCTTATGAAATTTTAAGTTTGATTTTAAGTTTTTTTTTTATAAACTACTTAGTTAAAACTTATAAAATTCATTTAAACTATTTTTTGTATTAAATGGTCCGGGGCAACGCCTCTACATTTTTTTTGCCACGACTCTTGATCCACCATCACTATTGCTTGTTCCGGCAACCTAAAACATAGGTATTATCATTTCTTCTTTGGGTTAGATGTGTTTACTAAGCCAAAAACTTCATCCAATTTTTGGAGATTCAAATTAAGGTTGTGCATGCAACCTCCTATTTGAACTCTTGTAGGGTCATTTTCCCTTCTTTTAAGTACATTGTCGACTTAATTATATGACCCCAATTATTTATCAATGTAATATGATCATTAATAAATTATTTTGATCACATATTAGTATCTTAGGTCATAATTTATTTCATTATAATATAGTTATAAAATTGAAAATGTTGTATGATTTATTAATTATACATATTCAAAGTATGATTTATTATGTAATTTATTGTTCTTTCTAAACATAAACTTACAAATCTAATTTGAGCATTTATTAAAATATAAAATAATTAATTATAAAATTGCAAGTCATGCACCGCATATACACTACATTTAAGGTGAGCAACGGTCCAAGACCGGACCGCACCTAGACCAAATTTGTTTTAATCACTAGATTACATTAGTGCAAGTTTTTTTATCCTCCATCATTATAAGATGTTGATAGTAACGGCGATGGTAGTTGATATGTGTGGTTTTTATAGTGTTTTTCCCCTTGCTTCGAGTCAATTTTATGCCTAGAAGTTGTTAATCTGGCTTTATTTTAGCTCATTCGATGTTCTTTAGCTAATTTGAAGTGTCTCGTCAAGTTTGATTAATTTCCGGCAATTTTAGAGCATTTTAGTTGATTTTTATCATCCACGGTTGTTATGCTCGGTTTTGGTATGTTTTGTAATTTCAGGCACGAAAACCGAGGCTCAGAACGAAGCCGGAAAGCTTAGACGGGATAAGAATGAAGGTGCATGGAAATGCGTGTCAAGAAGTGTAAAACAAGCCTTAAAGAATTTATGAAGAAATAAGAAGAAAAGGAAGCAAAATAAAGCTTCTGACGTTCATATGCGGGCGCACAAACAATACATGCGGGCGCATTTAATCAAGATTTCAGCTGAAAGGGCATTCTGGAGGTCTGATGCGGGCGCATAAACCTCCTATGCGCCCGCATCAGACGATTTTTCCCGACTTTTTGTTTTTCTTTTATTTCCTTCGTACTTAGGCTTTGTAAGCCCAACTTGGGTACATTAGGCACGGTTCTCTAGGCAAAAACAACTTATGCTTTTCATATTTTAGAATTACTCTCTTAGGTTTGAGAATTAAGCACTTTTTCTCTCAAATAAGATTAGGGAAAATTAGGGTTTGTTCATAACTTTTGATTTTCAATTCAATTCAAGTCTTCAATTGTTCTTCAAATTGGTAATTCTTCTGGTTTTGTTCTTTATTTTAGTTTAATTTATGCTTTTTTGTCTTTCTAGCTTAATTAATTTAGTTAATTTTGTTTATGTTAATTAGTTTAGTTATTAATTACTTCATGAATTCAATTAGGGTTTTTACAATTATTCTTGTTTTGATCTTCATAATTATGAGTGAGTAGTCTAATTTCTAGGGTTAGGGAAACCTTGATCAATCAATGGACTAATTAAATTAGGTTGTTTCAATCCCATAATTAGTAGTCATTTTTCTTATTATTGGTTTCTTTGTTTACAATTGAATTGTGCGCAGATTTAGTTGTAATTCTGGTAATTGTTGAATTTGATGCCGAGAGGTAAAAATACCACAATAAGACCACTGAATAATAGGCGGAATTAGTCTAGGCATGAGCGAGAGCCGCTAGATGAGTTTCGAGGGAGTCTAGATTCGAGAGAATTAGTGAGCCCTAATTTGACGATAGTTGTGAGATTGAACGATCTTTGTTAGTGAATCCATTAGTTGTTCTTGGTGACCCGAATGACCCTAGGCTTAGTTTATTGGTTTAATTCTTCGTCATTTCCAGTAATTAGTTAGTAATTAGTCAATAGTCAGTTAGCTAGTCAATACTTCTCGACCAAGGCTCTTTACACAGTTTAAGCTTTTTAGAACTAATAGAGTTTAACTGCTTCCCTGAGGATTCGATCCTTACTACCCTAGCTACATTAGTTAGTGTCGTTTGGTTTACTTTTGATAGGTGTGCGATAGCCTGTTCAAAAGTTGGCGCCGTTGCCGGGGAGGCAATTTTTAATTCTATTAGTCGGGTTTTTACTGTTTTATTTTTATTCTTCTTAGTCTCAAAGAACTATTCAGTTCTTTGGGGCTATTTCTTATCTTTGCTCGGAGTTTATATTGTGTGCAGGTTCATAGGTTTATGCAAAACGACCACGAGCCTGATACTTACATCTTCCCTGAGCCCGAGCGAGTGTTTCTGAAACGGTTGAGACGTAGTAGACGCCGAATTTTTCTTCCCCGATCTGTGGAGGAAACTGTTTCTGACTTGTCTCAGTTTTTCGAGTTCACCTTCAATCCGCTGTTTGAAGGGTATTTAGAAGTTGAAATGGCTGCCGAAGGAGAAGGACAGGGTAGAGGACCACCGCCTCCACCACCACCGCCACCTGCGGCCCGTTCATTGAGAGACTATTCCTTGCCTAGTACGGAGTCTATGGCTGGAGGTTATTCAGTACCTGATACCGATGCTGCTAACTTTGAACTGAAACCGGCTCTTGTGAACATGGTTGAACGAAATCAGTTTTCAGGGACATTGAAGGAAGATCCGAACTTACACTTACAAAATTTCCTTCAATACTGTGATACTATCAAGCAAATGAATGTCTCTAAGGACTACATTAGAAGGCGAATGTTTCCGTTTTCATTAAAAGACAAGGCTAGAACCTGGTTGAATGATCTCAATATGGCCACCATTAATTGTTGGGAGGATTTAGCTCTTGCTTTTCAGAGGAAATACTACCCACCACAGAGAACTGCCTTATTGAGAAGCCAAATCACTAACTTCAATCAGGAGACAGATGAGTCATTATATGATGCTTGGGAACGGTTTAAGGAGTTATTGAGAATGTGTCCTCATCATGGGCTTGAGAAATGGTTCCTAGTTCAATCATTCTACAATGGGTTGGGAAATGAGAGTAGGGCCTTGCTAGATTCTGCTGCTAATGGTCGGTTTATGAACCAGGAAGTCAATGCTGCATATGAGTTGATAGATGAAATTGCCACTCATAATTCACAGTTTGGTAACCTTAGAGGGCATTCCAAAAAGGGTGGGAAACATGTAGTTGATGATAAGTATGAGAGTTTAGCTGCACAGATAAATGCCATAAGTCAGAAGCTCGATAAGATTGGTACTACAGCTCCCCCACCATCACCTGTAGCTGCACTTTCGGGATGCACTGATCCTTTCTGTGATTCATGTGGTTCTTTCGGTCATAATTCCCAGTCTTGCACTAGTTCAGTAGAACAAGTATGTGCCTTTCAAGCCTATAAAAACAATCCATACTCTAATACATACAATCCGGGCTGGAAGGATCACCCATACTTTTCCTACAAGAACAACAGCAATGTCCAGAATCCTCAGCAAGCCATGCCACCTCAGCAGCCACCCCAGCAAATGCAGAGATATGTACCACCACACCCACCAGGTTTTAGCAGACCACCACTACCAGCACCGCCAATGCCACCTCAACCTAGTGGAGAAATCTCGGAGTTGAAGAATATGATGTTGCAAATGCAGAAAAATATGGAGGCGATGCAGGCTCATAACAAGCACTTGGAAACTCAGATAGCTCAGATTGCGCAATCAACTGCTCAAAGGCAACCAGGCCACCTTCCATCACAACCCACACCCCCATCATCACAGGCATCACAGAATCCCCCGAGGGACCATGTCAATGCCATCACCTTGAGGAGTGGAGCTGCTTATGAAGGTCCGAAAATGCCTACTGATAATGTTAATTCTGATGTTTCAGGTGGAGCTGAGAAGACCGGAGATGAGGTGATTGCAGATTCAGATGCAGTTCCAGATAAGGAGGCTGAAGCACCTAAGGAGAAGGCAGATGATACACCGGTTGATACTATCCCGAAATCACAGGTTAGGTTGCCCTTTCCGAACAGGGTAACCAGGAGTAAGAACGATAACCATTTTAGTAAATTTTTAGCTATTGTTAAAAATCTGCAAGTTACTGTTCCATTTACTGATTTAATCACTCAAGTTCCTACTTACACTAAGTTTTTGAAAGACATTTTGAGCAGGAAACGCGAATTGAGTGTAGTGGAGACCGTAGCACTCACGGAGGAGTGCAGTGCCATATTGCAAAACAAGTCACCACCGAAACTAAAGGACCCAGGAAGTTTTTCTATTCCCTGTAACATTGGTCCCCTGTTTATTGACAAGGCTTTATGTGATTTAGGAGCCAGTGTTAGTGTTATGCCACTGTCTATTTGTAGAAAGCTTGATATGGGTGCTTTGAAAGTCACTAACATTACCCTGCAGATGGCAGACAGGACAGTGAAATACCCTAAAGGTATTTTAGAGGATGTCCCGGTGAGAGTCGGGAAATTCTTTATCCCTGTAGATTTTGTTGTGTTAGACATGGATGAGGATGCACACATCCCGATCATTCTTGGTCGACCTTTCTTACATACTGCAGGTGCTGTTATCGATGTCAAAAATGGTAGCTTGACCTTGTCTGTAGGAGATGATAAAGTTACCTTTAATCTGAATGCTGCTCTTAAAAGTCCAATGATGGAACAATCATGTTATGCTATCGATGTCATTGATGAAATTGTATTTGATGATATGCCTCGATCTACTACAAAAGATCTTCTGGAGGCTGTTGTTTGTCTTGATGTTGATGCAGGTGATGGTACAATCATTACTGATGCTTTAGTCCAGGATCTCACTGGTGAGGAATCGAACTCGAAAGAGAGCCGGAGATTTATTAAGTTACCTCAAGAGGTTTGTTCTGTTAAAGAGGTAACTCAACCTGAGATGAAACCCCTCCCCTCTCACTTGAAATATGCTTTTCTCGATGATAAGAAGTTGTACCCTGTTATTGTTAGTGCTTCTCTTAATGATAATCAATTAAATAAACTTTTATGTGTACTTAAAGCTCATAAGAAAGCTATTGGCTATACTATTGATGATTTGACCGGTATTAGTCCTGACTTTTGTATGCATAGAATCCATTTAGAAGAGGGCCACAAACCCTGTATCCAGGGTCAACGACGTTTGAATCCTAACATGCAGGAGGTAGTGAAGAAAGAAGTCCTTAAACTTCTAGATGCAGGTATTATCTATTCAGTACCTGATTCCCAGTGGGTAAGTCCAGTACAGGTAGTCCCTAAGAAAGGAGGGACAACCGTTGTTCGTAATGAGAAAAATGAATTAATCCCCACTAGAGTTGTCACAGGATGGAGGATGTGTATTGATTACCGGAAATTGAATGTTGCAACTAAAAAAGATCATTTCCCCCTTCCTTTTATTGATCAAATGTTGGAAAGATTAGCTAAGAATAAGTATTTCTGTTATCTCGATGGATATTCGGGTTTCTTTCAGATCCCCATCCATCCTGATGATAGGGAGAAAACGACTTTTACATGTCCTTATGGTACCTTTGCATATCGTAGGATGCCTTTTGGATTATGTAATGCACCTGCTACTTTTCAACGTTGCATGATGAGCATTTTTTCTGAATTTATAGAGTCTATTATGGAAGTCTTCATGGATGATTTTAGTGTTTACGGCTCTGATTTTGATTCATGTTTGACTAATTTGACTAAAGTTCTCGAAAGATGTGAACAGGTGAATCTGGTTTTAAATTGGGAAAAGTGTCATTTTATGGTCAATGAAGGAGTAGTTTTGGGACATTTGGTCTCCGAACGTGGAATTGAGGTGGATAAGGCAAAAATACAGGTAATTGAGCAACTGCCACCTCCAGTAAATGTAAAAGGGGTAAGAAGTTTCTTGGGTCATGCTGGTTTTTATCGCAGGTTTATTAAAGATTTCTCTAAAATTGCGAAACCACTAACCCAATTACTGCTAAAAGATGCTGAATTTAAATTCACTGACGAGTGTCTTGAGTCCTTTAATATGATCAAAAATGCACTAATTTCTGCACCCATTATACAGTCCCCTGATTGGAATTTACCTTTCGAAATAATGTGTGATGCTAGTGATTTTGCAGTTGGTGCGGTTTTAGGTCAAAGGAAAGACAAGGTCTTGCATGCTATTTATTATGCTAGTAAGACTTTAGATGAAGCTCAAGTCAATTATGCCACCACGGAAAAGGAGCTACTTGCTATAGTTTATGCTTTAGATAAATTTCGTGCTTATCTTGTAGGTTCGAAAGTTATTGTCTATACTGACCATGCAGCTCTTAAATATCTACTTGGAAAGAAGGAAGCCAAACCGAGACTTATTCGATGGATTTTGCTGCTTCAAGAGTTTGACCTCGAAATTCGCGATAAGAAGGGCGCAGAGAATGTGGTAGCTGACCATTTATCGAGAATACGGTATGACGATGGGGAGATCTCTACCCCCATTGACGATTCTTTCCCTGATGAACATCTGTTTGCTGTTTGTGTGCATTCACCTTGGTTTGCTGATTTCGCTAACTATGTTGTAGGAGGTGTTCTACCCTCCGACTTGACTTATCAGCAGAAAAAGAAATTTTTGCACGATGTTAAACGATATTTTTGGGATGATCCTAACCTGTTTCGTGAGTGTGCAGATGGTTTATACAGGAAATGTGTTCCGGAATGGGAGGTATATGGTGTCCTTCACCATTGCCATTCATCACCCTATGGAGGTCATGCTGGACCCTCCAAGACGATGTTCAAGGTCTTAGAATCGGGTTTCTACTGGCCCACGATTTTGCAGGACGCGAGAGCTTTCATTATGTCTTGTGATTCGTGCCAACGAACAGGTAACATCTCACAAAGGCACGAAATGCCGCAAACAGGTATATTGGAAGTTGAAATTTTCGATGTTTGGGGTATTGACTATATGGGACCCTTCCCATCCTCTAATGGAAACCGTTATATTCTAGTAGCTGTGGATTATGTTTCTAAATGGGTGGAAGCTCTGGCTACCCCCCATTGTGATTCTAATACGGTTTTGCGGTTGTTTAAGCAGGTTATTTTTCCTAGGTTCGGAGTCCCTAGAGCTGTCATCAGTGATGGGGGGAAGCATTTCCATGAGAAAAGGTTAGATAAGCTGCTGAAAAAGTACGGTGTATACCATAGAACAGGACTAGCATATCACCCACAGACAAGCGGCCAAGTTGAGGTTTCTAATCGCGAGATCAAGTCTATTCTGGAGAAGACAGTTGCAAAATCGAGAAAGGATTGGACCAACAAGCTTCATGATGCTCTATGGGCATATAGGACGGCTTTCAAAACCCCAATCGGCACCTCTCCGTTTCGGTTAGTTTATGGTAAAGCATGTCACCTTCCGGTTGAGTTAGAATATAAGGCATACTGGGCAGTCAAGGAATTGAATATGGATGCCAAGCTGGCGGGAGAAAAACGACTCCTTCAACTAAATGAGCTCGATGAATTCCGTTTAGCTGCGTATGATAATGCAAAAATATATAAAGAAAAGACTAAGAGGTGGCACGACAAAAGAATCAGGAGAAGGGAGTTTCAAGTTGGTGATAGGGTACTCTTATTTAATTCCCGTCTCAGATTGTTTCCTGGAAAACTGAAGTCCAGGTGGAGCGGTCCCTTTTCGGTTACTATGGTGAGCAAATTCGGGTTCGTTGAAGTCCAAAATGATAAGGGTGAAAAGTTCAAGGTCAACGGGCAACGATTGAAGCTCTATTATGAAGGTGATGCCGTTGGATTAGTAGAAGAGGTGCAATTCTACAATCCCGATTCACACTGACCACTCCGGAGCCACGGTCAAGCTAATGACCCTAAACAAGCGCTTCTCGGGAGGCAACCCGAGCTTTCTATCCCCCCTTAACTCTTTTTATATGCTTTTGGTGTGTTTTAGCTTATTTTTCGTAATTTTTAGTTAGCTGTGTTTTTGTGTTCTTGTGTGCATTTAGGTGTAGTTGAGTAACTAGAGGTCTTAGGTTGAATTCCGTACCTAAAATGCTAAGTGAGGGTCAAGGTAAGTGAAAAGAAAGTTTTAAAGGAAGAAAAGAAACAATAGTCGAGTAAAAAGGGGCAGATGCGGGCGCATAAGGATTTTATGCGGGCGCATCTGACCCCCAGAACCCCATAAAGTTTTTTGAAAAAGTAAGATGCGCCCGCATAAGGATTTTATGCGGCCGCATCCTACCCACAGAACCCCAAAGAATTTCCTGAAAAAGTGACATGCGCCCGCATAAGAATTTTATGCGCCCGCATGTCACCCCCAGTAGCCCCATGATTTTAAAATTCGGGCGGGATGCGGGCGCATGTATTCCTTATGCGGGCGCATCTCGGCCCGATAAATTTTTTTTTTTTTTTTTTCCGCCTTCTTTCACTCTTTTATTCTCTTTTTATCTTCTTTCTCTCACTTCTCACCACATCTTCTTCTTCCTCAAACCCCTAACCTCCATTAACACTCAACCCCTACAAACTTCTTTCTCTCATATCTCACTCAATACTTCACCAAATCAACCCAAATTTTAACACAAGCTTCCTCTCATCTCCCTCTACAAAACCCCTCAATCAATTTTCGAAAATTTTTGCAATTCGGGGCTACAAGGGGCGCGCGAAATTCTGCAGTTTGGGGCGATTTTTGGTTAATTTGGGACTATTTGGGGCGTTCTTTATACTCTACTTCCAATCAATCTTCATCTATTAAGGTATAAATCCAACTTTAAGCAAGTTTTAACAAAGTTTCTTGAATTTTCATGGCGTTCACACTATAGGGTTCGTAGTTACAAGTTCATAATATGTTTTTTTCTTGAGTTTTATGCTTGTGTGATGTTGATAATTGCTTGTTTAAGTGTTATTAATTTCAAATTCCAAGTTTATGACTTAGAAAAAATTTATGCCCTATTTTACAATGGTGAACAATGTGTAGATGCTTGAGTTGATCGTACTATAAGTTTTAACTTGCTAATTTTCAGACTTAATTTGTGATTGATAATGTCATGGAAGTTTGGTTATTTTTCTTTTTCTTCCCTCTAGTATGATTGTTGCTTGACAAACTATGGTGTTTCGAATTGGTAGTGAGGCTTAAAATGTTGGTAATGTTGCAATTGCGGTTTCATGAGAATTATGCTCTATTAAACTTATGTTGAAAACTTTGGAAATATGTGGAATTCTTGGTGCTATGTCGATAAACATTGGTTTTGGTGATTGTTGTTAGCCTCACGGCTTTTGGCTATATCGATAAAATAGACGGGTCATGCCGAAATTTTTACTTAAATCTTACCTAATTGGAAGCTATAACATTGCATGAGTATGTCCTGCTATGTGTTTTATCCCGATTTTTCCTATGGTTCTAATGCTTTCATTTTCGATTTTCAGGAACCATGAGCTCTCAACGAACCTCGAGAAAATCACAAAGGACCGAGTCTTCCACCTCGGCCTCTAGGGGTAAACAGCCTGCCAGCTCTAGCTCCGGAGACCCCGCACCACCAAACCGCCGCCAACAACAGGCCCGGTTCGAGAGACTGCAAAAGCGGCCCATCCGCTCTACCAGATTCTTTGACCGCAGCACATGTGATGAGATGGGGATCACTGACCAAGTGGTCCAAATGGCGGACAACATCGGTTGGGGTGCATGGCTCGGAGTCACCATGCCAGGACCTGATGGCGAACCAATGGCCCCACCCACCTACCGGGAACTCACTCTGGAGTTCCTCTCTACCTTCCACTTCAGGGTTATTGTGCGGAACCCCAGTAACCCAACAGCTAGAACAGGGGTGGTCAGTTTCACCATCTTCGGCACCCACTATGAGCTTCCCCTTCAACAGTTCAATGAGCACTTCTTCTGGGACCCGCGCAACCTAGTCTCTGTAGCTCTCGAGCACGGCTGGTCTAACTATGATGAAGCCTCCTGGTGGCTCCGTATCACTGACGGTACCACCCCCTATGCCTCATCCACCAGCAAGACCTCGGAGGTCCAACATGCAGCCCTCCGATACTTCCTCCGGTTTATTACCTACTGCCTATTTTCCCGAGGAGAGTTGGGGCAGGTCTATCCTGATGAGCTTAGACTTCTGTGGTTAGCTACTGAGGGATCCCATCTACAAGGCCGAGACTACAACTACGGGTTTTTCCTTGCCCGTAGATTTGCTGAGATAGCCGAGGGTGCCACCAACACGGGGGTTATTTACTGTGGAGGAATGATTACCTGGTTGGCCTACCAGTTAGGTCATCGAGAGAACTTTGAAGGGTTGCACCCCATTGAAGAAAACCCACTGATGGACATCCCTTCCTTGCGGACTGCCGGGTTCTGCAGAACATACACTAGAGGCCGGCATGAACGCTTGGTATGGAATGTCCGAGAACTATCCTGGTGCTACCTTCCCAACGCCTTTACCTCCACCTACTACTTGGAACACCCCGAAGGCGTAAACCCCTGGAGGATTCCCCCAGACCCCATCCCACTAGCTGAGAGGACGGATGCTGAGAAGAGGGCCCTTAGAATGGCCCAGCAGATGCAGCAGGCGGGGGGTGTCCCTCAGGAAGACATTCCCCAACAACCAGCTCCGCCACTCCCACCTCCCCAGGGCGCCTTTGATATGACCCCTCTGATGAACCGCCTGGACGAAATGCATGCCTACAACACTCAGCGGTTCGATCAGATTGATCAGCGGTTCGAGCAATACGGACACCGGTTTGATAGGTTAGATGATAGTGTCCGCGGCCTCCGAACGGATGTAGATCACCTGCAGCGGGTCCAATGGAGAGAGCACATGCATCATGTGGATCAGGGTCACGTGCAACCATTCCCCAACCACCCTAACTGGCCACCCCAGTATGACCCTAATGTGGACCCTACCTCCTACCCTCTCCACCACTACTACTCCCAGTTTCCACCCTATGGCGGGCCCGGGCAGCAGTAGGCGTCCTGCAGCTTCCTATCCCCTTCCCCATTTTTCATTGATTATGTATCCCGGGACGGGACAGTGTTTGGCTTGGGGGGGAAATTAGTTACTCTTATTTAGGTTGTAATAAATTGTAAACATTTTTTTTATTTTCTTTTATTTTTCTTTTTTGGACTTGGCTTTGTTTCTTTTTCCCCTGCAGATATGACAATCGGAGCAGGACTAGGACTTCTGATATCGAATTTACGAATTTTTGTTGATTTACATTGGGTTAGATGTTCCTAAACTCCGCTCTCCTTTTGCTCGTACTTGTATGTGTTGGAATTAGCTGTTTAGCCTTAGGGTCTTTTTATTGCTTTCTAGTGTAGTTTACTGCTTTCATAGGACCGTTACATGGTTTGTACCGTCCCTTAAGGCCGGGAGTTTACATGTGACCAAAAAAATGTACTGCTTTCCTAGTCTAATGTAGTTAGTTGTTCAGAGAGAATTCTTATTGTGATTGGCTAGCTGCTCGTCCCGGTTTTTCGTTGATTTGACTTTTCATGTACCCATTTGCTTAAATTTTCTGAAACTTCATGATTCTTGTATTTGGATGAGTTTACTTATGTGATTTGCCGGGCATGACTTAGTCTTAAATTTGCTAGCCTTCCTTGCAATTGTCAACTCTGTCTAACCTTGCTTGGGTCTTGGACTTGAACTGTGTTAGCGGGAGGATTTGAGCCACTTTTGATCTTATAGGCTACATTAAATTGTATTCTTTTCATGTGTGCTTAGTTCCTGGTGCATTTATGATCTTGAGTTTGCCTTTGGACTTTAGTAACTTTTAATTGAAGTTTTGTTGCATGTTGCGCATGATAAGAGGCATTCAATTGATTTTAGAGCTTCCAGATACATTATTAGGATTTTCATGCTGAACATTTTCTTTCCCTTGATCCCGTGTTTTCTTAAGCCTATATCCCTCACAAAATTAACCACATTACAACCCTTTTTGGCCTTGGTATTTGATAACATATTGTATGCCCAAGCTTGGCTTGGGGGAGTCATGTTGTGGTTTGTTATGGTTGTTGATTGTTGTGATGGTGTATTTGGAGGATTAGGTGAAATTGAGAAATTTTGATGTGCAGGAGGTTCTATAAGTTTCACATTAAGGCTCTGCGTACCAATGACTGGAATTGTGTTTTAAAACACAATATGTTGGTTTCTAAATGTGATTTGGAGTCCGGTTATGTACGTGTGATAGTTTGGTCTTAATGGCCAACTATTAAGAGTCGTGAAACTAAAATGAAAAAAAAAAAAAAAATAAAATGAAAGAAAAAAAGAAAGAAAGAAAAAAAAATTTGAAAAAAAAGAGAAAAAGAGAAAACAATTTGAAATAGATGAATGAAAAGCTTGAATTCGATTTATATTTGTGATTTGAATGAAAATAAAGGTGTGAAGTGAATGAAAATTGAAAAGTTTGGTTTGATTCGGTTGGAATTGGATGATGGGAGACATTGATGTTATTGTATGATGTGTTGGTGAGTCTCCGATGTTTTATATGCGTATACCCCGCATTTTCAGCCACATTATCCCAAATTTATCCTACCCTTCACCCTAGCCTTACGTTACAAGCTTATAAAGTCCTCTTTGATCTTCATGTGCATGCTTTGGTTGATTGTGGAAGAGTCTTTTGGCAAGGTCGTAGAGTATTAATTGCATTTCGAGTCGACTTTAGGATTGAGTGTATACCCTTAAACACTTGCATGAGGTGTGAGATGTGGATTTGGGCTCCTCAAAACTTGCATTTAAACACTATTGCATATGCATTTCATTTTCTTATGGTTGGGTGGTGAGGGTGAGCTACATTATTAGATGCTCAATTGTGTGGAGTGACAACCCGTGAGCTATTCTAGTCATCGATTCATTAAACTTGCTTGGTTGGCTTTGTTTGACTTTTGCTTAGGAATGTGTAGCATTTGACTTGCTTTGATCTTAGTAAACTCGGAAGGATCCTTGAGTTGTGATGCATATGTTTTTATGGGGTGAAAGTCATTTCGTTATCTTTGCTCGGGACGAGCAAAGGCTTGGCTTGGGGGAATTTGATATGTGTGGTTTTTATAGTGTTTTTCCCCTTGTTTCGAGTCAATTTTATGCCTAGTAGTTGTTAATCTGGCTCGTTTTTGGTTCATTCGATGTTCTTTAGCTAAATTGAAGTGTCTCGCTAAGTTTGGTTGATTTCCGGCAATTTTAGAGCATTTTAGTTGATTTTTATCATCCACGGTTGTTATGCTCGGTTTTGGTATGTTTTGTAATTTCAGGCACGAAAACCGAGGCTCGGAACGAAGCCGGAAAGCTTAGACGGGATAAGAATGAAGATGCATGGAAATGCGTGTCAAGAAGTATAAAACAAGCCTTAAAGAACTTATGAAGAAATAAGAAGAAAAGGAAGCAAAATAAACTTCTGAGGTCATTATGCGGGCGCATAAAAATACTATGCGGGCGCATTTAATGTAATCAGCAGCTGAAGAAGCGTTCTGGAGGTCAGATGCGGGCGCATAAATCTCCTATGCGCCCGCATCAGACGTTTTTCCCGATCTTTTTATTCGTCTTTTATTTTCTTTGTACTTAGGTTTTGTAAGCCCAACTTGGGTACATTAGGCACGGTTTTCTAGGAAAAACAACTTATGCTTTTCATAATTTAGAATTACTCTCTTAGGATATAGAATTAAGCACTTTTCTCTCTCAAATTAATTTAGGGAAATTAGGGTTTTGTTCATAACTTTGATTTTCAATTCAATTCAAGTCTTCAATTGTTTCTCCAATTTGGTAATTCTTCTGTTTTTGTTCTTTATTTTAGTTAATTTATGCTTTTTAGTCTTTTTAGTTTAATTAATTTAGCTATTTGTTTATGTTAATTAGTTTAATTGTTCATTACTTCATGAATTCAATTAGGGTTTTTACAACTATTCTTGTTTTAATTTTCATAATTATGAGTGAGTAGTCTAATTTCTAGGGTTAGGGAAACCTTGATCAATCAATGGACTAATTAAATTAGGTTGTTTCAATCCCATAATTAGTAGTCAATTTCCTATTATTGGTTTCTTTGTTTACAATTGAATTGTGCGCAGATTTAGTTGTAATTCTGGTAATTGTTGAATTTGATGCCGAGAGGTAAAAATACCACAATAAGACCACTGAATAATAGGCGGAATTAGTCTAGGCATGAGCGAGAGCCGCTAGATGAGTTTCGAGGGAGTCTAGATTCGAGAGAATTAGTGAGCCCTAATTTGACGATAGTTGTGAGATTGAACGATCTTTGTTAGTGAATCCATTAGTTGTTCTTGGTGACCCGAATGACCCTAGGCTTAGTTTATTGGTTTACTTCTTCGTCATTTCCAGTAATTAGTTAGTAATTAGTCAATAGCCAGCTAGCTAGTCAATACTTCTCGACCAAGGCTCTTTACACAGTTTAAGCTTTTTAGAACTAATAGAGTTTAACTGCTTCCCTGAGGATTCGATCCTTACTACCCTAGCTACATTAGTTAGTGTCGTTTGGTTTACTTTTGATAGGTGTGCGATAGCCTGTTCAGTAGTGAGAATTTTTTATTGTGTTGGTTAGGAAGAAAGATGGTAGATGAGTTTTTATTTTTTGGGGTTTGTCAGGAAAGAAACACAATTATCATCCATTAAACTAGACCAATCACATTTCGAGACAATTATTTTCTTGATTTTCAATAATGAATGATATTAAAGATTGAAAACTAGTCATACAAATAAAAAAATATTTACCACATAAGATAAATTATTGATTAATGAGATCAAATACACCAAACGGAGTATATGATTTTTATTTTTATTTTTGAAAGGAAACGAAGTATATGATTTGCAAATATTATTATATTTAATTCTTCACAACAGTAAATTTCTATCTCCTAAAATTATTTCAACATTTTTGTCTCAAACTTAATCATAATTTGATCTTATCTTATATCCCATTGGTCAAATTTGTTTATGTTGCCATTAATTTATCATTAGATTAAAATTTAGTCATATAAAAAAATCCTGATTCATAAATCGATCATTAGCAGCTGAATCAAGCAATGTACGACTCCCATTCCCTAAACTGTTATAGAATGTATGGACCAGGAATCACGTCTCAAGACCGTGATGTGGGCACAATCTCAATAGATCCTTAAACTGCTCCCATGCTTCATACAATGTCTCATCTGACTCCAAGTTGAAATTCGTGATCTTACTCCGAAGGGTTGCAGTTCGCTCTGGAGGGTAATATTTCCTTTGAAATGCAACATCCAACTCTTCCCAACTATTGATCTTATCCATATTCAGGCTGTTCAACCAAGTGCGAGCCTTGTCTTTCAATGAGAACCGGAACATAATTCTTCCAATGTAGTCCTGAGAAACCCCAGCTTGCTTGATCGTACCACAACATTGCAGGAAGTTATTCAAATGCAACATCGGATCCTCCATTAAAGATCTGGGAAACTGATTCCTTTCTACCATATTCACTAGAGCTGGCTTCAGTTCAAAATTTAGAGCCTCAGTATAAGGGAACCGATAACCACCTCCAAATGTTGCAGAACTGGGCTGGGAATAATCCTTTAACCATCGTAGTTGCAGCGCCGTCGGTTGCGGCGGTTGTGGCGGCTGTGCATTATGCATTGCTTGGTATGTTGTTTTCGTTAATATGTGACTCTGCCATTTCTTCCTTATCAGAATTCTCAAAAATGCTCAAATCAGAAAAGAGTTGTGACACTTCCAATAGTATCCTTTCAGATAGAATAACTCTGCGCAATCTCCATTTCCTCTTACGACTCCACTTATGCAATAACCGTTCTGGTTCAGGATCAATCCAAACCGGCATGCAAACCTAGTACATGCACACAAATTGAAACTACAGATATCTGTAAGAACTGTCTCAAAGAACAGTGGGTTCCTTGTGACGAAATAAAAATAGGACAAAATAACCCGATTAGTAGAAATTAAACTATTGCCTCCCCGGCAAAGGCGTCAAAATTTGAAAGGAACGAACAGTCGTATATCTATAAAAAATAACCTACTACTCTAACTATGTAGACATGGAAGTAGAGATCGTATCTACAGGGAGGCAAAGTAACTCTACCAACTCTAAAAAGTTATTTCGCCGTAAGGGGCCTTTGAATTTGGGTTTTGACTAAAAAGTTAAAGACTACTAAGAAAGGAATTAAACACAGTAAATATTTCAATAACTAATCCTAGGACATCGGTTCACTACAGATCAACCAATGAATTGTATCACAATTAATTGACTGATTATTGACTTTCTGAACTAAGGCTCACTAATTCTCTCGAATCTAGTCTCCTTCAAAACTCCTCTAATGGCTCTCGCTCACTTAGACTCGTTTTGCCTATTATCCCGGTGATCTAATTGTGGTAATCTTACCTCTGGGCATTGATTTCGACAATATCAAACTAACAGTTAAACTTGGCCAGAATTTAACTGAAAGCAATAAAAGTTGACAATAGGAATTCAGAAACATCAACAAACAAATCAATTAACTATGGACAAAACACTAGATACGATCCATAGATCCCTTAGCCCTAGAAAGGAAACTACTCACACATGATTGAAAACAAAGAGACTAACTCAATAAAAGAAAACGAAACTAAAGACATGATTAAAACTAACAAATTTATTAAAAACTACTAATTAAACTAATCAAGAACATAAATTGGGGCACAAAAACAAATAATAAAAACTAAATCTAAACAAAAAACTAAGAACATAAACCAAAACAAGAATATAAACTAAAGACATGATTAAAGGAATAAACAAGAAGAATTGAATAAGAACCTGAAATCTTTATTAATTGAATGAATGATGAACATGAGAGTATTTTGTAGAGAGAGAAAGTGAATTCTAAAAGCCCTAATGATAATGAAAAGCGTACTTAGGCTTGTAAATGAGAGATATATACATAAGCCAAAACAAGTCGAAATTCCTCGAAAAACGCGTAAAACTCAATCCTTCTAAGCACCCCGGGCGAATCACGATCGATCCGGGCGATCGGGGCTTCATCCGTGCGAATCAATCGGTGGATCCCGGGGCCTTCTTGCTCGATCATTTACTTAAAACCTCGACTTCTTTAGCTTCAATTAAGTTCCAATTCCCATCCTAACTCTCTTTTGGCTTCTTAAAGGTAGTCAAGGCCCTCTACTAATCATCAAATGCCGAACATCATGCGAAAATTGATACAAAAGCACCAATTCCTGCAATACTTAGCAAATCGAAACACAAGGCACTAAAAGCAACCAAATTAGTAGAATAGGCTCAAAAGAGCCTTGTTAGAACCAAAAAAAACTATACAATGTAAGGGTAAATAGTAGACAAAAAATGCACTTATCGTTTTCCTTTTTTTGTATTTTAATATGTTAAGGTCAAGTTAGGCCACTTTTGGAAAATACCTATAAATGTACCGGCCGATTTAGAGTACTCAATAATTAGAATCATTAATAAAAGATTAGTAGTACATCAAATGAGACTGGTTATAATCAGTTTTTTCATTTCGAAACCCTAATGGCCTAAACCCAAAGTTCAAAAACGAAAAAATCTAAGATTACAAGTTGTCCAGTCGTCGAAAAATCTAATATTTTGTAGTATTTCAAATTGAACATTGTATGTGCTCAAACAGCTTATGTGACAATTTCCAATATATATCTAAAGAGTATATTGAAATTCAGAACATAAAAAAACAAACTACAAATAATGAGATGAGATTAATCCTATGAATCAATTTATATCTATTTATTCATGTTAAACTAAAGTGGTTATCGCTTGGACAATTTTCCTTCCTAGACCTCATTTACATAAATATAGGAAGTTGTTATATGTTAAAATTAATACGAGTATATTTATTATATTACTATTTATTTTATATAGTATTAAAACTTGATTTCTTACACAAATTTTTAGCATAACTAGGGAGATTGCCTATTTTTTCCTACATGAGACCTATATGCAAACTCTCAGTCTACAAATAAGGAGGCATTTTATAAATCTATCCTAGTCAACTAACTACAAATTTAAAATGTGGGGGAAAATTGTTACCGACTACTAACGAACATACAAACAATTGCGCGCCAATTATAAGGAAGAGCAAATTAGTGGCAAAAATGAAAATAAATAAAAAAATAAATTCAAAGACATAAATTTGTGGCGGGTAATGGGGTTAAGTTTCCCGCCATTAAAATTTCATGTAACCCAATTTTAGGCACGTTTTCCAAGAGCATTGCATCACTTAATTTTGTTTTGATGTCCCGCTGTCAACCCTTAACTCGGACTATTTAACTCGGTCATAACTCATTATTTGACACGGTTAACTCGAGTTCGATCTTTTAAGTAATTAAGTTAGTCCGCATATTTTATTTTTAGCTAGATATGGAAGAATGGAAGATTCCCCGAGTTAAATCCATGATAACTTTTTTTTTTTTTTTTTTCTTAGTACACAACTCACAAGTTTTATTAATTTTGGAATTTTATGTTGTATATCAACTTGATTAGTTAATTAAAGTGATCAATTATGTTTCAATTTAGTAGCGTGTAAAACATATTTTTAAAAAATTGTTTTTTCATTTTTCATCATATTGGAAATATTTTCCCAATTTGAGAAGAAAACAATTGACATTACACATGCGAGGAAAAAACACATTTCCTCACAATTGAAATAAATGATTTTTTCATATTCTTCATGAAAAAAATCATTTTCATTTGAAAATATTCTATACTATACCAAACAAACCCTTAATACTTGAAAGGTAAGATCGGATCTCGTCTATATTAATACACTTTAAAGTTGTATACTCTTACTGTTATCACCATGTTTTACTAGTCTAAATTCACAAATGAATAATTAAAGTTAGATAAATAAATACTAGTATCTATCAATCTTGATTAATATTGTCTTGTTATTTAAATATAGGGTGTGTTCTTTTCACGGGATTGAATGGGTTAGACTGGATTGGATTGAGAATGGTTGCATAGATGGAAGAGATTGGATAAGAGAATTAGAATTATTTAAAACTTATTTAATCTCAGCTTCACACTACTTAACTTTATTTTTATGGGGAAAAAACTACAACACTTTGACCACTGTTTGTAGGTTATGACCAATGATACTATTCACATATCACACGTTGACCATTGTTTGTAGGTTATACATAAGTAAAAACATATTTATATGGGGTCTTATTTGTTTCGTGTTGATTTTTCCTATTAAAATATCAACTTTTTACAATTTTTACAAATACAAAATTAAAGATATAAATGCTAAGCTAGAAGATATGCAGTGGCAAGCGGGGGAAAAAGGTGAAATATAAAGGTAAATATGGAAAGGAGGGAGTTAAAAAAACAATATCTACTAAAACCATGCATCATATATATAATCATTTCATTTAAATTAGTGAAATAATAAATAATCAAAGTCGCTCTTATTTATAAATTTGGGGGTACATTTTATTAAAATGACTTCTATAATCCTCATTGTTAAAATGACTTTTATTAAAAATGACTTCTATATCATCATTTTATTAAAATGACTTCTATTAAAAATGACTTTTATTTGAGATTTCATGTATGTTTTGCAATAATGTTTTTTTTTGTTAACTATTGGTATATCTTGCAATAATTTTATTTTTGTACTATAAAAATCACGTGCAATAAAAGGACAGTACACTTTAAAGTATTGAGATCTTGTATAATAATGATAAATTTGAACTATTGTGAATCTATACAATAATTTTTTATTAGAACAATTAAAATCCTGTACAATGGTACTCAACTTTAAGATATTGATATCACGTACTATAATAGTACGTATGTACTTGAAGTTAGGGATGTGCAAAAAATTCCGTTTTCGAATTTCAGTTCCGAAAATCCGGACCGGTTTTTTTTAAATCCGGAAAATCTAGACAGGATATCCGGATTTTAAAACCGGAAACCGGACCGGATACGGAATGTATTTCGGATTTTTAAGGAAAACAAAATCCGGAATTCCGATTTTCCGGATTTCTGATTCGGTTTTTTAAGGATATAAGTGTACGTTTTAGAGAAAATTTTGGTGTAAAATTCGGAACCGGATATCCGGGTTTCTGATCCGGGTTTTCCGGATATCCGAATTTTGGGAAGCCTGGTTTTCCGGAACGGATACGGAATCAATTTTTTTTGGTACAGAAAACCCGGAAATCCGAATTTCCGGACCGGAAAATTTTCGATTTCCGGTTTTGCACACCCCTACTTGAAGTATTAAAATCCTACATAATAGTAATAAAAACTGAACTATTGAGATCACATATAATGGTAATAAATTTGAATAATTTAGATCCCGTACAATAGTAATAAATTTACACAAAATTGAGATGAAGCTATTTTACTAAAATAATCTAAAATTTCAATACCAATAAAAAAAAGCTAAATCAAGAAACACTATTGTTTTTGAAATTATCGATCATGGGATACCAAAAATAACTAAAATGATCAAAATAACCAAAAACTAATATTAAATTAGCATAAAGATAAAATAAATAAATTGTACAAGATAATAGTTATAGAAAAATATTTTTATTATAATAAAAATATCAAAATTTCGTATAAATACCAATAGAAGTTAGTGAAAAAGAAAAAATCATGAAATTATTTCGTATAATAAATAGGTCATTTATTTATTTTTAAATATAAAAGGAATATACAAATTAATAATATTAGTTCCCGTGAGATAGTATTAATTATAAATTTAAACAAAATTACACGAAACCACATCTCTAAAATATTACTAATAACATTAGGGGAGAAAACCAATTTAATTGCTTGTAGTTTGCAAAAGGATATAAAAAAAAATTAAAATTAACAAAAAATATTAATAAAATAATTTTGGTTCCTTATATAACAATGTTTAATAGCAATTAATGAAAAGTAAACCAATCTTTATTCTTCATGGAAAAATATATATATATGTATGTATGTAAAATACTAAAACACAAACTAATCAGAGAGTAACAAATGTCAACTCCACATTAAGTGGGTTTTTGTTTTAGTATAGTAAAATATATTGATATTGATGATGTATGTGTAGGAAAGTTGAGGTTTGAAAATGATAATATTGAAGAGGAAAGTTTATAAGAGGATGTCTGAAGCAATTTATTGACATACTTAAATTTATCTAGAATTAGAATCTTTCAAATTACAAAAAACATAGTTATATAAATCATTATTGTCTTAAGAATTTAAGATTATTATGTAATCCATTTGTTTTAATTATTTCTTTACGTTTTGACTATTGTCACTATTTATAAATCACACTTTGACCATAGTTTATATTTTATATATAGATAAAAACATATTCATAGGGGTCTTGTTTAATTCGTCTTGATTTTTCCTATTAGGATATCAATTTTATATAATTTTAAAATATAAAATTAAAGATAAGCGTTAAAATATTCGCATTAGCTAACGTGTATAGATGAAACGTGAAGAATAAATTGAAACACAAGGAGTAGCAAAGGTCTTAACATAACACATTATTTTATGTACTATATCCGGTTTACAATATATGCAACAAACTAATTTTTTAATAATTACAAAATTACCTAATTTTTGCATTTATTTTGAACCAAAGGTGGTAGCAAAGGTAACACATCGTTATGTACTCGTATTTGATAATCTTGAGTTACAATTTTTTAATTATTGTAATAGTTAAATTTGTTTTTGAATTGGAAGAGTTTGATGAGTAAAATGGACTACTTTAAAAAAAATGAATAAGCTAGAATAGATTGAAGGGATGCATGGATTGGATTAAAATGGATTGAGGGATGAGATTAGAATAGATAAGAATGAATTGAATGGACTAGAATGGATTAGGAATTGTATCCTAATATGAACATGTCAAAAGGGAAGTTGAGCGGAAGTTATTAATTAAATGGATGATCATCAAATAACCAACAAGTACCTTTAGAAGGAAAAATGGAAATTACCCAATTCATTTCAACTTTTCAAGGATATTGGCGGGCAATTAAAGCTATGCGATCACTCATATTCAAGGAGCCTTCACAATAAATAGGCCACTTTGTTATAAACTCAACACACCACCGAACAACAAACAAGTCTTCCTAAATTTATGGAAAATTTGTTAAACCCCCCCCCCCCCCTAAAGTAGAAATAAGCACATAAAACTTCGTTTATGTAATTTAAATATGTCAAATTAGCTAAAATTTGAAAATTAACACTAGTTAACAGAAGCTGTCCAATTTGCCGGGTTAACTTTCTACATTACGTCCAATTGGCTAGAGTTACCATTACGTCCTCAAGTGAAGACATTTATCAACCTATTTTTTCACCACCACCCCTACCACAATACCACCACAAAACCACCACCACCTAGCAAATCCACTAAGTCGCCATCATCTAACCTCTACCACAAAACAACTTCGAATTAGAGTTTAGGGTTTCCTACCTTACTATTCTTCAACAATTCCCTAGTTCACTCTCTTCCTGTCATTTCCAGTGAACATATATATATGGAGTCGATCGTTTCCTCCTCTTCTGATTGGTTGTGTGGCCTAGCTTATTATTTTGTGTGTTGATTTTACCTATCATAAGTTTGTGGATAGTATATGGAAGTATTAATGTTTTCTATACAGGTTCGATCTTCATTGCTTCAGAAAAATAATATAAATTCAATCTTTATTCCTCATATTAGTTACATTTCTCATCGTGAAGTTATTTATTGTTGTGATTTAAATTAAATCAAGTTCCAACAAAGTACACTAACAAGGTTTTATCTAATTAAAACCATTAAATCCAAGGGACCTAATATCCTATACACTCAATTTCACAAGCGATTGGGAATCAAGTGACTTCTTTGCAAAGACTTTTGCGCTCGCGCGCGCACACACACATAAAAAATGTTGCACTTCTATGTCTGATAATACTTTTAGTGTTTATTTGATTAGAGGTTATTTTCCATAAAAATAGAAATTACAAGGAAATTTCTCAAGCATGTTGTGTTTGGTTGGAGTAATTCCTACAAAAATCAAATTTGCAAAGGAAATATAAATTCCCACATAGATTGGGAATTAAACCACCAAGGTCCCTCATAGTGAGTGAATCCCTACAAAGCATGGAAAGTTATTTCATAGAAAATATAACCTCTCATAGTGTCAACCAAACAGATGTGCATAATTCCCAAGTGATTAACAAAGGAAAAAAATTCTCGTGAAATATGATTTTCTATGGGAATGGTGAACCAAACAAGCTCCTACTATCATTTGTTTATATTAATTCTATCTATTAATAATAGATTATAAAATATGTTTGGTGTAAAATGATGGTTTTAATTTCTTAGCCCTTCTAGGCTAACTATTGCATAGGTCGAGGATAGAGATCAAGAAAGTAGTGTCGGCCCTTAGCGTGAGAAAAGTGATCCCATGCTCAAAGTCCCAAATTTCAGGGGCCCAACGTAAATAATAATAATAATAATAATAATAATAATAATAATAAAAGAAAAAAACGAATTATTTATTATTATTTTTTTTTAAGAAAAACTCTTAACATGCTACTTTGCTAAACCATTCTCAAGAAAATCTTCTAGACTTTAGCAACGTAATCATTTTTTTCCTAAAAAGCTTAAACTTATTAATTTCATTTTCAGTTTTTTTTTCTTTTTCCCAATTCTTTTATCTCAATAACCTTCTAATTTTCATCCCCAACTATCACAATTCATAAATACGATGCTTAACTACTTAACTAGGTTCCACGAAAACATATATGGGTTCAAAAACGGAGATGAGGCCGAAAAATGACAAAATAAAAAATTCTAATAATGGGAACGACAAAGAATCGACAATTAATTTTATTTTAAAAAAAATCACATGTCAATTAATAGTGTTTTTTTTATATTAAGGAGTACAATTTTTTAAGTGTAATAACATTCATATAATATTCTTAGGGGCTAATTAAAAATTTAAGGTAATTAATTAAGGAGTATATAATACTGTATAAAAATAAGGCTATAGTAGTATGCCTTTCAAAAAAGGAAAAGATAAAAAAAAAAAAAAAAAAAAAAATTTTGCGACGGAATTTTGCTTGTTTGCGACGAAATATCCGTCGCAAAAAAGTGACCAAACCAAATCAAGTGACCAATTGGTTTTTGCGACGGATTTTTTGTTGCGACGGAATAGCCCTCGCAAATTTCCGTCGCAAAATTCCCCTCGCAAAAGCGACAAACCCTTTATTATTTTGTCGCGAAAAAATTCCCTCACAACCACACAAACTACTCCCCCTCACTTCTCCTTCAACTTCCTGAAACCACGCCATTCTCCTCTTCTTCTTCTTCTTCTTCGCTACCCAAAACACCGCCATTCTGACGGTTCAAATCTGACGGTTCGCCATTCTTCGCCACCGCCAAAACCCCCAAAGAGAAATCGGCGTCAGTTCAAATCTGACGGTCGCCATTCTCACTTTCATTACTTTCACATTGCTTTCCTCCTCACTCATCTCAAACCAAATTCATTCTTCCACTTCAATCTTCAATCTGACGGCGTCAAGTAAACTATTTTTATTTTTAATTCAATTTCAACCAATTTATTTTTTTAATTGTTGATTTCATTTCAATTGTAGCTGCTATTATCAAATATTGATTACACTTGAACAGCAAACACCGTAGTAAGATTACTTCTATTTTAACATTTTTTTTTGTTTTTTTCCTTTTTTATCTCACTGTTTAATTCTGCTATCCCACCCTTTTTTGGGGTCATAGTTGAAAGTCTTTTCTTTAATGTGTTTTCTTGTATATCTATGTTATATTTGTGAATTTTGAGCTTTTTTTGTGTTCAATTTATGGCTTTATGTTGCCCATTCCGGAAAATTAGTATAATTTGGAATGATTCCCTGTGAGAAAATAGAAGGTTTGGCTAATTTGATGCAAGTTGATCATCCAAGATAATTACTGTGTGGATGAAGTTGTTCCGATTTGCATTTGATGTTTTGTTTGTTGTTTGTTTTGTTTCTAGGAATTCTTTGATTTTGGGTTTTCTCTTGTTGTTGGCAAACAATGTACTTCTCTTTACCTGGTTTCATGTGATTGTTCAAGTTGTTGAATTTGCCCTCTTCTTAGCTTTTTGTACTCTTCTCGCTTTTTATCATGTTTTGGGTTATAGACTGCTCTCATTTAGGTTAATAGTTGATGGGGGACAATCTGTGGCTTAAAACATGGCATAGGCACATGTACTGACCATTTTTTCGTGTCTTCTCGCTTTGGTTCTGTTGTGGTTTCTCAAAAAGCCTTAGAATCTGTCACTTTGGGTGTTAGTTTCAGCGGCTCATATGTAGATAGTATCTCTCCGCTAGGAGTGTAGCAGCCTTTTAGTCCCCACGGGTAGGTGCATGGTGCAAGTAACACCATTCCAGCCACCATTCTTTGTCACCATTCTTCTTTATTATTTTTGATATAATTTTATTTTTTTCATTCAGTCTATTTCGTTTTTAATTATTTAAGTTGACTGTAGCTTTTGAAATGGGCACATAGTAGCCATTTTGAGCCATTTCGAGCCCTTTGACCTAACACCATGTCAGACTAGTTTGAAATATCTGAGTTGTTACACTTGTAATTATGCCTTTGTGTGTAGGTTTCGTTATTTGGTTGAAATGAAGAGATTGTGAAATGGGCACTTAGTTGCCATTTTGGCCATTTCGCGGCCATTTAAACCAAAACCCTCTAAAGGCTGTTGGCTAATGTAAAGGTTGTAACACTTGTATTATGCCTTTTAGGAATTTTTGTTATTATTAGGTTGAAATGTGAGTTTATATGAAATGGGCACAATAGTCGCATTTTTAGCCATTTCGAGTCCATTTGAACCTCAACACATGTAAAGGCTGTTTGAAATATCTAGGTTTGTAACACTTGTAATTATGCCTTTAAAGGATGTTTAGCTTTTATTATAGGTTGAAATGAGAGATATGTTGAAAAATGGGCACATTAGTAGCCATTTTTAGCCATTCGAGGCCATTTGAACCTAAAACACATCTCAGGCTAGGTTAGGCATAATGAAGGTTGTACACTGTAATTATGCCTTTTGGATTTTAGCTTATTTATGGTTGAATGTAGACTTATATGAAAAATAAGCCATTTATTTGTAATAAGCTCTGGCTTTTATTGTTTACCTGTTTTTGGGGATTTAATTCAAATCTGTATAACTAATATTTATAATTGTGTTTTTGTGGAGACCTACCAGAAGAAGCTTGAGGAAACCAGCGTGACGGGAGTCAAGACACTCGATGAGTTATTTGGGAGGCATCTGGTGGTCGTAGAAAGAAAGGTCGCGTGAAGGGCTTGGTAGTGGTGGGACATGTATTACCACTCTTCGAGAGATCTGGATCGAATGCAATACACGCCATCTGATTTTTCCAAATGAAAGATCATTTGAGAAACATGTGGAGAAGGTGCGGGGAGTGGTGCTGGCTGAGGTTGAGGAGAAGATGCGAGCCGAGATTGAGGCAATGCAGAGGACAAGAGGATTTTATGGAGCAGATGATGAGTTGATTCTGTAGCGACAGTTGTTCACCTTTCCAAATTCAGCCTCGGGACTCCCAACGACGACGAGGGCAGCGTGGGTCGGCAAGGGATGCAAGTGTAGATAATATCTTGTTCTATAACATAGCTTAGTGCCTTTATTATCATTGTTAAACTTTAAAACTATGAACTATTTAGCCGGAATACTTTGTATGCATTGTTACATTTGAATATATAATTATCGGAAATATAAATTGTCCTTATTGATTGAAATACATCAACTGTGGCAGATTCATACAGGTTCACAGGCACAAATACAAATAAGCAACCAAAACAAAAAAATTCAAAAATCCGTCAACTTTTTTTTACGACGGAATTTCCGTGCAAAGTGCATTATTATATTTTTGTTGAAGTTGTAAGGGAATTGCGAGGGAATATTCCGTCGCAAAATATTTCGTTTGCGAGGGAATTTTCCGTGCAAATCGATGTTATTTGTAGTGATGTGAGTCATTATTAAGAAGAAAAAATAATAAAATTTGTGATTATGTCCCCTCCTAAAGCACATCGGTACAGTTTTCCTATTAGTTAATATAGCTAGTCGATGTTTCAATTAGTTCTATTGATGTGTGTAGTGTAGACAACTATATATGTTCCTCTAAACGCTGATGATTAAAGTGTACCACTCGACAAGTCCAACGTCAAAAAATTATTGCTTGAAAAGAACGCCTAATTTTGTGTCGGAATGAGTCCTTCACCTATTTGGTCCCCACTCCCCGATTGTACGGGGTTCCCGCTGCCGTTCAGCTAGTCGGGGTCCAGGGGTAAATGCCCTGGTTAGGGTAGGTAGGTTCCCCCCAAACTTTTTCTGGAAACTACCGTGTGTCGGAATGGCATGATAGTTCGATGGTTGAATACGTTTAGTTAATTTCTTGATATATTCTTTTTATTTGGCTTAATTTATTGTTTTTATTTGTTATTATTTTTAATTTTATTTTCGAACGTAAAAAATATTAAAGCATTAAAAGTAACCAGATTCAACGAAACTTCGAATGGTTGTTCGGATCTGTAACTTTAGAGTGTTATAAAGTAATTGGTTGGGTTATGGAAGTGAATTTCATGATATTTCATTATTTCAGCAATTGAAACGAATAAGTATGGAAGTTTCAGAGATTCACCAGTGAAAATCCAAAAGAAAGCAGGCCTCGGCAACCTGGCGCTCGTCCCTCGGCGTACCTGGCGTCAGCGGGCGTACGGTGTCCGATGACATAACAGCTCCACTATATTACCCAACCTTATTCCGAAATTTCCAAGCAATTCAACATTAAACCCTAACTCTCTCTCTTCGATTTTCGTGCCATACCCTCGAATTCGGCCTTTCCCTTCTTTCCCACCCAACTACCTTTCTGCCAACCTAAAACACTTAAGCATCATTAACCCTAAACACACTATTATTAATCATCATTTTATTATCAATAATCTTTGTTTTCAATCTAGTTGTTTGACGTTGCGCGAAGGTCCATTCAAATGAGACCCATCACACATCATCCTCTCTGATTCAAAGAGTTAGTTTTGCATGTGATTTAAATGCTTTATATGTATAATTGACGTGTTTTACTATAATTTGCACTTGGTTAATTTACTCGACTTTAATTAAATCAATCTAGTAGAAACGTTGCTTTAGGTTTGTGGTTCCATGCTAATGTTCCATTGCTTTAAAATCACTTAGATTCTGTTTAGTTTTAGCATAAGCCTGTTCTACTAAAATAAGATTAAAACTGGTTAATTCTAAAGCGATCACCCATGCATGTTTTATTGGATTATGTGTGATTATCAAAACCCGCTAGCTTGCTTCTATGTTGTGTTTGGTCTAACCGGATATCCATGCTATATTCGATATTATGATTATGAAATTATATATGAGAAACGTAGAGGCCGCTATACGCGGGGAGACATTGTGACCTACTTTGTCCTTCCCCTGTCCCCATCCGAGTCGAGACCTTCTTTCCTTGGCTGTCAATTTGCCTTGGGCTAGACCTATAAGGTTCCGTGAGCTCCTGAAAAGAGCACGGGTGGCGATTTCTCCTTGGTTGGTTTTGAGCTTCTAGCTCACTCTCTAGCCAAGCATACTCACATACGCGCACAAATTCTAGACTTAAATGTCCATACAAATGGCACATGGCCCCCGAGCCCCGGTCCAAAGTGGGCACCCTAAGACCATGCCTCTTGTGAGCCATTTTTTTTTTCTTTCTAGTTGGGTCTTGATCTTTTCTTTGACTGATCATAGAGGTTGAGTTCCAGTTTCTAATTGTTATGGCTATGATTAGCGAACAATTTAATTAAGAAATTAAGTTGTTTAGACCATAGTACGGATTTTAATCCTTTGCAAGACTATTTTTTGAAGATAGAATTTTGTTTGAATCATCGTGTGCGGTACCCCCCCCACAAAATGGGAGAGTAGAGAGACAACATCAACATGTTTGAATGTTGCTAGGCTTTGTGTTGTTTTCAGGAATTTGTCTATAGAGTTTTTCATTGGGGGGAGGGGGGGGGGGGGGAGGAGGTAGCCGCTTTTTTTTTTTACTGTCACGCCCACTCAATTCTTCAAAATAAACACTATGAAGTATTGTTTGGTAAATCACCATCATATGACACACAAGAAAAGGCCTATTTGCACAGCGAAACTTTTGCGACGAGACTTTATTTCCATTGGAAATGTTGAATTTTCCTACAAATTTTCAAGTTTGCGACGGAATTTGAAAAGCTTAAAAAAATCAATTTCCTCAACTTTTCTGACGGACTTTCCTCCGAAATTTCAATTATTGATAAAAAATTATTTAACCCTACCTATATAAGGGATTGTCATCACAACTATCCCTTGCGTCCTTTTCCTCTACTATTTTTCTTCTTTGTTGGTCTTGTTATCTTATTCTTTCGAATGTCTTTTTTTCTTTGTTGATCTCCTTTTCTCTCCTTCGAACTGTTCTTTTCTTCTTCGTATTGTCTCTCTTTCTTTTTCTCCTTCAAATGTCCCTTTTTGTGATTTGAATTGGTTTTTTTTGTTCTTTTGATCTGAAAGGTCAAATTCGACAAAAAAATCTGATGGTTGTTTTATGGTTGCTATGGATTTTCTTTTTCGTTTTGTTTGATTTTTTGGTTCGTTTTTTTCTTGGTTTTTTCCCTTTTGCTGTTACATTTTTGTTCCTTTTGAGGGTAGTTTTTGTTCGTTTTGGGTCACATTAGTTTGGTTGGTTTTATTTTGCATAATTTTTTTGGCTAATTGTGGTGGTTTTTTTGGGTTTTTGGTTGTGGGTTTGGGTGTGGGGTTATGTTCTGGTGGCTTGCGTTGTAGGTTGGTGGGTCTAGGTGGTTCTGGGTTTATGGGTTGTCTGGGTTGGTGTGGTGGTTCTAGATTGTGGATTGTCTTGGTGTGGGTTTTGGGTTTTCTTGGTTGTCAGTTTGCGTTGGGGGTATCGGTATGGGGTGGGGTGTGAGGTGGTTTGGGTGGTGGATTGTGAGTTGGGGTGTTTAGGGTTGTGTGTCCGTGGTTTGGATAGGGGTGGTGGTCTAGTGGTGTTTTGGTGTAGATCTGGTTGGGGTGTGGGTTTGGGTGGTCTGAGTGTGGCAGTGGTGATCTATGGTGGTGGTGGGGGGCGGCTGATGCGGCCTCACCGCTGCTTTTTTTTTTTTGGTGTTAGTTTTTTGCGGACTAGTTTGACCTTTTCCCCACTATTATGTCAGCACTCATTTTCTGCAAACGTTCTGTCGGCCCCTTTTGTAATTTGCGACGACGTTGTTTTTCGACAGACCTATTTGACGGGGCCATTCCATTCGGCATGTCATCTTGTCTCGCCATTGGTCCCGTTTTGCGACGGTTTGTCCCCCCCCATCCACGCAGCATCGCCACCTTTTTCTTGTGTGGACATTGTCCATGTTTTGGATGTTCATGTTATGCCCTTCAATCCGTCGTCCCACTCGAATCCAGTTTGCTCAACCGTCCAAACTCACACAATGTTTGTTTCCTGTGCATCATCCAGTTTGGTGCACAGGATCGGTGGCCCAATGGTTTCTGGGGGCAGACGGAGTCACTTTGTATCTCCAAGAGTCAAGTTGCCGCTGCACCTTTTTTCCCTACGCATACATGAGTCATTCCAGCGGTGTTGAGCCATGTTCTCTTTGAATGATACTTTTTACGTTTCAGCGAGCTCGCTGGGTGCTTTTGGCGCTCTGGCCCTCCTGATGACTGCCCCTGGCGCCTAGTCGTTCCCCCCTGGCCTGCCTCGACTCGGAGGCCACAGCAACATGGGTGCGCCGCGAGGCGGACCCCAGCGGATGGGCGGGGCGGGGGAAAGGCACAGGTTGTCCTTCCCTTCTCTCTGCTTCCCCCCCTTTTCCCCCTACCCCACTTGCTCTCTTCATTTATATCTAGTCTGCCCGCACGAAAGTTACCCTGGTTGCTTATCAATTCTTCCCACTCACTATCTCGTGCTTTCAATGCTATGAGTGTACATACATGTGTGCAGGGTGATGGGGCTTATTTAGCTTACTACGTATCCTGGCATATTGTCCTTCTAGTTTGAGTGCAAGTGCATGCTGCTCAGCCTCTACCCACTACCACACCACTGTAGAAATCAACACCCGCAAAACCGGCTTGGCTGGGAATGAGGCACGTATAGGGGTCAATTGACCTTTCTCCCTCTTATCCTTTCTTGCCCGCGCTGCTGTGTGCGTTGCTGTGTGGCTCGGCGCGCCCCTGCCCACGCTGCCCTACCCGTTACCCACACCCCCATTCCTTCATCTCTTTTCTATAGCACCTTCCATTCCCGCCGCTCACAGAAATCCCATCCCCACCATTCATCTCAGTGAAACAACATTCTGCTTCTGCCCGTTTCCTGGTCCCCCCCCTCCCCCTCATCGAATTCTGCCCTCTGCGGCCAGGGGAGTCACCGCTGTCTATTGCGTCGAACTCAATCCCGGTGCCTGACATACCATTACCCCTCCCCAGTTTTGTTTGGCACACCCCCTACTGTCTCCTTTGTTCTTTTGCTCGGGCCCGCCTTGACGCGTCTCATAGGCGCACGACTTGGCTGCTCGTTGGGGCGCTTCACCTCTCGAAAGTCGCCGTGATCAGGGCCGGATAGTTCTGGCTTCGCTACGATAGGGGGACGGGCTTTCTGTTTGGGGTCGCCTCCCGACCCTCGCCGTTGCTCACCCGGTCTCCGCCCGGGTTCCGCCACCGGGCTGGTGCGGCTTGGTGGGTTAGGGTTGTCGAGGCTTCGACCCCCGGCGCCTGTGGCGCCCTCGTGCTGGGTCCCTGTGTGTGGTTGGTGGTTTGTCATCAATTTTTTCTTTGGTTTTGTTCTGCTGTTGGTCTTCCTTTCTCGTGCGGTTACGTTTTGCTTGAGGAGCTCGGCCCTTTTGGTGGGCCGGCACACTGGCCCCTCGCCCTGGCCCTGTTTGCTTGTGCTTGTATTTGTTGCTCCGTTTAGTTGTGGGGTTTGAGCTGCCGGAAAATGGGCGGTGGCTGGGGTCCCCGCTTATTCTACTCTCTTCTTAC
>PYUH01004045.1:1661853-1700990 GCA_016808085.1 Suaeda aralocaspica
AAAAAAAAAAAAAAAAAAAAAAAAGTAAGAATATAGTAGAATAGGGGACCACCATCCACCTCCATTTTCCTTCATCTTCAACCCCACAACTAAACGGATCAACAATATACAAGTCACAATCAACATTTGCCATTTCTATTTTCCATTTTCCTTCCTCACCAAAAGCTAGTTCCCAGATCAAAACGTAACCCACCATATAAATTAATACCCAATATCAGAACAAAACCCAAAGAAAATTAGATACAAACCACCACACCAATTACCCATCACCGATGTCGCCACAGGCATCACTTTGTTCTATCCTCGACAACCCATAAGCCCACCAATCATCACCATTTCCGTAATCTTGACCACGCGATCAGACTGCGGAAGACCTTGGAGACAACTGCTATTTTTCGATTTCGACCCCAAACATAAATACCCGTCCCCACCTAATCGTTAGCGAATCCTAGACATCCCCGGCCCATATCACGGCGACTTCGAGATGGAATCTCCCCCAAGCAAGCCAACCTCGTGCTTCCTAGATACTTAATGTTCTCCATCAAATAAATGATCTTATTTTTGCCAAAACAAAACTTGGGGATTTGATTTTGGTGATGCCCTTTTTTTCTTCTCATATAATAGCTTTTTCCCTCAGATTTTCATAGTTCGATTTTGGTTAGGGTTTTTCCATTAAACTTTCATAATTCATAATTTTTTCACATATTAATTTTGGGGATTTGATTTTTGTTAGCTGCTTTATGGAATTTCTATATAAAAGATATTTATGAAATGTTTTTTTTAACTTTAGGGCATCTTTTGTAATTTTCGCTCCGAGCCACAAAAATGCACGAGACAGCGCTGCAAGAAAGGATAAGAGTTGAGAAATGAATTGACCCCTATACTTGCCTCATCCATCAATCCTTTTTTTTTTTTTTTGTTTCTACAGGTGGTTTGTAGGTGGTTATATTCATTAGCATGCACTTTCACTAAACTAGAAGGAAAATATGCAAGTATGATTTAGTAAGTAATAAGCCCATAACCCTTGCAACACATGTATATCAAACTCATAGAAATTTAGCACGAGGATATTGAGTTTGAGATAAATTGATAAGCAACTAGGTTAACTTTCGTGCGGTGCAGAATATATATAAATTAATAATATCAATTTTTTTTTTTAAATGTGGATCATGATAATTTAAGAAAACTTTTCCACTTTCCCCTCCCACAACCTAGCTGTTGTCTCCTCTCTGCGCACCCATTTCTCCTATTCCAGTACATGGTGTACTACTATGCTCCAGGTGCATTCATCATTATGCCAATACTCAAAATCATCTATCCTCTTAAACGTAACATATTATCATTCAAAGATGATTCTAACACCTCTTGATATGACTCTATGTATGGGAAAAAAAGGCTCATGCAACTTGACATCTTGAGATACAAAGTACTCTCTTCTCTCCAAGTTAAACAATTGCCACCCCTTCTTACCAAACTGATATCAAAGAAACAAACATTTTTGAGTTTTGACTTTATGAGGCAAACTTATCTAGTTTACTACTTTGATTATGGGCATAACATAAACATCCAAAAACATGTTGCAATTCACACTACAAGAAAAAGGTCGATTTGCGATGGACAATATCCGTCGCAAAAAGGCCAAATTTCGTTACAAATTACATTTCCGATGGAATTCCGTCACAAATGTTCTGTCGAAAAACAACTCGTCGCAAATTACAAAGTTTCCGACAGAATTTTTGTCAGAAAATTATTTCTGACAAAATATGTTGGAAAAGGTCAAACTATTTCCGTCAAAAAACAACCACCTAATTATAAATAAAAAAAAAGCAGCGGTGAGGCAGCATCAGCCACCCCACCACCACCATAGATCACCACTGCCACACTCAGACCACCCAAACCTCACACCCCAACTCAGATCTACTACCCAAAACAACCACTTAGACCATCCACCCCTATCCAAACCACCTAGACACCACAACCTAAACCACCCCAACTCAAATCCACCACCCAAACCACCTCTACACCACCCACCCCATAACCTAGACCTCCCCAACTCAGATAACTGACAACCTAGAAAACCCATAACCCACAACCAAGACAATCCACAATCTAGAACCACCCACACCAACCCAGACAACCCATAACCCAGAACCACCTAGACCCACCAACCTACAACGCAAGCCACCTAGAACATTAACCCCACACCCAAACCACCACATCCAAAAATCCTCAAAAAAACCACCACCAATCTAGCCAAAAAAATTATCAAAATTAAAACCACCACAAATTGACCAAAATCGAACAAAAATACACATCAAAAGGAACAAAAAATTTAACAGCAAAAGGGGAAAAAACCAAGAAAAAACGAACCAAAAAATCAAACAAAATCGAAAAAGAAAATCCATAACTACATACCTTAAATAACAACCATCTATGATTTTTTTTTTTGTCGAATTTGACCTTTTTTCATGATCAAATTAGAACAAAAAAACCAAAATTTCAAATTCACAAAAAGTTTGACATTTTTTTGAAGGAGAAATAATCGAAAGAGAAGACAATACGAAGAAGAAAAGAAGACAGTTTCGAAGGAGAAAGAATGGATTCGAAACAGAAGAAAAAAAGATACATTCGAAAGAATAAGATAACAAGAACAGAAGAAGAAGAAAATAAGTAGAGGAAAAGGACGAGCAAATTGTGGTATTTGATGGACAATCCACTTATATAGGTAGGGTTAATAATTTTTTATTCAATAATTGAAATTTCGGACGGAAAGTCCGTCAGAAATATTTGTAGGAAATTGATTTTTTTTAATTGACTTTTCTAAAATTTCCGTCGCAAACTTGAAAAATTTGTAGGAAAATTCAACATTTCCAATGGAAATAAAGTCCGTCGCAAAAGTTTCGTGGCAAATAGGCCTTTTTCTTGTAGTGTCATATGATGGTGATTTACCAAACAATACTTCATATGGTGTTTTATTTTGAAGAATTGTAGTTGGCGTACGTTTAATAAAAAAAACAAGCGGCTACCTCCTCCCCCCCCCCCCCTCCCCCCTCCCCCCAATGAAAAAACTCTATAGACAAATTTCCTTGAAAACAAACACAAAGCCTAAGCAACATTCAAACTATGTTGATGTTTTCTCTCTACTCTCCCATTTTGTTGGGGGGTACCGCACACGATGATTCAAACAAATATTCTATTCTCAAAAAATAGTCTTGCAAATGATTAAAATCCGTACTATCGGTCTAAAACACTTTAATTTCTTAATTAAATTGTCGCTTAATCATAGCCATAAAATTATGAAACATGGACTCAACCTCTATTTTATTCTTAAATAAATAGATCCATAGACCTCTAGATAAATCATCAATAGTTGTAAAAAATAAATGAGCTCCACAATAGGCATGTGTCTTGTAGGGTGCCCACTTTGGACCCGGGGCTTCGGGGGCCCATGTGCCATTTTTATGGACATTTAATGTCTTTAGTTTAATTTGTCGCGTATTGTGAGTATGCTTGGCTTAGAGAGTGAGTCTAGAAGCTCAAAACCCAAGTAGAGAAATCGCCACCGTGCTCTTTTCAGGAGCTCACGGAACCTTATTAGGTCTAGCCCGAAGGCAAATTGACAGCCAAGGATAAGAAGGTCTCGTATCTCTGGATTAGGGGACGAGGGTAAGGACAAAGTAGGTCACAATGTCTCCCCGCGTATAGCGGCCTCTACTTGTTCTCATATATAATTTCATAATCATAATATCGAATTATAGCATGGATATTTCCGGTTTAGACCTAAAACACATAGAAGCAAAGCTAGGCGGGTTTTTGATTAATGCACACATAATTTCCAATTAAAACATGCATGGGTGATCGCTTTAGAATTTAACCAGTTTTAATCTTTATTTTAGTTAGAACATGCTTTAGGTCTTATTAAACTAAACATGAATTCTAAGTGATTTTAAAGCAATGAACATTTAGCATGGAACCACATAAAACCTAAAGCAACGTTTCTACTTAAGATTGATTTTAATTAAAAGTCGAGTAATTAATTAACCAATGTTTCATGAATTATAGTAAAACACGTCAATTATCTAATAAAGCATTTAAATCACATGCAAAACTAACTCTTTTGAAGTATTCAAGATGATGATTGTGATGATGTTGGTCTCATTTGAAGTACCTTTCGCGCAATCGTCAAAACAACTTCTTAGATTTGAAAACTTAAAGAATTTAATTGATAATAATAATGATATTAATAAAGATGTGTTTAGGGTTTAATGATGCTTTAATGTGTTTTAGGTTGGCTAGAAAGTAGTTTGTGGTGGAAAGAAGGAGAAAGGCACGAATTTCGAGGTATGGCACGAAAATCGAGAGAGAGAGAGTTAGGGTTTGAATGTTGAATTGCTTGGAAATTTCGGAATAAGGTTGGGTAATTATAGTGGAGCAGTTGATGTCATCGAGCACCGTAGCGCCCGCTGAGCGCCAGGACGCCGAGGGACGAGCGCCAGGTTGCTCGAGGCCTGCTTTTTTGGATTTTCACTTGGTGAATCTCTGAAACTTCCATACTTATTCGTTTCAATATTCTGAAATAATGAAATATCATGAAATTCACTTCCATAACCCAACCTATTCACTTTTATAACCTAAAGTTACTATATTCCGAACAAACCTTTCTATAAGTTTCGTTGAATCTGGTTACTTTTATATGCTTTAATTATTTTTTACGTTTTCGAAAATAAAATTAATAAAAATATATATCAAATTATAAAAAAAAATTAAATTAAAGCCAAATAAAATAGAATATATCAAGAAATTAACTTAAACGTATTTCAACCATCGTAACTTATCATTGCTCATTCCGACAACGGTTTTAGTTTCCAGAAAAAGTTTGGGGGGAAACCTACCCCCTAACCAGGGCATTTTACCCCTGGACCCCGACTAGCTGAACGGGCAGCGGGACCCCGTACAGATCGTGGAGTGGGGACCAAATAGGTGAAGGACTCACTTCCGACACAAAATTAGGCGTTCTTTTCAAGCAATCAATTTTTTGACGTTGGACTTGTTGCGACGTGGTACACTTTAATCATCAGCGTTTAGATGGGAACATATATAGGTGTCTACACTCACACATCAATATGAACTAATTGAAACATCCGACTAGCTATATTATTACTAATAGGAAAACTGTACCTAGTTTGCTTAGTAAGGGGACATACATCACAAATTTTATTATTTTTCTTCTTAATATAATGACTCACATCACTACAAGATAACATCGATTTTGCGACGGAAAATTCCCTCGCAAACGAAATATTTTGCGACGGAATATTCCCTCGCAAATTCCCTCACAAACTTCAACAAAAATATAATAATGCACTTTTGCTACGGAATATTCCGTCGTAAAAAAAGTTGACGGATTTTTGAATTTTTAATGTTTTAATTGCTTATTTGTATTTGTGCCTGTGAACCTGTATGATCTGCCACGTTATGTATTCTAATCAAATAAGGACAATTTATATTTTCCGATAATTATATATTTCAAATGTAACATATGCATACAAAGTATTTCCGGCTTAAATAGTTTCATAGTTTTAAAGTTTAACAATGATAATAAAGGCACTAAGCTATGTTATATGGAACAAGATATCTATCTACACTTGCATCCCTTGCCCGACACCGCTGCCCTCGTCGTCTGGTGAGTCCCGAGGCTGAATTTGGAAAGGTGAACAACTGTCGCTACAGAATCAACTCATCATCTGCTCCATAAAATCCTTCTGTGTCCTCTGCATTGCCTCAATCTCGGCTCGCATCTTCTCCTCAACCTCAGCCAGCACCTCCTCCCGCACCTTCTCCACATGTTTCTCTAAATGATCTTTCATTTGAGAAAATACAGATGGCGTGTATTGCTTCGATGATCCAGATCTTCTCGAAGAGTTGTAATACATGTCCGCACCACTACCAAGACCCTTCACGCGACCTTTCTTTCTACGACCACCAGATGCCTCCCAATATAACTCATCGGGCGTTCTCTGACTCCCGTCACTGCTTGTTTCCTCAAGCTTCTTCTGGTAGGTCTCCTACAAAACACAATTAAAATTAAATTAGTTATACAGATTTGAATTTAAATCAACCCAACAAACATTGTAAACAATAAAAGCCAGAGTTATGTAACAAAATAAATGGCTTATTTTTCATATAAGTCTACATTTCAACCAATAAATAAGCTAAAAATCCCTAAAAGGCATAATTACAAGTGTTACAACCTTTACATTATGCCTAACTAGCCTTTAGATGTGTTTTAGGTTCAAATGGCCTCGAAATGGCTAAAAATGGCTACTAATGTGCCCATTTTTCACATATCTCTTCATTTCAACCTATAAATAAGCTAAACATCCTTAAAAGGCATAATTACAAGTGTTACAAACTCTAGATTATTTCAAACTAGCCTTTACATGTGTTTGAGGTTCAAATGGACTCGAAATGGCTAAAAATGGCTACTATTGTGCCCATTTTTCATATAACTCTACATTTCAACCTATAAATAAGCTAAAAATTCCTAAAAGGCATAATTACAAGTGTTACAACCTTTACATTATGCCTAACTAGCCTTTAGATGTGTTTTTGGTTCAAATGGCCTCGAAATGGCTAAAAATGGCTACTAATGTGCCCATTTTTCACATATCTCTTCATTTCAACCTATAAATAAGCTAAACATCCTTAAAAGGCATAATTACAAGTGTTACAAACTCTAGATTATTTCAAACTAGTCTTTACATGTGTTTTAGGTTCAAATGGGCTCGAAATGGCTCAAAATGGCTACTATTGTGCCCATTTTTCATATAAGTCTACATTTCAACTTATAAATAATTAAAATATACTGAAATAGACTGAATGAAAAAAAAATAATTATTTTTTATTCAAAAATAATTAAAATGAATGAATGGTGACTAAATGAATGGTGGCATGGAATGTGTTACTTGCACATGCACCTCCCGTGGAGGACTAAAAGGCTTCTACACTCCTAGCGAGAGATTACTATCTTACCATATGAGCCTGCTGAAACTTAACACCAAAGTGACAGATTCTAAGGCTTTTTGAGAAACAACAACAGAACCAAAGGCTTAGATCACGAAAAAATGGTCAGTTACATGTGCCTATGCCATGTTTTAAGCCACAGATTTTTTTTCTCCTCCATTCACTTATTAACCTAAATATGAAGCAGTCTATAACCCAAAACATGATAAAATAGCGAGAAGAGTACAAAAAGCTAAGAAGAGGGCAAATTCAACAACTTGAATCAATCACATGAAACACAGGTAAATGAGAAGTACATTGGTTTGCCAATCAACAAGATAAAACCCAAAAATCAAAGAATTTCCTTATAAATCTAAAAACAAACAATCAAACAAAACATCAAATGCAAATTTATCTTTGGAACTAACTTTTCCACCATTAATTTATCTTGTGATGATCATTACTTCAATCAAATTAGCCAAACTTTATTTCTATTTTCTATTTTATTTTTCACATGGGTATTCTATGATCCCAAATTAATACTAATTTTTCCTGGAAATGGGTCAACATTAAAGCTCATAAATTGAACACAAAAAAAGCTCAAAACTTTCACAAATATAACATCAGATATACAAGAAAACATCATTAAAGAAATAGACTTTTCAACATGATCCCATAAACTAAAATTGGGTTATAGCAGAATTAATTAACATGTAGTTATAAATTTAATTAAATTGAAGAATAAAACACAAAAAAAAAATTGTTTAATCAATTTTATCAGAGTAATCTTTACCTAGGTGTTTGCTTGTTTCAAGTGTTTAATCAATAATTTGTATAATAGCAGCTACAATTGAAATTGAAATCAACAATTAAATTAAAAATAAATTTGGTTGAAATTGAAATTAAAAATAAAAATAGTTTACTTGACGCCGTCAGATTGAAGATTGAAGTGGAAGAATGAATTTGGTTTGAGATGAGTGAGGAGGAAAGCAATGTGAAAGTAATGAAAGTGAGAATGGCGAACCGTCAGATTTGAACTGACGCCGAGTTCTACTTTGGGTGGTTTTTGGCGGTGGCGAAGAATGGCGAACCGTCAGATTTGAACCGTCAGAATGGCGGTGGTTTTTGGGTAGCGAAGAAGAAGAAGAAGAAGGAGGAGAATGGCGGTGGTTTCAGGAAGTGAGAAGGGAGAAGTGAGGAGGGAGTAGTTTTGGTGGTTGTGAGGGAATTTTTTCGCGACAAAATAATAAAAGGGTTTGTCGCTTTTTGCGAGGGAATTTTGCGACGGAAATTTGCGAGGGCTTATTCCGTCGCAAACACAAAAATCCGTCGCAAAAACCAATTGGTCACTTGATTTGGTTTGTCACTTTTTTGCGACGGATATTTTCGTCGCAAACAAGCAAAATTCCGTCGCAAACTTGCGACGGAAAGGAATCCGTCACAAACTATTAATTTGCGACGGAAATAAATTCCGTCGCAAAAATCCGTTTCTATTTTGCCGATTTCTTGTAGTGACATGAATAAGTAACTTGAGTATTTTATTCGAAGGATGTCCCATACGCTGATACATAAGTTGACCACACACTCTACTACTAGCACCCTCACTCGAGGAACGCCATGGAAAATTACAAGTTCAAGTTCACACTAGTCATCACCCTCCTCAAGTAATATATTTATCCTATAACATATTTTGTTAATTAATTATAAGCTTTTTTTTTTCCCGAAATACAGAAATTATATTGCAGCAATAATGAAATCTCCAACACCTAAATTTTTCAAAGAGGGAATGAAACACGAAGGGTGGAGAAAAGCTATGGATGATGAGGTTAAAGCAGTTGAAGATCAAGGAACATGGACCTTGGAGTCACTTCTAGTATGAAAGAAAGCACTAGGAGGCAAATGAGTATATACAGAAAAGAGAAATGAGGAAGGAGAGTTGCTTCAATTGAAGGCATGTTTAGTATGCTTGGAAAACCATCAAGAGGAAGGTATTAATTACAATGAAACTTTTGCCTCGGTGGCAAAAATGGCAACGCTACGCACTTTTCTTGCAATTACAACTGTGAAGAATTGGGAAGTTCATCAAATGAATGTTCATAATGCAATTTTGCATGTTGATTAATTATAATGAGAAAATGGACATGCAAATACCTCTTGGGTTTCAAAAAAAATAATGATGACAAAGTATGCAGAATGAGAAAGTCATTGCATATCGTATGGTTTAAAACAAGCACCCTGATGTTGATTCGAAAAATTATATATCGCCTTAATATGGATTCAAACAATCCTATTAAGATTATTCCTTATTTACCCTATCAAAGGGTATGTTGCACTTGAGTGTGTTGATTTTATGTTGATGGTTAACAATCAACTTTAGGAAACCGTCAACATAACATTACTTAAAAGAAAAAACCGAGATACAACAATCTATAGTATCTACTAAAGCAATTGTCATTATATCATGTTTTCCCTCCAAAAATCACCCACTTCCCTCCTAAGAGCTACTTTACACTAGAATATTCTAGATTGTTAATAGATTTTTAAATAATAGACAATCGATTCTTGAATAATAGAATAAATGTATTCTTATGTAAATAGTTATAACAAAAAATACTTTTACTTTTAAGTGGTACTTATCACATAAAATAAATTTCTGGTGTGTAACAATTAAACGTACTTCTTATGTTAACGTAGTTAAAAGCGAAATGTAGAAAGAACATAAGTATTTGTGACAAAATTTAATGTAATATATAAATTAGCACAATTAATTTTGATTCCATACATATATATCTATGTTGATTTATAATGTAGTATATAAATTGGCACAAATATTTTATAAATACACATATATATAGTTGATACAACAGTGCAGTGCACGAGTATTACCTAGTAATTAACAACAAATTATTAATTAGAAAGGAAAATAAGATTAATTGCTATTTTATTAGTTACAAGACGTTTGCATTGGTTTTTTCATTTTAATTTTCATAAAAAGAAATATATTGTACGCATTGCTTACAATAGTTTTTAAATTTAAAAGGTAATATAACAAGATTTTTTAAAATTAAATTTGGACACACATCACAAGCAATGTGTAATTAAGATAAAACGAATACCTATTCTCTTATAGAAAAACAAGCATATGGCAAAATGAATATGTTCTATTTTGGCGCGTTTGATTTTTCCCTTCACAAAAATAAATAAAAAATAAGTTCTAAAAAAATCTAATCCCAACAAAACCATAATCCATAATGAGATTTGACAGTAATTACACTCTAATTGAGAGAAACTGTTGAACTTTTAAGCATAAACCAACATTTACTAATTAATAGAAGCAAACTAGTAGCGTAAATAATCTTTGCTTTACATTAATAGGGAAAATCAAGATCAATGTAACCAATTAATAACAAGGAATAAAAATGATTAAAAACTACTCCCTCCATTCTCTATTATAGTGGGTGATGTGTGGTTCCACCTTAATAAAAAAATATTATAAACCTAATAAAATTGTTTAGTAAAGAAAAATATGGAACATCTCAAAACAACATTTGTAAAGAAAAATAGGAAACGGAGGGAGTAGTTGTTAGCAAAATATATGTGTGGAATTTAAAAAAAAGTTTAACTGCGTGTTAATGAATTTTCCAAATAAATAGGTTAGATAACAAATAGAAATTCATTGATTTGGAGTCAAGCTAATTGAAGAATAATACAAATTATAAAATAAATACTCGTATAAAAATATGATTAAAATATATGACATGAAAAAATTAGATCTATTGAATCATTTGCCAAAAAAAACATATTATCCGTAATAAGATTTGACAATCATTACTATTTAACTTATTTGGGAGGAATATGTTTGATTATGACGAGAAAACCGATCAAGAATAACCAATTAATAAAAGCAAACCGTTAGCATAAATCCCTGCATTACTTTAAGAGGAAGAGCTAAGAATAACCAATTAAAAATAAAATCTTTGCATTACTTTTAAAGTGAAAATTGAGATTACCTAAGGATTAATAATAAACCGTTTACATAAAAATTCGTGCTTTATGAAGGAAAATCGAGATTAATCAATAGTTAGCACCAAACTGATAAGACACAATTTGTGTATTACCCTAAGGGAAAATACAAAGATTATCCGCTAAACATTAACATATACGGAATGTTTTTATTTCAAGAAAACATTGAAATATTACCAACAAGATTTTAAAAAACTTTAAATCACTAATAATAGTAGCTTTAAATTAAAGATTAATTCTACGTAATGAAAATTTATCTACATTTTTCTTCCACTAAACAAAAACTATATCTCTTAAAACAACTGGTTTTACCTAGCATGATATAACCAAAACGAAATTTTTTGTTGATTTGATTCGTAACTAATTTTTGTTCATTTTAAAACCAATGAACAATTTTTTTTCTTATAGTCATACCTTGTCATATAAATCAGTTGTAATAGAAAATTGTCCGCTCAATATTTCATACTGTGTATAATTTTACAGGTTTTTTTGTAGAAAACTTCAAAGTGTTCAATTTAAACCTTATTTAGAAAATTTAATTTAACGGCAAGTCTTTGACATTAGCTTTTGAAGTAGCTTTTACAGATTGAACTAAGTCAAAACTCTACTAGAAAAATGCTAGCGTTTGGCAAGCAGCTTTTGACGTAGAGATCGGTGTAGCTTTTAGAAATTCAGGTAGTTTTTCTCAAAAGCTACAAATATTAGCCTTTGAAGTAGAGATTGACAAAAGCTACTATATATTCATACTGATTTTACTATTTCAACAGCTAATTTTGCCAAATACACATGCTTAAAACACCTAATTACACAACTATTTTGTAATTGCTACTATTCACAACTCATACCTACTTACACATATCTACCTGCATACCTCGACGGCTAACAACTACTCAAAAGGTAACAACTGACAGCTATAGTTAATTTTGCCAAACACACTCTTAACGAATTTTTTTTTAAATCTCATTTTTATTGTCTAATATATATATTTATTATTATTAATATTTTTTAGATTAGGGAACCACAAAAACGGAGATGTGAATCAAACTCAAAATCACCTGAAACTGAAAAAAGCTCTAACCAACTGAGTTATTCCCCCAATGAGAGTGTCTAATATATTTATCCTTAACAAATCGAATCACTACACTATTCCACTTCTCCACTAGTTACTTTCCTGAAATTTTATTTACAAACTACAACGTAATCTTATTTTTTATGGAAAATATTAAAAGCGAGTTACTGAGTTAACCAGGAAAGAAGATAAAGCAAAACTCAACTCGTTATTTTAAAGAAAAGTGTAGACACACACACACTTTCTCTCTCTTAAAATCAAATCAAAAAAATTAAAAAATTAGGGCTCAATTTTCACATACACCTCCTTTCTTCCTTCTACTTCACACTACTTTCTCTCTCCTCCCTTCTTTCTCTCTCTACTTTCTCTCTCCTCCCTCTGTTCTCAATCACCCCTTCTATGGCGGTTTTCGCAATCTAGTCAAACCATCATCTAAGGTATGTATGCCACCCTTTTTTTCGTGATCAAATAACTGTTTTTTTTTAAAACTTCTTTTTTGGGGTTAAATTTCGATTTTTTTTGTGCTAAATTTTGGATTTTTATTGAATTGATTGGTTTGATGGAGTAGTAATTTCATGTTGCAGGATCTATTGGATCCGAATTGGTATCCGAATTGATAAAAAGGAATAAAGGAATTAGATTTAGGGATTGAATTTGGGTTTTTTTGCGAAACCCTAGAAGAAAAATAAGGGTAATAAATTGGAATTTGTTGTTGAAGGAATTGAATTTTGGGGGATTGGAGGATTAAGATGGAGACTCCGGTTGTGAAATCGAGGGGTCGGCCAAAGAAGAGGAGAAGAGAGGATGAGCAAAATGGTGGAGGGAATGTTAATGGTGGTGTGGAGGATATGGTGAAAATGAATGATTGTGATGGAAATAATGGCAATGAGAAAGGAGATGTGAAGAATGCGGGGAGTTCACGGAAAAGGGGCCGCCCTCCGAAGAGGAGGGCGATTGAGGGAAGGGGAGAGGAGACGGTGGGGCGGTATGTGTTGAAGGATTTTGAGGAGAATGGAGTTTTCTTAGGGAAGATTGTGTCGTTTGATTCGGGTTTGTATAGGGTTGATTATGAGGATGGGGATTTCGAGGATTTGGATAGTGATGAGTTGCGGGAGTATTTGATTGGGGATGAGAGGCAGAGGTTTGTGGGTGATATGTTGGAGAGGAAGAAGAAATTGGATGAAAGTGTTGCTGAGAAGAGCAGTGTGAAGGCGAATTCGGATGTTGGAAAAGTGGAGGCTGGGAAGGTGAAAACTGGTGGTAGAAAAAGGGGTGCTGCGAAGTTGAAAACAGTTGATGCGAAGGGGGATGATGTGAAGGTGAAAACTGGTGTTGCTAAGGTGGATGCTGTGAAGTCAGTAGATGAGCTTGTGAAGGGGAATGTGACACAGTCGATTGATAATAGTGCGGAAAAACTGGATGTGCAAAGTGACATTGAGAAGGTTGAGGTGCCTAAATTGAGTGAGCGCTCTAATGATGAAGTTGACGGAAGTGAAATTGATGATGAAATTTCCGATTCTTCTAGTGAATCGTGTGAATATGGTCAGGGTTGGGACACCAGGTCAGAGGTTGAGATCCCTGCCACCCCTCCTCCAGAGCTGCCTCTATCATCAGGCACTGTTGGTGTGCCTGAGGAATTTGTATCACATCTTTTTTCAGTATATGGGTTTCTTCGCTCGTTTAGTGTTTGCCTGTTTTTGAGCCCCTTCACATTGGATGATCTTGTTGGTTGTCTGAATTGCAATGTTCCAAGCACTTTGTTGGATGCAATTCATGTTGCTCTTTTGCGGGCCTTGAGAAAGCATCTTGAGGCACAAGCTTCTGATGGATCTGATCTTGCATCAAAATGCCTGAGGTAAAGTGTTTTGTTTCATATGATGTATACAATTATGAATTGTCCAATTCAACTTGATTAAAATGCATCGGGATACGTTGCTTTATTGTTGTTGGAAACCAAGTTGGTGGGTATTTTCTTTGCTCCGTTGATTGTCTCACGCTGTTATTTTATATTCTTTGTGTAGATGCATTGACTGGAGTTTGCTTGACAATCTGACCTGGCCAGTGCACTTGGTTCACTATTTGATAGTAATGGGGCATTTTGATCGAAAAGAGTGGAAGGGATTCTACATTGATGTTTTGCAGAAAGATTATTGTACTTTGTCTGTTGGGATGAAGTTGACAGTTTTACAGATCTTATGCGATGATACTTTAGATACTGCAGAGATGAGAGCTGAGATTGACACCCGAGAAGAATCTGAAGTTGGTGTTGATTCCGATGGGATGATGTCAAACTCCCTTGAGAGTGGGCCTAGGAAGGTATATCCCAGGTCGGCCAAAACTTATGTTGGTAAGGACAGGGATATTTTGAGTTCAGAACAAGAATCTAATATTGGCTACGGAAAAGATCAGGAGACGAAGCCAGGTAACAGTGATGAGGATGTAAATGGGGACGAGTGCCGGCTTTGTGGAATGGATGGGGTGTTGCTTTGCTGTGATGGTTGTCCATCAGCTTATCACTCAAGGTGTATAGGCGTGAGCAAACTGTCAATACCTGATGGAGACTGGTTTTGTCCCGATTGTAAAATCAGCAAAGTTGGTCCACCCATTGCTACAGGAACTTTGTTAAGAGGAGCAGAAGCTTTTGGTGTTGATCCATATGCGCACCTGTTTCTGGGCACTTGCAATCACTTGTTGGTGTAAGTTTTTAGCTCTCTAACTCTTCTAATCTCTATACCTTGTCATTTGAAAAATTACATTTCCTCCAAATTTGTTGAAGCCTGATAATAGAATGAAGTGTGTTAGTGTATGTGAAAGCATATATTTATTGTTGTTTGTAACAAAGAACATCAATTAATTTAATTTTGTAGTATTTGTCATTAAGTTGTTTTATTCTGTAGCTCAATGAATTGGGCACAAACTCTGCCAGTATTTTCTTTTATCGTTGCACATACCTGATTTAACAATTATGTCCTTTCTCTCTCTTTAAAAAATACCCTTCTTTTCTTTGAAATATTCATTTTGCAGGCTAAAGGTCTCTGTGAATCCATCGCAATTTGTCAGATACTACAATTGTGATGACATTCCAAAAGTTGTTACAGCCCTTTGTTCCTCTCCCCATCATGCAGCTTCTTACTCAGGCATCTGTCAGGCTATATTGAAGTACTGGGAATTGCCACAGGCTTGGTTACCGTCTCTCATAAGCAGTCAATCTATGGCCTTGGAAAAGAAAGAGGATGTCTCTGTGTTGCCTTTTGCTGAGAATGGGAATCAGGTTCATGACAAGGCTGAACGTGAAAATTGTGAAAATGGCACTAGGGAATACACTTCAACTGACGTGTCCGGCACTGAAAAATCTTTTGCTACGCTGGGTTCTAATGATATTTCACTGGTTGCTCCCATACAAAATGATATTGTTATGCAAAGAATGAACGAGCCTACATTGAATAAGGCTTCAACTATTATGTCAAGCAAGCTTTCCGATCCTGTTCAACTCTCTTATTCTTCACAGCAAGGGCTTGTTAATGGCTCTAGTATGACAGGAGTCTCTTCATGCAACTTTGGGTACAAAAACAGCAATACAGGGCTGAAGAATGGTGCCTGTTTGCCTGGAAGTCTTTATCTGCACCAAAAAACAGAGAGTATTGAACCTACTGGCAGAGCAGCTAAGCAACAGAAGAACAATTGCTTATTCATGGGATCTTTTTTTAAACCTTACTCGTACATAAATCATTATGTGCACGGGGATTTTGCAGCATCAGCTGCTGCTAATTTTGCTGCGCTGTCCTCAGATGAAAATCGACCTTCTGAGGTTCATTCATCTGACCCCAGGAAAGCTATGTCTGCTAATATAACACTGCAGACTAAAGCTTTTGCATCTGCTGCTACTCGTTTTTTCTGGCCTAGTACTGAAAAAAAGTTAATAGAAATTCCAAGAGAGCGTTGTAGTTGGTGTCTTCACTGCAAAGCTTGTACTGGCACTACCAGGAAGGCTTGCTTACTGAATCAAGCTGCATTGAATGCTACAAGATCAGCAATGAAGTTTTGTTCTGGTCTTAAATTAGTCAGAAATGTAGAGGGCGGCCTCTATGGTGTTGGAGCATATGTATTGTACTTGGAGGAGAGTCTGCGTGGGTTAATAGTTGGACCGTTCCAAAGTGCAAGCTATCAAAAACAGTGGCGTACGCAGGTAGAGCAGGCTTCCACTTGCAACGAGATGAAGTCTCTATTGCTTGAAGTAAGTCTCCACTATTCATGTCAGCCATGATAATATGATATTATTTATTGATTGAATATTTAGGCGGATATTTCTATATCAAGTTTTTAATCATGCTGAGCAGTTCTTTCTATGGTATTCTCCTCCAAAATGGATTTCTATCTGTGCACTGTAGAATTTGAAACTTGCGTATGTCTATAATCTCTCTTTATGGATCAATTATCTATCAATCTATTATACATTGACAGCTTGTTTGGATTGGAGGAAATGGAAGGGGAGAAGGGATGGATTGTCTTCTATATGGATAGCAAAAATGGAAGGTGAGGGGATTGGGAGGAAATTGTTTCCTTTTACCCTTAGAAATCTATCTTTCCAAAATTGATAAGATATGGAAAGATAATCTCATGTACATAAAAATAAAACTGTGTCTTTGATACTGACCATCGTCCCCTCCGTCGTGGTTCCCAACATCTCATTCATTTCCACTATAACCACTACCCTTTTTGCTTTCGTGGATGCCACTGCCATAACCACTGCATTCTGCTGCCTTCTCAATTTTGTTCATGATGAGATGATGATGAAAATAGTTTAATTTTTCTTTCATATCTATTTGCAATTTGGTGGTAATCTTTTGATAATTTAAATCAATTTCAATGTTAAGTCGATATGAATAATTGATTATATTTGTGAATTTGATATTGTTGGCCAAATTATTATTAATGATTTTTTTTGATTTTTAAATTTCTGGTTTTATCCTTATCTTCTTCACTCTCATCCTTTTCTTTCTTATCCCAATGAGGGAAATTGTTTTCTTATCCCCTTCACTTCCTTCAATTACCTTGCCCTGCTTTCCTGTTTCCCCCTCCCTTTCCTTCCAAAAACCTACTCAAACAATCTGTGAAACAAGAATGGGAACGGAAGTTTAGGTTTGTTAGCTTATCGTTTTGCAACAGAAGATATGTGAGATCACCCTGATTTACAAGTTACAGTCTTTAATATAAATATGCAATAGTTTTGGTATTTTCTGTTTCATCTGCATCTTCCAGAGCTGTATACTTAAATCCCTTTCTTCACTAATCTATTTTTTCTGACAACGTTCCCATAGTTTAGGAGGAAAAAAATTTTCTGTGATATGACGGTGCAAATAATTGGCAAATCACAACTTTAGTGGAGCTCAATATTTGAAGCTTTCTTAATTGTTTTGTTTCAATATTTTTTTCAGTGCAAAAGTTACGTCTTTTCTGGAGAGGATACTTTTATTTCAATCAATTTATATATTTCTGATGTTGTGTTGTAACTTTACAGCTTGAGGAAAACCTCTGCACAAATGCACTCTCATCAGAATGGACTAAGTTGGTTGATCATTGGATGGATGAAAATTCTGTACCTCAGAGCGTTTGTGCTACTGCATCAGTCCAGAAACGAGGTACAGGGAGACGTAAGAAGCAGCTTGCGACACCCGAGGTTATAGCTGATGATTCCAATGATAGTTTAAGTGATTTAAACTGGAGGAGTGGGAAGCTATCAAAGCTCGTATTCCAGAAAGGAACAGTACCTTGTTCAGTCCTGAGAAAAGCAGCTCGACAAGGTATTGTTTCATACTCATAAATATGTTTTGTATTTAAAACCATAGTCAGAGAAGTTGATATTTGAACTTATATCAAACTGGTGGTACTCTTAGGTGGTTCAAAAAGGCTTCCTGGTATATATTATGCCGAAGGTTCTGATGTACCCAAGAGAAGCAGACAGTATATATGGCGAGCAGCTGTTCAAATGTCTATGAATGCTTCAGGACTTGCACTCCAGGTTACTCATCTTATTTGTTCTTTTATATTTATTCATTTCCCGAAACCACTACTTGGGAGAAAGTAGTTTTCATGCATTATAATTCTGATTTATTAATATTGCCTTTGCAAAAGTTGTGCTCCTGCTACCTTTTATTCATTCATTTGTGATGGGGTAGCATTGTACCATGGGGCATTCAAGCACAGTCCCTCAATTTTCTTGTAATTGTGATATTGTTCTCCCTGACTTTTGCAGTACTATATGAGAGCTTTTCTCTAGTGAAAGTATATGCCATGCTTTATTTTACACTTAAAGGTATAGGGTAGAGCATGATTAGATTGAGAATAATCCATGCCGGGGTAATAGAAGTCTAACCTAGGCAATTGAAGGCAGATGAAGATGATGCTAAATTTAGGTCGCAAGAAACAGAGTAAGGTAGTTGAGGTATGAGGAGGAGTCTAAGATGGAGAGATTTGTATACTCATAATTGGGATAGAGATTATTATGCTCATAATTTGGGTAAGAGTCACCTACCACCTGCTAGGATAATAATTACCACCAAATTTAGGGTTAATTAACCTTCTCCATCATCATTTCATCACTACCCCATTCTCCTTGGAATCACACCATTATTGCCTCATTTTCTCTTAGAACTACCTATAAATTTCTTCTTTTTGTTTAGTTTGATCTATTATACCCCCTTAGTACATTAACCCTATTCCATGCATGCTTTTAGTCTTATTCTCTACAACAATTACCTGAAATCGAAATGTTTTTAATCTGCAGATAAGATATCTAGATTACCATATAAAGTGGAGTGATCTTCTTCGTCCGGATCAAAATTTACAGGATGGGAAAGGTCCTGAAACTGAAGCTTTTGCTTTTCGAAATGCTCGGATCTGTGGGAAAAAGGTTTTGGAAAATAAGATTATTTATGGAGTAGTTTTTGGACACCAAAAACATCTTTCTTCGCGCCTTATGAAGAGCGTTATGGAGAAAGAAGAATCTGAGGATGGAAAGGAGAAGTATTGGTTTCTTGAAACTCGAATTCCCTTGTATCTAGTCAAAGAGTATGAGGAAAATGCAGAGAAAACTTATGTGCCACCTCCTAAGAAACCTGATCGCTATTCCAAACATCAGAAGAGACAATTGAAAGCCTCTCGTAAAAGAGCAACATTTCTCTATCTTACTCGTAGGAGAGATGAATTGCAAACATGCCTTTGTGCATCTTGCCACCGAGATGTTTTACTTGGGTACCCTTCCTTGCTTCTCTCATCTCTTTTATCTCGTTTTCAGCTGGTCTCTTTTTTCTTTTTGATTTAATTTAATGAGGTTTTAGTATACTGATTTGTTACCTGATTTGGTTTCAGGCTTTCTGTCATGTGCAGTGCATGTGAAGGTAAGCTTTGTGCTGAGCTTGCTTGTTTCAAGTTTCAGGTGTATCATTATCTTCAGTTAATTTGTGTGGAAGTACTTATACTGTCGGTGCGTGTGCCACGCCTATGTGGTGTCATTCTTCTTAAATGATTTGTCACACCCATGACCTCAATATTTACTAGTCCGTATAAGGCATCACCTCTTTTATAGCGTCATGACATTTAGCATTTCCTTTTGATGACAACAGTGTACTTCGATATGCCATGGATTCTGATGTGGCATTAGATTAAAGTATGAAACTATAATGGTGTCTGTTTACTATTCGTACTTTAAAATAGAAAGTAACTACAAATTTTTAACCTTTCTGTAATTGCTAATCAATTTCTAACCGTTAGACCATTGACATACAATTAATTTTGTCATGAAAAACAATGTCTTGTACATATAAGTTATTATTTGTATGCACGATATCATATATACAAGAGACAGAACACTCCCTCCATGAAGTTCCAGCTATTAAAAAACGAGATTTTTTAGAAGTAATGATGATCTTTTAAATTCTTGCCAATACATAAAATAATCATAGTCAAATGTGTCTTGATTCACCTTAATGAATACTTTTATATATGTAATCTTACAAATTATTACTAATTTATAATTGAAGATATTTTACATGAAATTGTGGATTGCCAAACTCAAAAAGTAGAAGTGGCAAGAACTTCATAGAACGAAGGGAGTACTAAGTATTGATTTTCCAAAAGTACCTTTTAAATATATAAAAAACATTTGAACATTAAGGAAGTCTATGCATAAATAGAAATGCAAAGAAAAAATGTATTGCACCCTTTCAACAAGTGGCATTTGCCTCCACCAAAGCCACCAGTTTCTTCTCCACAATGCATTCATTATAATGCATTTAGCAGAGAACTTCTTAAATCAAAGAAGCTAATGTCAAATTGCCAGAGGATCGGAATTAAAATAGGCAACATGAATATTTTGTATTTTCTAATATGGAAATTCATTATTACCTAATTTTTTGATAATTTAATAATTTATGTTTACTATTATATTTGATCAAGCCAAATATTTTGTTTGAAAATAGCCGTTGTTTAACACTAGCATTCGTTATTTGTTGTGGAGTCATCAAGGTTGGATTTGTTATAGTGGTTTATTTTCAATTGCTCACGTAGGCTCCGTTTGTTTTGATGGAAAATACTTTTCATGGAAAATGATTTTCTAAGAGAAATAATTTTCAATGCAAAACAAAATTGTAAAACAAGTTTTCCTTTGTTTGTTTTGGTGGAAGAATATACATGGAGAAAAAGGAAATTGAAATGAAAAGAGGGAGACAGATGTAAGGAGTGTAATAGAAGATTAAGGAATATGAAGGAAAATGTGGAATACTTTGTTTATAAAAGGAAAATGAATTTTCTTTTTTAAAGAGAAGTTTTCCATTAGTGAGAAAATTGATTTCCATCCCTTACCAAAACAAAGAAAGGAAAATGGGGAAATGATGGAAAATTATTTTTTGGGAAAGTGTTTTCCTCCAAAACGAGCGGAGTCGTATTTCCTTAGGGATATTCGTTTACCATATTTAAGACTTGCGATATAAGTTGGACCGTTGGAGCTTGAATACAACTAATTAGATATTGTTCCCTTTGTCGCTAGTTGTTTGATTATTCACGTCTTTGATTACACTTTAGTAATATCTATTAAAAGTTGATATTTTGAACCTACTAGAAGGAACATAACAAGATCCTACATGGTAATGTTTTTCCTTGTACGTACGTGAAATATTTGGTCAAAGTTGATGAACGTTGGTCCCTCGGTCAAGCATATAATTCATTCTTCTGACATTGATTTCTTATCTTTGTTCAGGATATTGTCACAAGCCATGTACCATGAGCTCGACTGTTATGACTAGTGATGATGTTGAATTTGTAACGACTTGCAAGCGGTGTTCACGTGGAAAAGCTCTTGCACATAGCAGTTGTGCTGTTGAATCACCAACAAGTCCCTTAGTGGTGCAGGGACAAGAATATCAGAATTCTGCTGCTGTTGCTAAAAGTGCAAGGCTGAAAGTTACTAGCCAACAATATCAGAATTCTATGGCTACCTCCAAAAGTTCAAAGGCTAAACCTAATGGGAAAAAATCGCTCTCTGTCGGAACTTTGGAGAGCTTGTCTGATAGGAAGCCTGCTTTATCTGATTCTAGTTTAACTAAGGGCAAACGACCGTGTCATTGGGGTCTCATCTGGAAGAAGAAGCCGGCTTCGGATGGTGATGGATCTGAATTTCGTTCTAATAATCTCATATTTAGGGGAACGGCACATGGTATGAATTTAAGTCCAGAATGTCAATTATGTCAGAAGCCATATACTCCAAATTTAATGTACATTCGTTGTGAAACTTGCCAAAGTAAGCTTGTGAATCCATTTATTTCTTGTTTCTTTCCCCCCTTTTCCGTATGACAGAATGAATGTTTATAAATGAAATTTGTTTCATGTTCAGATTGGCACCATGCTGATGCTGTCGAACTTAATGAATCAAGACTTTCCTGTCTGGTGGGCTATAAATGTTGCCGTTGTCGTAGAATAAAGACACCAGTGTGTCCATATGCAGACAATAAGCCGGAGATAAAGAAGATACGTATTAAAGGTCCAAAAGAAGATTCGGCGTTAGCTGATTCTGTGTCTGAAGCCCGTTCGGAGCCATCTGAATCATTACCTACAACTCCGATGTCGTTAATGGAGGATGATGTTCTTATTGAGTTTGATGACCCTCTCCTTTTATCTGTTTCAAAAGTGGAACAAATACCTGAACCAAAAGAAGAAGTGCATTATGACTGGAATGCCCCTTTTGCACCAGGCCCCCAAAAACTTCCAGTTAGAAGGCATATAAAGAATGAGAGAGATGATGATGGGCTTGTTTGGGGTGATTATACTTCTGTTCAGTTACCTGCATCTGACGAGACAAAAAACTTTCCTGATACTCTTTCTGAGTGGGATGTCCCTAATGGTGGTCTTGAAGACGGAACACAATTGGACTACGAGAATTTTAACTTTGAAAATGCAGATTTTGAACCACAGACCTACTTTTCGTTTACAGAGTTGCTAGAGGCTGATGATGGTAGTCAGTTTGGAGGAGTCGATGTGTCCGGAGATGCTTGGGAGAACTTGTCATGTGAATATTCTCAGAGTGGATTCCCAGATCACTGTGAATTGGGGTCTTCTAATGATCATGTGCCAGCAGCATCTATGGGAGCTGCATTAGATGTTAGTTGTAATATTTGCTTACAAAAAGCACCAAATCCTGATCTTGCTTGCCATATGTGTGGCTTACAGATCCACAGTCAATGCTCTCCTGGGGAAGAGATTTCCCAGGGTAACATCTGGATGTGTGCCAACTGTAGAGGTTGGCGTTAAATTGGCTCTTAAAGATGCAGTTCTTTTTGGTCCAGTTATTGAAAACCCAGCACGTTGCAGGATTTTTGAATGACTGAAGGTATGAATGCAGCTGAAAGTCTCTGCTCGGTGCGAGGTACCGGTATAATTGTATGTGTTATGATTAAGCATGCATGGCATTCTGAAGATCATCAGCCAGTTCAGTTTCTATGTTATTGGCAGGCTTCTCACAACTTTGCACCTTATTGATGACAGTGGTCGAAGGGTATTTGTACATGAGACTTTTTTGGAGGTCCATTGCTGTGAACAAGAAGTATGGACCTACTTAGATAAGCGGGGGGATTAGCACAGATAAAATAGGTTAGATTTTTTGATCTCCTGGAGTTTGTTAGGTGATGCAAAGTGTTAATGTATTCTAAAAAAGATAAGCTTGTTTTTGGTGTGCTTATCTTAATAGAGTTGGTCGTGTAAAGATCATGGCAAATCACAAATTTTTTGCTAATCAATTAATCTTAATATTCAATTTAGACTAACATTTTTTTTACAATGTCTTTGGTGATTGATTCAATATGATATATTGTTCTAGCAATCTTCGATGTTGTGTAATAGTGTTAACAGCTGAAGCAGAAGTGCTATTGACCACAGTGGCACAGACTAGAATATTGGTGCTGAGGGGAAGCTTGAGGAATTTAGTAGTGGCGCCAGATTGTCAAAAGTCAACCATTAGAAGTTTAGAACCAGGATCAAAAGGCTTTATGTGGCTGTGAAGTCGACTAGGTTTGTGTGTTAGAACCCAGATTGAGCATTGTTTGGTTTTGAAATCATACTCAAGGTCTTTTGGAGGGGAAGCTTGGGCGATCTAGCAAAGACGGCACTTCGTGTGAAGTCAAGTCAAGGTTTGAGTTAAAGTCAAATTAAAGGCTTTATGTGGCTGTGAAGTCGCTTGTGATTCTAAAGGGTTGTATGTAGCTTTGAAGCCGAGTCAAGGTTAGGGAGTTTGAACCTCATTCAGGAAATTGAGTGAATTCTCTTCGTCCAAAATTGACATCTTGTATGATTTTAACATAATTATATTGGGATTACTATGGGTAAAGGAGAATAATGTTATGGTTTTTGAGATGCAGTTTCACAGGCTCATAGCTAACGGAATATGTATGTTATGTCTCTTTTCCGTTGATAAAATAATATTTGCACTTGGTATGTAAAAGAGTTTTGACTGTTTGAGTTAAATGAAATTCATAACATTATATCTTGTTAGCATCTATTCTGCTGCTTCAACTACTAGCTCTTCCATTTTTTCATTTCTAGAATCAACTATCCTCATTTTAGTCATGTATGCAACAATGCTTTACGATTTTATGTCCAACACACCATACTCATGCAAAAACCAACATTATCTTTTTAGAAAAAGTGCAATATATACAAAATTGGTGATAACTTAGGTAATGTCACAATATGTGATTCCTGAGAGAAACAAATGGTGCAACAATAGCAAAATGTTGAATGGGAAGAGAACATAAGTTTTGCTGATCTTCACAACTTTATATATACAAAGGTATAATTAGTTTAAACACTATAGTATTAGTTAGACTGAAATACATAAGCGAAATTGCAGATTCAATTAGAGTCAAGTTGGAGATAGATGCTTCATTCTACCCATTGCAATAAAGATATCATATCTTGTAGACTTGTACACAGGAGTAATGCCAAGAAGTTCATAACGCTTGCTCATTACCACTGCAGTGGCTTCGCATAGCAATAATCGGTTTATTTCTTTAGCTGAGCCATTTCCTGCAATATACCAAGTCATGGTTAAATTGGTCAAAACATCACCCAATCAAAGAACCCTGCCTAGTCTGCACTTTCTGATAACGATGCAGATTGTCCATCAAAAAATAATATTGATCCGGTAACAAAATTACCTAGCACTGGTCATAAAAATGCAAGAAGTGATCTGATGAATCTTACAAGTACGTGCTTAGTACATTAGGCAACAGATTGTTACATGCCGCCTCAACAGTCAGCAATTCGAAAACGGAAAAGCAAACATCATTGCATTCATATGCATGCTCTAAGAATTATGGAGCATTAAATGTCAGGGATGAAGCTAGCAGTAACAAGGTATTGTTGAAACTTTTTTACCTCCGAAAATTGAAGCCAATGAAGCCCCAATGCATGCTCATATGTGTTGTGATGTTGTCCAAAACAACCTCTCCTACCTAAATCAAAAGAGAAGAAAAACATTGTTAACTAATATCAGAAAAACAACAGTTAGCCAGCCTTCAAAATTTTAAACGTTTCGACACATTCAGAAAACAGGTAACCGCCTTCTTCAGTTCTTCAATGTCTCTGCCAGAGTTCTTAATAATCGAACAAATTCGAGCATATGCATAGAGTAAATAAACAGCAGTATCTCCCTATCACGGAAAAACAGAATGTAAATGACAAGCTTCATCATGACAATTTGACAACATAGCTCAACAGAAATAACAAACTTCCTCGATCTATTACATGTCTTTTTGCCTATAATTCTAATTGAGTTTTTCTTTGACTGTTTTCTAGTATTTTTAAAGATTATTTTAGTATAATTCATTAAATCTCTAATAGAGTATATAAATTGTTTCTGAGCTTCGACCATCAGCTTAAGTTTTTGGCTGATATGGTCCTCTAATATGGTATCAGTGCCAACGTGACTCCAAAGTCGCAGGTTTGAATCTCATCCACCCTTTACCTTCAAGTGGAAAAATCATTTCAAGTGTACACTTTATTGATGGAAAAACTGTGGGAGAATAGAAAAACCTTTAGATAAAATTCAGCTCAAAGATCAATTTTCGTACTTCTTGTTAGATTTGAGTTGATTTAGTGATATGCAAAGATTAGAGATGATGATAATGGCTTAACCCTAATTAATGAATGGACCATATCGCCCTTATATACATATATACTCCTATACACCCCCTCAGTCTGTACGGGGTGAAATGACGGACAAATTGGTCTTATGCTTAGAAAACAAGTCATTAGAAAGACCTTTAGTGAAAATGCCTGCAACCTCCAAGGTAGTAGGGACATGTTTGACATGAAGCCCACCATGAGTAACCATTTCACGAACAAAAATGATAATCAACATCGATATGTTTACTACGATCATGCTGCACAGGATTGGCAGTAAGATAGGTAGCAGACACATTATCACAATAAAGAATGGTAGGACGGCGAAGAAATAAACCAAGATCAGCTAGTAGTTGCTTTAACCAAATAGTCTCAGCAGCAGTGTATGCAATTGCCCGATATTCAGCTTCAGTGGAAGACTTGGAGACAGTTGGTTGCTTCTTAGAGCGCCAGGGAATAAGATTATTTCCAAGAACAACTGCATAGCCGGTAGTGGAATGACGTCTGTCTAAACACCCTGCCTAGTCAGCATCAGAGTAGGCAATGACAATAGTCGGAGAACTTTGAGAATGTAGGAGTAAGCCATGATCGGTAGTACCCTGAAATACCTGAATTTTTTTTTCACAACATGAAGATGAGTAGTACTAGGAGAGTGCATAAATTGAGAAACCAAGTGAACAGCATAAGCAATATCATGACGTGTTAGTTAAATATTGCAAAGCACCAACCATACTACGATAACCAGAGGGATCAGCAAGAAGTTCCCCATCAAGTAATGACAGGGTGACACGGAAGCAATAGGAGCACGAACATGCTTGACTGTATGAAGATGAAATTTACGAAGGAGATCAAGAACATATTTATGTTGAGACAACAAAATACCAGAAGGGTGACGTACTACCTGAATGCCAAGGAAGTAATGCAAATCCCCCAAATCTTTCATAGCAAATTGAGTGGAAAGAAGTTTAATGAGAGTGCGAACCAGAGTAGGATCACTACCAGTTAGCAAAATATCATCAACATAAAGTAATAGGACAACTGTATGAACCTGATATTTGAGAATAAACATAAATGTGTCATTGCTGCTACATTTGAAACCAATAGATAAAAGAAAATTGCTGAAACGAGAAAACCAAGCTCTAGGAGCTTGGCGGAGGCCATAAATGGACTTTTTTAGGCAACAAACATGATGAGGTTTACTTGGATCAATGAACCCCGAAGGCTGCCTCATGTAGACCTCCTCATTAAGAAAGCCATGCAAAAAGGCATTTTTAACATCTAATTGACGAATAATCCATTTAAAAGTAACAACAAGAGTGAGGATCAAACAAACAGTAGTAGGTTTGACCACAAGACTAAAGGTTTCAAAGTAATCAATACCTGCCTGTTGATAATTCCCAAAGACAACCAATCTAGCTTTAAAACGTTCCACATTTTCATTAGCTTTATATTTAATCTTATATACCCACTTACACCCAAGCAAATTACGAGTAGGATCACGTGGTACCAAGTCCCATGTATCATTATTATGTAATGCTTGAAACTCATCAACCATAGCTTGACGCCAACGAACATCTTTAGACGCTTGTTTATACGACTTGGGTTCCGACTCAAGGACATTAGTGTTCAGATTTAAGAGAGTACGTGGTTTACTGACGCCATCTTTGAACCTAGTGACCATGTGATGTGTGTTAGTGGAGTGAGGGACACTAGGAGACGACGTCGGGGGACTCGTGAGGGAGGGGGAAGACGACACATGAGGAGGTGTGGAGGCTTTGGAGGGGGACGCAGCAGGGCTGCTGCTGAGAACAGGCGAGGGAGACGGGGAGGCAGGACTGGCGGACAGTGGAGACCGCAGGGGAGCTGTGGTATGCACTGCCACGCCGCGGGTAGGCTGCGGTGTATGCTGGGCTGTTTGGAGAAGCTGTGGGGGCTACACTAAGGGAAGAACGTGAGAGGTAGTCGGGGAGACCAAGGGGGGTGGCAGTGTAGGGGCAAAGACAAAGGGAGGGGTGTCCTTAGTTGGTGGAGAAACACTTAGAGGAGAGGACACTAAGGAAGAATAAGGAAAAATATGCTCATGAAATAAAACATGACGACTAATATGGACTTTGCCTGTCTTAGGATCGAGACATCGATATCCTTTATAGTGGGAGGCATAACCAATAAATACACATTCACGTGATTTGGCTTCAAGTTTATTATATTCTCGTTGCATTAATAATGGAAAACAAGCACAACCAAAAACTCTACAAATTTGTAATCAGGGACACGGTTAAATAATTTTTCAAAGGGAGAAATATCACCCAAAACAGGAGTGGGAAGACCATTAATAGTGTAGACGGCTGCATATGAGGCATCAGCCCAAAACTGATTCGGCATATTAGCTTGTAAAAGAAAAGTGCGTGCCATTTCAACTAAATGACGATGTTTACGTGTCGCAATGCCATTTTGGGCTTGTGTCTCAGGGCATGATTTTTGAAAATTTATACTAGTGTCAGCAAAATATTGACGGAGAAAAGTATTATCAAATTCTCTACCACCATCACTCCTAAATATTTTAATTTTAGAGTTAAATAAATTCTCAACTTGTTTTTGAAAAATAAGGAAATGCTTATGAACTTCAGATTTATATTTTAAAGAAAAAATCCATGTATAACGAGAATAATCATCCACAAAAATAAAATAATATTTATAAAAATCATCGGATATAACCGGAGATTACCAAACATCACTATGTATTAAATATAAAGGATAAGGTGATCGATGATCAACACGTTCAAAAGATAACCGATGTATCTTTCCTAACTTACAAGCAACACAATCGTCATGAAACTTGGAAGTACAAGATATCTTATTATGAGAGCATAATTTTCCTAAAGCTCTAGAAGAAGGATGACCCAGACGAGGATGCCACAAATCACCGGACTCCTTAATAGACGCCACTAAAACTGGTAATTGGGTGGAAGGAATAAATGGTTGAATAAAATAGACACCATTCTTACTGGAACCCAGAAGTAGAACTATCCCGTTGTCTTGTCCTTAACACAAACATAGGAGTCATCAAAACTCATGACACAATTATTATCGCGACACAATTTATTTATAGAAAGAAGATTATGTTTCAATTGAGGAACATGACAAACGGAAGTTAAAGCAAGGGGTCGACTTTGAGTTTCAATATTTAATTTTCCAATTTTTTTAATAGGAAGTATGGTACCATCACCTACCACTACACGATTTGAACCAGTGTAAGTGTGCATATAAGATAAATTACCTTCATTAGGAGTCATGTGGGACGCAACTCCTGAGTCAGGATACCAAACGGACTCATTGGTCTCACCACCAACAGACAATGCAGCTAAAGCACAAGTGACACTATTTTGATTAGAAACAAAATTAGGATTAAATCTATGAGGACAATAAGCAGCTTGATGACTAGGATACCAACAAAGACCACAAGTATCAGAAGTGGGAGCCGAGCCCAAGACACCACTAGATGTGTTACTTCCTGCTAAATGACAATTATTAGTAGAATAATTAGTGCAATGAATATTAAATAATGACAAGTCAGATTTACTCATACCGGACCCTCAATTTCGAGTAGCACCATTATTAGAGGCAAGAGTGGAATTATTATAGTTGCGAGATTGGCCCCGTCCACCATGATTTTGTCCACGACCCTTGTTCCGATTATTTTTGCCACGACCTCCGCTACGATTATTTGAAGAGGAGAAAGAGTCCGTAGTGGTAGTAGCCACAAGAGCATGCTGCGACAAAGATAAATCCTTGGTTTCTTTGGAAGCTTGGATGCGTTGTTCTTGTAGTAAAACCTTGGGCCTCAAGTCATCAAAAGTCAACTCAAAAGGAAAATGTGTCAAATTTGTAACAATACCATCATATCCCTTGTCTTTATTTAAAGCCAATAAAGTATGTTGAACTAAATCACTTTGAGCAACGGGACATTGAATAACAGCCAAAGAATCATCAAGGACCTTTATTTCACGTAAGAAGGCATCCATAGACTGTTTGTCACCTTTCTTGATAGTATTAAGTCTAGATTTCAACTCCATGGGCCGAGCCATGCTAGCATGCATGAACCTCGAGCGTAAACGGTCCCATACCTCATTCCTTGGACGTTTGTAACTCATGAACATCGGCTAGAACTTCACGAGATAAAGTGGCAAAAATCCAAGAACGTATACTTCGATCAAGAGACGGGGTGCGACAGACAGATCCCATAAGTGGGAAGGAGTGAGCCGGCTGATACAAGATCATGTGGACTCCAGAGGAAGGAAAAAGGAACGCCAGTACCGTAGGAGTTGCATGTAAAGAGGACATGGGTGCAGTCGGAAATAAATTCCGGGAAGCAGTAGCATGGGAGAACGTCATGGAGGAGACATCCCCAGAGGAAGGTGTAGTCGGAGACGAAGCGGAGAAGGAGCCATGAACATCAGAAGAAGAAGCCATGGAAGGAAGAAAAAAAAAACAAGAGAGTAGTGCGTAAACGGAAGAGTAGTAGTGTGTAAAAAGAACTTTGTGATCAATTAGGATTTGTGATTAATTAGGATTTTAATCTGGCTGTGATACCATGTGCCTTGACATAATATATATAGTGTATGCTTACAACCCTAGCTAATGAACGGACCATATCGCCCTTATATACATATATACTCCTATAAGTGACAATATCATATATGAAGCTTTGTATATTACTATAATATTTTGTTGGAAATTTAAAGTATATGGTTGATTTTATCAATGTTTCTTTGTTATTTTACATGAAAATGGTGTGGTGAAGTAAACAAAGAGGATTAGAGAGTTGCATAATTTATTCAGTAATAACTAAGCAAATATAGCAAGAGCCAGGCGGTAGCAAATCGCAACCCGCGACTCAATGAGTCGCACCTCGCGAACGACGGTTTTGCGGTTTATGACCATTTTGGTCAGTTTTTGTTGAATAACTCTGGTGCCTTTTCACTCTCGAAATGTGTATATTATCTATATGTTGTGTTGATCCTAGGGGTTTTGATGGTGACAAACACATACTACTAATGGGTTACTTGTTTTATGTCAAGATAAACAAACATTAGTAGCCGTTGTACCAACAGAAGAACTGGTCTCAAGTTCAATTGTCTCAAGGAAGTATCGAAATAAATCTTACGTAAGTCTGAAGATTTATGTCAACACTTGAGAATATTCAGAGAATATATGACAACAAGACTTCAAAGTATATTCTGAGAAGATATGGAAGATATATTCTAAGAAGATACCATAAAAGATCTTTGAAGATATTTGAAAAAGATATACACAAGATTATGGTAACAAATCTATGAAGAATGTGAATTTAGATGGAGAATTGATCTAAATTCACTTTATGAAGAATATTCACCAAGATATTGGTGAGATATGAAGCATGAAAACAAGGAAGGAAATCATAGAAACCCTACTTGTTATTTCACTATAAATACTGAAGATCAGAAGAGAAGAAATTCAACCAAGACTTACGCACTTCATTGGAAGCATACAAGACTAGGTACAAGAGTCAGTTGTACTAGGATTGTGTTCACTTTTATGAGTCTGTAATCTTGAGTTCAGGGAAAGGAGAGTGATTTGAGTGAATCACTTGTAACGAGAAAGAGAATAGAGAAGTACTGAGTTGTACTTAGAGAATAGAGAAGTACTGAGTGGTACTTAGAGAACAGAGAAGGCTGGTCAAGCCACCAAGAGAGAAAGAGAAAGAGAATAGAGAAGAACATGTTCAGGGGGAACAAAGTACTGAGTGGTACTTAGAGAAGTCCGTACTAACTAGGATTGTAACATAGTCGTTGACCCTAGTTAGTAAAAAGAGAATTGAGTCAAAATCTCTAGTGGTCGAGGTTTTTTTTCTTCCTATTGGGCTTAGGAAAGGTTTCCTCGCTAAAATCGCGTGTCCTCTACTTGTCTCTCACTTTCTCTATACTTGTCTCTACTTTACTTGTCTCTAGTTTAATTTTCATTGTTTGTCAAAACTAACAATTGGTATCAAAGCGGGTTCTCTTTTTGGTTGTGTGCAGGTAATTCTGACGAGTGAATCCTGGAACCATGGAAAACAACGAGGAACGACTAACTGAGGGACATTCCACCGTAAGGCCTCCCAACTTCAATGGGAAATACTATCGTGAATGGAAAGCAAAGATGGAGACTTTTATTACTGCTGATAATTTCCAAATCTGGAAGGTGATTCGTGATGGTAATTTTCAAATTACCAAAAAGAATGAAAAAGGTGAACTTTTTCCTAAACCCGAAAGTGAATACGAAAAGGAGGACTATGAAAAAATTGAAATGAATGCTTCTGCACTAAAATACTTGCATTGTGGTCTTGGACCTCGTGAGTACGATCGAACGGCGGGGTGCAAGAGCGCAAAAGAAATTTGGGACTTTTTGCAAATAACTCATGAAGGAACAACTGAAGTTAAAAAATCTAAAATTGATTACTTAATGCAACAATATGAGATGTTTAAAATGAAATCTAAGGAAAGTGTTCAGGAAATGATTGTTAGGTTTGGTAACATTGTTATTGAGTTAGAGTCCTTAGGGAGAGTCATTACTAATGAAGAACAAGTAAGAAAAATTCTTAGAAGTCTACCTCAGGATGAAAGATGGAATGCTAAAGTTACCACTTTATTTGAAACTAAGGATTTTTCCAAGTTCAATGTTGAACAGCTTACAGGCTCATTAATGACCCATGAGATGCATCTTAAAACTGGAGAAGCAGAAACATCCAAAGGACAATCTATTGCTCTTAAGGCTGAAGGACGTTCCATGACCAACACTGAAGATGAAGATGAGAATGATTCAGCAGTATGTGCAGAAGATGCAGCCTTGCTGGTGAGACAACTGAAGAAGATGATGTACAAAGGAAGGGACAAAGGAAAAACTGAAGTTAGATCCTCCAGAACCACTTGTCATAAGTGCGTTAGTCTGAATCACTTCATTCGAGATTGTCCACTATGGGAATCAGAAAAGGGCACAGAGAAGGTGAAGTCAAAATTTGTAAAGAAACCATTCTTTACAAAGAAAGACTCCAGAAAGTCCATGATAGCCGCTCTACAAGAGGATGATATAACTGATGATGAAGAAGATCACCTTGAGGAAGAGACTGCTCACATTTGTCTCATGGCCAAACTTGAAGAAACAGAAAACTTAACTTGTTTCAATGTAAGTCCCTATGCTCTTAAGGAACAAATTAAAAAACTTAGTGCTGCAAAAATTCAAGAGCTTTTGCTGGAAACTCTGAATGAATACAAAGAAATTTGCAAACATGTTTCACAACTAGAAAAATCTTTGGAAACTCATAAAGAACATGCTAATTGGATTAGGACTAATAAAAGAGATATTGAGAACCACTTCTTTGAACTACTTGATAAGAACACTGAACTAAAACATGCTTGTGAAAAAATTAAAGAAGAAAATATATTCTTAAATGTGGAGTTGCAAGGATACAAGTGTCTAATTCCTGAAACAAATTTCATAAATTTGTCCCCCACACAAGCAGAAAAAAATGAATTCTTAAAATTAAAATAAGAGGTCACTGAGTTTAAAACAAGAAATTCAGATCTTGAAAGAAGCCTAAAATCAAATCAAAACAAATCAAGTCATGTTAACCCTGTTAATTGGTTTGAAAAGAATCAATCTAAGAACAGATCAAGTGTGGGTTTTAACCACAAGAGGAGAGATAAAGTCAAGAAGTATGTAGATTTACCTAACAACAAAATTTGTACTTTTTGTGGAAAAACTGGACATCTTCGAGGAGGATGTACCAAAAAAATGAAACAAATAGATGAAAACATGAACAAGTTAAAACTGATGTGGATAGTTAAGAATGTTGATACAAAGGAACCCAAGCAAGTCTGGGTTCCTGTCACTAACCACTAAACTATTTTACAGGCGCAAGTGAGGGAGAACAACCTGTGGTACCTCAACAGTGGTTGTTCCAAGCAGATGACAGGAGACGAAACTCAATTTCTTTCACTTGCTGCCTATAATGGAGGAACAGTGACTTTTGGTGATAATAAGAAGGGTGATATAATCGCCATAGGTAAGGTTGGTAAGTCACAAAAATGTTCCATAGACAATGTATTTCTAGTCGAGGGGTTAAGACACAATTTACTCAGTATTTCCCGATTCTGTGACAAAGGAAATACTGTTCGTTTTACATGTGAAAAATGTCTTGTCATTGACTGCAGCACTAGAGACATCGTACTAGAAGGAAAAAGGAGAGGTAACACTTAAACTGTTAATTTGAACCTTGTTCCTGAAAATCGTCTCAAGTGTCTAAGTGTTGCAGACAATGATCCACTACTGTGGCACAAACGTTGTGGACATGCTAGTCTTTCACTACTAAACAAATTAAGACAAAAGGACTTAGTAATTGGTTTGCCAAACATTAAGTACAATTGTGATAAAATTTGTGATGCATGTGTTAAAGGAAAACATGTTCGCTCATCTTTTAAATCAAAAACCTTGGTAAGTACTTCTAAGCCACTTGAGCTGATACATATGGATCTTTGTGGTCCAGTAGATGTTCAAAGTAGGAGTGGAAAGAAATATGTTTTTGTTATTGTTGATGATTATTCCAGATATACATGGACCTTGTTCCTTGCTACCAAAGAACAAACCTTCGAGGAATTTGAAACTTTTGTGAAAAAGGTGCAAAGAACAAGTGAACATAGATTGGTACATTTAAATCTGACCATGGAACAGAGTTTGATTAGTTTTATAATGAACATGGATTAGATCATAACTTTTCAGCTCCAAGGACACCGCAACAAATTGGAGTAGTAGAGCGAAGGAACAGAACATTGGAAGATATGGCAAGAACAATGTTAATTGCTAGCTCATTGCCTAAGAATTTTTGGGCAGAAGCAGTTAATACAGCATGCTACATAATCAACAGAGCTCTAATAAGAGCAATCTTTAACAAGACACCTTTTGAATTGTTCAAAGGGAAAAAGCCAAATGTCTCTTACCTAAGAATATTTGGTTGTAAATGCTTTGTGCACAACAACGGTAAGAAACACCTAGGAAAATTTGAAGAGAGAAGTGATGAAGCAGTTTTTCTAGGTTATTCAAGTCATAACAAAGCTTATAGAGTTTATAATAAAAGGTCAATGTGTGTTGAGGAAAGTGTTCACATTATCTTTGATGAAACTGACATTGTATCTCATGATGTCCAGGATGATGATGAATTTGAAATTGGACTAACACGTTTTACAGGTGACAAAGGTATAGGTGATGATGAACAGGTTGCAAAAGAATGTCCTCATGTCCAGAAGACAACTGAACTACATGAGGAACAGGAACAAAGTAATGAACTTGGACAGGTGAGCACACCAGAGACACTTGAAGAGACAGGAGAGGTGGAACAACCAGTTGCGGGTGACAACAATGGAGAAGTCACACCACAAAGGGAGTTTCAGCCCAAGCCTTGGAAACATCAAAGCTCACATCCCGTGGATCTCATCATAAGTGATATAGATAAAGGGACACAAACAAGGTCTCAAATAAGAAATTTCTGCGCCTTCAATGCATTTCTTTCAACGCTTGAATTAGGTCAATTTGAAAGAAACAAGGTATGGCATATTGAACCTAAGCCTGAACATCAAAAAGTCATTGGATTTAAATGGGTGTACAGGAACAAACTTGATGAATATGGAACAATTGTCAGAAACAAAGCCAGGTTAGTGGTAAAAGGTTACAATCAGCAAGAAGGTATTGATTTTGAGGAGACTTTTGCTCCTGTAGCAAGATTAGAAGCCATTAGAATTTTAATTGCTTTCGCTGCCTATATGGGATTTCAGTTGTTCCAAATGGATGTCAAATGTGCCTTCCTTAACGGTTACTTGAAGGAAAATGTCTATGTGGAACAACCTCCGGGTTTTGAAAATGTTGATTTTCCTAACCATGTCTATAAGCTTGATAAGGCTCTTTATGGACTTAAGCAAGCTCCTAGGTCATGGTAAGAAAGACTTTCAAATTTTCTTTTATCTTATGACTTCAAAAGAGGAAAAATTGATAAAACTTTGTTTCTGAAAATCAAAGGCACTCATATTTTAGTAGTACAAATTTATGTTGATGATATTATCTTTGGTGCTACTAATGAGCCTTTGTGCAAGTATTTTGTAGATCTAATGAGCAAAGAGTTTGAAATGAGTATGATGGGTGATGAGGCTATCGCACACCTATCAAAAATAAATCTAACCACTCTAACTAATATAGCTAGGGAAGTAGGGATCGAATCCACAGGGAAGCAATTAAACCTATCAGTTCTAAAAAGTCTAAACTGTATAATCTGTCTCGACTATTGTACCCGATCTACGACCACTACGTCTGTACCGGCGTAGTGCCCTCGCTGGTCCCCACCCGTCATGTACACTTCAACCCTGGAGAAGGGACCAGTGGGCAGGAGGGAGGAGCAGGTGATGATGATGATGATGGTAGTGCCAGTGAGGACACTGACACTTTCCTCCAGTCTGACTGAGAGGAGTCCCTACTTCCTTCAGCATGAGGGACATTGTTGAGTCCGGCTTGGGGGAGGGGTAACTTTATTGCTTTCTTAGTTTAGTTTTATTGCTTTCTAGTATGTTCTATTGTTTTATTAGGATAGTCATATGGTTTGTAATATTGTTAGAAATAGGAGTTTACATATGACCAAAAAAAATGTACTGCTTTTATAGTTTAGATTCTTTTTGCTTTTGTTAGTTAACTTTAGTTGATGATTGATTGATTGATTTGATGTGAAACTTGTGAAGCGCCATTTTATTTAAAAATGTTTTTGATTGATTTGGGCATGTGAGTTGAGTTTGTTTTGGGAATTGCCAACTGGACTTGAACTTGACTTAGCTTGAAACGATTTTAATTGCCATTATAACCATGTGTAGAGTAGAGGCTTGAATTGTGTGTTAACAGGAGGATTGAGCGCATACATTTTCTATGCTTTTTTCTTTCATGTGTGCTTAGTTCTGGTGCTTGTATGATCCATGTTTTGGCTTTTGACTCTAGTAGCTTGGACTTGATATGTTACATGCTGCGAATGATAAAAGGCATTCATTTCTTTTAGAGCTTTCAGATTTTAGGCATTCCTTCACAAAATTTCCCTTGGTCCTTATTTTGAGGCTTTTACCCTTCATTTGCATTGTAGCCACATTACAACCCTATTCGGCCGTTGTTCTAATTTTGGATTTATGCCCAAGCTTGGCTTGGGGAGTGAGGAGTTGTTTTGTGTTGTGTTGCAATTGATTGGAGGTTTGGAGGATTGGAAATTTGTGAAAAGGTTGTTATTAAAATTTATAATAGATCTCACATTAAGGCTTGCATACCAATTGTCTAGGCTAGTTTAATGAAGAATTAAAATTATACATCTTTTATGGCCTAGATATGTATGTGTGATGATTTTGTCCTTGACATGTCATTAAGAGTGTGAGTCTAATTTGAAAAAAAAAATGTTGAAAGTTGAAAGAAAAAAAAAAGAAATGAAAAAAAAAAGAAAAAAAAAAGAGAAATTGAAAAGATGTTGAAAAAGAAAAGACTTGTGGATATTCGGAGCATTTGAAATGTAAGTTTAATGGTGTGATGTGATCCATGTGAATTGGTTTGTGTTGGAGTTGATGTTGGGATGTGATTTTGATTCTAATTGCTACATGCGTATAGCCCGCATTTACCGCCAAATTATCCCAAATCTATCCTACCCATCACCTAGCCACGTTACAAGCTCATAAAGACCTTTTTGATCAGCGTGTGCATATTTTTAGTTTTTGTGAATGAGTCAATTGCCAAAGCTAGGGAGATTACTTGCATTTCGAGTCGACTTTCATACTAGGATGAGTGATTACTTTAAAACACTTGCATGAGGTGTGAGAATGGGTTTGGGTTCTCAAATTTTGCATTCAAACACTTATTGCATTTGCATTCTTTTCCCGGGATTAAGGGTGAGCTTATATCTATGCTCAATTTTAGTGTGGAGTGACACGAGTGAGCTACTCTAGTCATCGACTTCTATTTCTTACATGGTTGGCTTATTGATTTTGATTTGAGTGAATGGCGGTCAAGGGATTTGATAGGTTGGTTGAGGATCTTGCATACTCGGAATTGCTTGAGTAGTCTTGTTTTACAAAGATAAAGGGGTGAAGTCATTGTTTGCTTAGTTGTTTGCTTGAGGACAAGCAAAGGTTGGCTTGGGGGAGTTTGATAAGTAATATTTTATATGTATTTTACCCCAGATCCCGGTTTGATTTTTAGCTCTAATACGGCTCTTTTGAGCCATTCTACAACTTTTGCTATTTCGAGTGTTTGTGTGCTTTTTTATTAGATTTTTCAGGAATCGATGATTTATCGTTGTTTTCCGAGCCTTTTGAAGCACTTGAAGAAGTTAGTAAAGAGTTGAAGTCATTTGGGAAGCTAAACTGAAGACATAGAAGTGTTAAAACAAGAAGAGTTAAAGAGGCAATTAAGGAAGAACGAGCGCGAAAACCGAGAAACGAAAGCAACTAAGCTACCCGCCGGGTCGGAGCGTGTGCCGTGTGAGGGCTGCACGCCGGGTAGCCGGGCGGATGTGCTGAAGGCCCAATTCGGCGAGTTTCCCTTGTTTAGCCTAATTACTTAAGTGTTTTCTCCTAATGAGAGATTACGCCTCTTATTATTTTTAGAATCCTAGTTTTACTCAAAAATTCTCTCAAAGTGTAAAACTCTATTCAATCATTCAATATAATATTCAGGTTCTATTTTATTCTCAATTCTTGTTTTTAGTTATGTTTATTATTATTTTTATTTATGTTCTTATTTTCGTAGTTTGTGCTTAGATTTAATTTCTTAATTTTGTTAGTTTTGTTTAGTTTAATCATGTTATGGATTTAATTACTTTCATTGTTTTAGTTTTGTTTCTTTAATTATGAGTGAGTAGTTCCTTTTCTAGGACTAGGGGATCCATGGATTAATTGGTGATGTGTTGCTCCTAATATTAGTTTAAAACTATTAATTTGCTGAATTCTTATGTCAATACTATTGCTTTCAATTAAATACTGGCCAGGTTTAGTTTAGTTTGATATTGTTGCAATCGATGCGAGGGGTAAGATTACCACAATTAGATCATAAGGGAATAGGCCAAAACGAGTATAAGTGAGCGAGAGCCATTAGAGGAGTTTGAAGGGGACTAGATTCGAGAGAATTAGTGGACCTAATTCAAGGAAATTGAAATATAATTAATTAATTGTGTGGCAATTTCGCGGTTAATCTGTGGTGAAACGATGTCCTAGGTTTAGTTATTAATTAATTTCCTAATCAATTTGTTCTAATTCTAGTTAATTTCTTAGTCACAATCGTCACTCAAAGGGCCTTT
>PYUH01004045.1:1701015-1744618 GCA_016808085.1 Suaeda aralocaspica
ATTATCAATTTCCTTGAATTAAGGTCCACTAATTCTCTCGAATCTAGTCCCCTTCAAAACTCCTCTAATGGCTCTCGCTCACTTAGACTCGTTTTGCCTATTGCCCTTATGATCTAATTGTGGTAATCTTACCCCTCGGCATCGATTTCAACAATATCAAACTAACAACTAACCTGGCCAGTATTTAATTGAAAGCATAGTATTGACAATAAATTCAAGCAAATTAATAGTTTAAACTAATAATTAGGAGCAACACATCACCAATTAATCCATGGATCCCCTAGTCCTAAAAAGGAACTACTCACTCATAATTAAAGAAACAAACTAAAACAATGAAGTTAAAATCCTAACATGATTAAACTAACAAAACTACAAAAATTAAGAAATTAAATCTAAGCACAAACTACGAAATTAAGAACATAAATAAAAATAATAATAAACATACTAAAACAAGAATTGAGAATAAAATAGAACCTGAATATTTTGATTGAATGATTGAATAGATTTTTACACTTTGAGAGAATTTTTGAGTAAAACTAGGATTCTAAAATAATAAAGGCGTAATCTCTCAATTAGGAGAAAACACTTAAGTAATTAGGCTAAACAAGGGGAAACTCGCCGAATTGGGCCTTCAGAGCATCCGCCCGGCTACCCGGCGTGCAGCCCTCACACGGGCACACGCTCCGACCCGGCGGTAGCTTAAGTTGCTTCTTTTCTCGGTTTTCGCTCGTTCTTCCTTACTTGCCTCTTTTAACTCTTTCGTTTTAACACTTCTAGTCTTCAGTTTAGCTTCCAAATGACTTCAACTCTTTACTAACTTCTTCAAGTGCTTCAAAGGCTCGGAAAACAACGATAATCATCGATTCCTGAATCAAATAAAAACACACAACACTCGAAATAGCAAAATAGTAGAAATGGCTCAAAAGAGCCGTATTGAGCTAAAAATCAACCGGGATCTGGGGTAAAATACATATAAAATATTAACTTATCAAACTCCCCCAAGCCAACTTTGCTTGTCTCAAGCAAACAACTAAGCAAACAATGACTTCACCCCTTATCTTTGTAAACACAAGCTACTCAAGCAATTCCGAGTATGCAAGATCCTCAACCAACCTATCAAAATCCTTGACCGCCATTCACTCAAATCAAATCAATAACCAACCATGTAAGAAAATAGAAGTCGATGACTAGAGTAGCTCACTCGTGTCACTCCACACATAAAATTGAGCAGATAATGAAGCTCACCCTTAATCCCGGGAAAAGAATGCAAATGCAATAAGTGTTTGAATGCAAATTTGAGAACCCAAAACCCATATCTCACACCTCATGCAAGTGTTTTAAAGTAATCACTCAATCCTAGTAGAAAGTCGACTCGAAATGCAAGTAATCTCCCTAGCTTTGGCAATTGACTCATTCACAAAAACTAAAAATGCACACGCTGATCAAAAAGGTCTTTATGAGCTTGTAACGTGGCTAGGGTGATGGTATAGATTTGGGATAATGGCGGTAAATGCGGGCTATACGCATGTAGCAATTAGAAATCAAAATCACATCTCCAACATCAACTCCAACATCAAACCAATTCACATGGGATCACATCACACCATTAAACTTACATTCAAATGCTCCGAATATCACAAGTCTTTTCTTTTTCACATCTTTTCATTCTTTCTCTTTTTTTTTCTTTTTCTTTTTTCATTTCTTTTTTTTTCTTTCAACTTTCAACATTTTTTTTTTCAATTAGACTCACGACTCTTAATGACATGTCAAGGACAAAATCATCACACATACATATCTAGGCCAATAAAAGATGTATACATTTTAATTCTTCATTAAACTAGCCTAGACATTGGTATGGCAAGCCTTAATGTGAGATCTATTATAAATTTTATAACAACCTTTTCACAAATTTCCAATCCTCCAAACCTCCAATCAATTGCAACCACAACAACAAACACACTCTCAACTCACCCAAGCCAAGCTTGGCAGTAAATCAAAAGATTAAACAAGGCCGAATAGGGTTGTAATGTGGCTACAATGCAAATGAAGGGTAAAAGCTCAAAATAAGGACCAGGGAAATTTTGTGAAGGAATGCCTAAAATCTGAAAGCTCCTAAAAGAAATGAATGCCTTTTATCATTCGCAGCATGTAACATATCAAGCCAAGCTACAGAGCTAGATCAAAAGCCAAAACATGGATCATACAAGCACCAGAACTAAGCACACATTAAGAAAATAAGCATAGAAAATGTATCGCTCAAATCCTCCTGTTCACACAATTCAAGCCTCTACTCTACACATGGTTAAATGGCAGATTAGAAATCGTTTCAAGCTAAGTCAGTTCAAGTCCAATTGGCAATTCCCAAAACAAAACTCATCACATGCCCAAATCAATCAAAACATTTTTTAAATAAAGCGCTTCACAAGTTTCATCACAAATCAATCAATCAATCATCAACTAAAGTTAACTAACAAAAGCAAAAAGAATCTAAACTATAAAAGCAGTACATTTTTTTTGGTCATATGTAAACTCCTATTTCTAACAATAGTACAAACCATATGACTATCCTAATAAAACAATAGAACTATACTAGAAAGCAATAAAACTAAACTAAGAAAGCATAAAGTTACCCTCCCCCAAGCCGACTCAACAATGTCCCTCATGCTGAGGAAGTAGGGACTCCTCTCAGTCAGACTGGAGGAAAGTGTCAGTGTCCTCACTGGCACTACCATCATCATCATCATCACCTGCTCCTCCTGCTCCACTGGTCCCTTCTCCAGGGTTGAAGTGGTACCATGACGGGTGGGGACCAGCGAGGGCACTACGCCGTACAGACGTAGTGGTCGTAGATCGGGTACATAGCGAGACGATGATCCTGCTCAAAGTGGCAAACCGATCCATGAACTGCTGCTGTTTGTATCTGGAAGTTGTTAAACTGGTTCTCAGGCCGGGTCATCTGTGCCTGCCACGGGCAGGTTCGTGGGTGGTTGTTGTGGGGCTTGCTGGGGTTTGCGGCTGCTGGGGTTGGCTCGGCCCAGCATGTCTTAAGTACCTGCAGAAGAACCTGCAAGACGACCATCCAGAGGCATAAGATAGGATTGCTGATCAGCAGCAATCCGGTCATGAAGTATCAGGGAGAGTAATAAAACTCCCTTAGATGGTCCTATGTACCATCTGATGCGCCCCCCCACACACATCTAGCCAATCACAGTGGTTGAGGTATGCGGCATCCAGTAGCGGACCCCACAGCAGGGTCTCCCATATCAAGTTCGCCTTATAGTACCTGTGCCAACAAAAGTCCATGAAGGCCACCAAAAACAATTGTTATGGGTGCTCACCAAATCAATCGTACCATTAAAGTCTTACATTGGTATGGAGATGCATAGCAAATAGATGGGGGATAAGACGATAGGAATGAAGTTTTAACTAAGTGCCTTCCCAGGCACCACATCTCTCTGGTATGAACTTCATGTTGTTCAACACCGACCAAATACCGTTCCTGCAAAAACGGTGAGTGATCCACAGCAAGGCTGGTGGATGAAATTGGCCTTTGCATGCGTCCGAATTGGTCAGATGCACACTGTCCAAGAATCCACCACTACTCACCAAGCCCTTTGGGGGTTTGACACACGCCCCCACTGGCCAAACAAATTCTTCCCCCAAAGTCTTCGATCTTTCATACATCTACATTGAACTTCTAAAAGCTACATCCCTAACGAGTGCCTGGGGTAGGCCTGTCATTTTCAAAACTTGACATCACACTCATATGTGTATGTCAGGTAAGTTGGGGCGTCCATACCAAAGAAACTTCATCCCGTAGAACGAAATAATTCTTACAGTTTTCATATTGACTAACCTAAGCATGCAAGTAGTTGGTAACAATGAAACGGGTGGGTCACATGCCTTAATTTTATTGTTTCGAACTTACCTTTTGTCTCTTGGGAAACCAAAAGCAACTAACCCTATGTATGATCGCGTCCTAATCCCTCCGTGGGTCGCCCTTGAGCTTTCTGCTAACCTGTGTGCTTTTGGTGCCATGAAATTATGGAAGGTGATTGTGTGTTGAGATATGAAATGGTTAAAAGTGAAAATTTTTGGGATCTAAAGAGAGATGGACCAGATTAATTTTGGTGAAAATTGATGACATTTGGTGGAGTCCTGAGTGAGATATAGTTCAGAAGGCAGTAGATGACACTTTTGACATTGGAGGACTTCTTTGTCGAGGAGACAAGTGGAGCTACGCCCTCAAGAAGGGGACTGGCGAGCAAGACGGCAGGACGAATAAAATGGGCCGTGGGAAGAAGGAAAGGAGGAGAGAAAACAAAAAGACAAAAATGAATCATGCCACCACCGCCCGGTGCTGGCAGCAGCGCCTCGGTGTACGGTTGCTCGCCCGGTGTCCACCCGGGCGTATGGCTAGAGAGATTTTTTTGAAAAAACTAAGTGTGGGAATGTGTGTTGCGCGCCGTGGACGAAGAATTCGCCCGGTAGTGCTTTCGCCCGGGTCCACCCGGCTACATGGCCACATTTTAAGTTTTTCGCCTTTTTTCTTCTTTTCTCTTCACCTAACTTTTTTCACCCTGTAATCACACACGAATACTGAACATTCAAGGTGAACGTCCTCCACTCTCCGCCTTATACCAATAGAAAGAATGAGCTAGAGTCCTACTAAACTAAGAAATAAAAAATGAAGAAACTCTAAAGAAGAACTAAACTAACGATACGGGTTGTCCCTCCCGCAAAGCGCTTTTACAGGTCATGTAGTCTTTACCATATTCCCTCATAGCTCACAAGGTATGGTTCTCGGAGATTGATTTGTTCAACTAGGCCAACAACATCACCTTCATAGTAGTGCTTGAGGCGATGTCCATTAACCTTGATGCTCTCCTCCTTCTCGTTCTGTGACCTCTACAAATCCTATTTCTTACCAAGTTAACAATGAAGGACCGCTCCACCTAGACCTCACTTCGGAAAATTCAGTCTATAATTAAATAAGAGACCTTATCCCTTGTTGCAATTCCTTTCTTACGATTTACGCTTATCGTGCATCTCTTATTACTTTTCCTTATAAATTTTAGCACTATGCATAGGCCCCAATCGAAACTCGTCTAGCTCATTTAGTTGGAGTAACCGTTTCTCACACACAAGCTTAGCATCCATGTTGACTCTTTACTCCCATTACAGCCTTTATTCTAACTCAACTGTGCAAATGGCACGCTTTTTCCTACACTAACCGATATGGGGAATGTTACGATAGGTGTCTTAAAGCCGTCTACTACGCCCATAATGCATCATAACAGTCTTGCTACTACTAACTCCAAGCCTTCCTTGACTTTGCAACCGTTTTCTCCAGATGGCTTTGATTTCTCGCATTTGAACCTCTACCTGACCACTGGGTATGTGGGTGATATGCTAATCCTTGTTTGTGTAACCACCTATTCTCCAAAGCAGTTATCTAGCCGTTTTCTCATGAAATGACTTTCTCCCCGTCACTGATGGACAAGCTCGAGGAACTCCGAACCTGGAAATATACCCTGCGAAACATTCTCAAAACCGTGTTAGAATCACAATGGTGGGGTGGCAAGGCCTTCCCCCCATTTAGAAACATAATCCAGCCACGTATATGAAACGATTTACCATTCGAGGATGGGAAGGCCCAGTAATCAATACCCCAAACATCAAAAACCTCTACTTCTATATCTGTTTGGGGCATTTCGTGCCTTTGTGAAATATTACCTGTTCGTTGGCACGTAATCATAGGACATACTAAAGTCGAGCATCCTGTGGATGGTAGGGCAGTACAAACTGATTCAGGACCGACACCTCGTCTTAAGTGGTCCTGCGTGACCTCCCTATGGGTGATGAATGGCATGGTGGAGTACACCATAGACCTTCCCATTCTGGACGCATTTCCTGTTAAACCTCTGCACACTCACGTAACAAGTTAGGATCATCCCAAAAGTATTCGCTAACCTCGTGCAGAATTTCTTTTTTTGCTGATAGGTCATAATCAAAGGTAGGACAACCTCCTACAACATATTTAGCAAATTCACAAACCAAGGGAAGTAACACAGAGTTTTGCCAAACAACTGTTTCATCAGGACAAAAATCATCATTGGGGAGTAGAGATCGCCCCATCTCATCCGTATCCTCGAATTTGGTCCAGCTACCTACCTACTCCATTCTCTGGCTCCCTTCTATCACAAGAATCTCAAGATCAGACTCTGTGAGCAACAGAATCTACCGAATAAGCCTCGGTTTGGCTTCCTTCTTTCATTCCATGTATAAGAGCTGCATGGTCAGAGTGTAACAATAACTTTCGACCTACAAGATATGCACTAATTTATCTAATGCATAACATAGCAAGCAGCTCTTTTCTGTGTGGCTAATTCACTTGAGCTTCCTCTAAGTCTACTACGCATAATAAATTAGCATGCAGGACTTATCCTCCTTTTGACCTAGAACTGCCAACCGACTGCAAGTCACTAGTCATCACACATTATTTCAAAAGTAAAGTTCCCATATCGGGGACTGTATTATGGTGCGAAATTAGTGCATTTTTGATCATATTAAAGACTCAGACCTCATCATTGACATTTAAATTCAGCATCTTTAGCAGCAGTTGGCGTTAGTGGTTTTCGCAATTTTAGCGAACTTGATAAACCGCGATAAAAAACCAGCATGACCAAAAAACTTCTTACCCCTTTACATTCCACTGGGTGCAGTTTGCCCATTACCGTATTTTTGCCTTATCCACCTCAATGCCACGTTTCGGACCAAAGTGTCCCAAAACTACGTCCTTCATTGACCATGAAATGACACTTTCCCCAATTTAAACCAATTCAGCCGTTCACATCTTCGAGAACTTTAGTCAAGTTAGTCAAACATGAATCAATCAGAGACCGTAAACACCTAAATCAATCCATGAAGAATTCCATCATAGACTCGTCGAACCAGAATAAAATGCTCACATACAACGTTGAAAAGTAGCTGGTGCAGTTACATAACCAAAAGGCAGTCTAACGATCAGCAAAAGTGCCATAGGACATGTAAGGGTTTCTCTCTTCTCCCTATCATCAGGATGGTGGGGATTCTGAATGAAACCCGATATCCATCAAGAATACAAAATACGTATTCTTAGCTAATCTTTCACCTTTGATCAATCACAGGAAGGGGGAAATGGTCTTTTTTAGTTGGCAACATTTCAATGTCCCGGTAATCAAGATACACATCCTCCATCCTGTGACAACTCTAGTAGGGATTAGTTTCATTTTTTTTTTCATACGAACAAACAATTGTCCCTCCCTTTCTTCCTGGATACTTGGCTACGGGACTTACCCACTTGGGTAAATCAGCACTGGTAAATAATACCTGCATCCTAAGAAGTTATAAGGACCTTCCTTCTTCACGACCTCTTGCCATGTGAGGATTCAACTGTCGTTGACCCTGGAACAAGGTTTGTTGACCTTCTCTAAATGAATTCTATGCTCCACAAACATCAGGATTAATACCGGTCAATCATCAATTAAAGCCAATACTTTCTTATGAGATTAAAGTACACATAAAAATTTGATTTAATTGATTATCATAAGAGAGCACTAACAATGACAGGATACAATTCTTATCATCGATACAAGCATATGGTCAAGTGAGAAGGGAGGGTTTCACTCAGGTTTGGTTACCTCTTTAACACACAAACCTCTTGTGTTAACTCAATGAATTTCCGGTCTCTCCTTACCCGAGTTATTCCTCATCCTCCCAGTAAGATCCTGGACTAAGTATCCAGCGTCGATTGTACATTCACCTGCACAACATCAACACAAACACCGGCCCTAGAAATCTTTTGTGTAGATCGGGCCATATCATCAAATCACAATTTCAATCAATACACGATAGCTAACATGATTTGCCATCATTGCGACTCTTTAAGAGCAAGCATTAATTAAGATAACTTATATCATCCCCTACGACATGTCAAACTACCATTTTTGAATCAATACCAACCCCTGCAGTGTGTTAAAGAAGGTCCTACAACAATAATATTGGGATATTGAGCATCCTACTCATAGCTAACACAACACAAACAATCAACAGGATAAAAATTCCCGATCTCCACCGGACACATCTTCTAAAATACCTTAGGGTCATTTCACTGTCCTACTGCCACTGCCAGGTGATTGTTGTGACCTTTAAAACAACCCATATCAAGTTTTTTGCGAAATAAAAAGGTACAACATAACACTAACACTGGCTCCTAAATCACATAGTGCTTATCATGAACAGTGGGCATGATATACAAGGGATAGAAAAAACTCCCGGGTCGCTTTAGTTTCCTTGGTGACTTGTTTTTGCAATATGGCCACTGCACATCATCCGTAAGTGCTACTGTCTCCACCACATTCAACACTCACGTTTCTGCTTAAAATATCTGTTCAAAATTTAGTATAAGTTAGGAATTTGGTTATCAAAATCGAATAAATGGTAACAGTAACCGCAAATTCTTTCACATTAAAAATTTACTGAAATGACTTATCATTCTCATCTCTCGTTATCCCCTGTCGGAAGGGTACCTGAACCTGTGGAAACCTCGGGAATGTTCAATTGATGTTGTCATCAACCTTCTCCTTAGGTTGCTTCAGTTTCCTTAGCTGGAACTGTCTCTAAATTCTCATCTTCATCCCACTCACTATCTTGTTCGCTCCCACCTGCAACCATCAGAATTATATCAATCAGTAGCATTTTTTGGGCCCTCATAAGCATTCCACTCCTCCAAGTATATGGCATTGACACTGGTCTCTAGGGGGATTCCGTGATGCTTTGTGATACTGGAGTGTATAGGTTGTGATGGAAGTTGGCCCTGGTGCCTTTGAGCCATTTTGATTGTGCAACTTGAGCTATCTGGTCTTCCAGGTGCTTGTTGTGAGCCTGCATTGCCTCCATATATTTCTGCATTTGCAGACATCATATTTTTCACTCTGTAGATTCTCCACTAGTGTGAACTGGCATTGGTGTGCTGATAGTGGTGGCTACTGAAACTGGTGGGTGGGGGTTACATATCTCTGCATCGCTGGTGGCTGGCTTGAGCTAGCTGGCTTGCTGAGGATTCTGTACATTGCTGTGATTCCTTGTAGAAAAGTATGGTGATCCTCCCAAGCCTGGATTATATGTAGTGGAATATGTTTAATTCTTATTGCTAACGGCCAACTGCCTACTGAACTAGTAACAAACTGGGATTATTACCAAAAGAACCACATGAAGCACAAAAGGATCAGTACAGTCCCCGAAGTGCAGCGACCTGTGATGTGTAGGAGCTGTAGTCCAATCTTAACCCCATCAAGCTCTGAATATGGCATTGATCTGTGCATCTAGACTCTCATACTTATTCATCACTACATGTTTTCCACTTTCTCTTGGAATGTCCCTCTTAAAGTTACCAACCTGTGAATTAGGAGGTGGCTATTTCCACCATCAGGTCATAGCAGCATTAACCTCCCTGGTTTCATGAATCGACCGTTGCAGCGAATCAATAAAGCTCTACTCCATTACCCAACCCATTGTAAGAATGACTGAACCAAAACATTTCTCAGCCCATGATGGACCATTCTCAACAACCACTCCTTAAACCGTTCCCAACATCATAAGTGACTCCTCTGTTCCTATAAAATTATAATTTGACACCTTAATAAATCTGTGTTCTCTGTGGTGGATAATAACTTCTCTGAAAGTCAAGCAGTCCTCCCAACAATTAAATTGTGGCCATATTTAGATCAGTCAACCAGGTCTAGCCTTGTCCTTCAATGAAAATGTAACATTCTCCTTCTAATGGTAGTTCCTTAAAACGTTCATTTGCTTGAAGTATCACCATTATTTAAGTAAATTTTTGTAAGTGTAAATCGGATCCTCCTTCAATGTCCCTGAAAAATTGTGATTTCGTCACCATATTCACAAGAGCTGGTTTCGTTCAAAGTTAGCAGCATCGGTATCGGGTACTGATAACCCCAGCCATAGACTCCGTACTAGGCAGGGAATAGTCTCTCAACGCACGGGCGCAAGGGCTTGGTGGAGGTGGTGGTCCTCTACTAACTATAACCCTGTCCTTCTCATTCTCCTGCGGCAGCCATTTCGACCTCTACTACCCTTCAACAACGGGTTAAAGTGAACTCGAAAATTGAGACAAATCAAAACAGTTTCCTCCATCATATCGGGGAAGAAATATCGCGTCTACTACGTCTCAACCAACCGCTTCAAAATACTCGCTCCGGCGCTCAGGGAAATGAAGTGTCATCAGGCGTCGTGGTCGTTTTGCATAAACCTATAAACCTGCACAATCTGTAACTTACTCCGAGCAAAGATGAGAATCGACTCAAAGAACCAAAAAGTTCTTTGAGACTAGGAAATAAAAAGAAAACATATAAACCCGACTAATACATACAAATTGCCTCCCGCACGGCGGCCAAAATGTGATGAGCTATCTGCACACCGTCTCAAATAAACCTAACCACCTAACTAATATAGCTCGGGAAGTAGGGATCGAATCCACAGGGAGCATTAAAACCATCGTTCTAAAAGTCTAAACTGTATAAAGGCCTTTGAGTGACGAGTGTGACTAAAAATAACTAGATTAAACAATTGATAAGGAAATAATTAATACCTACACTAGACAAATCGGTTTCACCACAGATTAACAGCGCATTGCACACAATAATTAATTATAGTATCATTTCCCTTGAATTAAGGTCCCCTATTCTCTCGAAGCTAGTCCCTTCAAACTCCTCTAATGGCTCTCGCCACTTATACTCGTTTTGCCTATGCCTTATGACTAATGGTGGTATCCTTACCCTCTCGGCATCGATTTCAACAAATCAAATACAACTAAACCTGGCCAGTATTATTGAAAGCAATAGTAATTGACATAGAAATTCAAGGCAAATTAAGAGTTAACCATAATTAGGAGCAACACATCACCAATTAATCCATGGATCCCTAGTCTAGAAAGGACGACTCACGTCAGAATTAAAGAAACAAAACTAAACAGACAGTAATTAAAAATCCTAAACAGGATAACAAACAAACGAACAAAAATTAAGAAATTAAATCTAAGCACAAAACATACGAAATTAAGAACATAAATAAAAATAATAATAAACATACTCAAACAAGAATTGAGAATAAACATAGAACCTGAATATATTGCTTGAATGATTGAATAGTTTACACTTTGAGAGCATTTTTGAGTAAAACATGATTCTAAAAATTAAGAGCGTAATTACATCCTCGAATTTAGGAAAAAACACTAGTAATTAGGCAAACAAGGGGAACCTCGCCGCATTGGGCCTTCATAGCCACCGCCCCGCTACCAGTGCGTGCAGCCCTCACACGGGCACACGGCTCCGACCCGGGCGGGTAGCTTAAGTTGCTTCGTTTCTCGGTTTTCGCTCGTTCTTCCTTAATTGCCTCTTTAACTCTTCGTTTTAACACTTCTAGTCTTCAGTTTAGCTTCCCAAATGACTTCAACTCTTTACTAACTTCTTCAAGTGCTTCAAAAGGCTCGGAAAACAACGATAAATCATCGATTCCTGAAAAATCTAATAAAAAGCACAACAAACACTCGAAATAGCAAAAGTTAGTAGAAATGGCTCAAAAGAGCCGTATTAGAGCTAAAAATCAACCGGGATCTGGGGTAAAATACATATAAAATATTAACTTATCAATGGGTGAACTAAACTTCTTCCTAGGGTTGCAAAGCAAGCAAATTGAGGAAGGAATTATGATTCATCAACAAAAATACATCAAAGAACTACTGAAAAAATACGGTCTTAAGAATTCCAAAGACAACCATACACCTATGGGAACAGGTATACGTTTAGATGAAGACGTAAATGGTACAACTGTTGATCAAAAACAGTATACGGGTATGATTGGTTCTTTATTATATCTAACTGCCAGTAGACCTGACATAGCTTTCAATGTGGGAGTATGTGCTAGATTTAAAGCCAATCCCAAGGAATCTCATTTAAAGGTCGTTAAAAGGATTTTAAGGTATCTCAAAGGAACAAGTGACTTAAGCTTGTTCTATCCTAGTACTAACACATTTGATCTAGTAGGTTTTGCAGATGCTGACTATGCAGGTGATTTGGTCAATCGAAAAAGTTCATCTGGAATGGTACAATTCCTAGGGACAAGTCTGGTTTCATGGAGTTCAAAGAAACAAAATACAGTAGCCTTGTCCACAGCTGAAGCAGAATATGTGGCTGCAACAGCATGTTGTTCACAAATGATTTGGATCAAACAACAGGTTAGAGACTTTGGTGTTAAATTTGAATGTGTTCCTATTTATTGTGACAACACTAGTGCTATTTGTATTTCTAAAGACCCAGTTCATCACTCAAGAGTAAAGCACATTCACATAAGGCACCACTTCTTAAAAGACAATGTTGAGAAACAATTAGTCAAACTAGAATTTTGTGCCGCTGAACAACAAATAACCGACATACTCACTAAACCATTACCTAGAGAAAGGCATGAAGAATTGAGACTTGAACTTGAGATGATTAGATTAAAATAATCTTCCTAGCTCTAAAGCCTTCAATGACTAAGTCTAGATTGGCACGCATACACAAACCTGGTACAATGAATTTTGTACACACATAAGTCTAGGGTAAGCATATTGAGATCACAATAATAAAGTTAAATTGCCTAATTTACATACTTGATAGCATTTTATGGTATTTGTCCTCAAAACCTTTTCGTCAAATTTTCCGGTTTTTTTAAACCTTCTTTGCAAACTAAACAAAAAAAAAAAAAAAAACCGTAAAATTTAGGGGGAATTAATCTATGGTTCAACTTCTACACGTTTTGAGCATGTTCGTCACATTCAGATGTTCCATTAAAAGCCCAACCAAGTTCATGAGCCCAACTTAAATGAACCCAACTCTTCAAATGTCTCTTCCAAACTATTTATACCCCCAAACATATGTCATCAACCGATGTATTTGCATTATGTGGTACATTTACACGGATTGGAGATAGTTGTGCTGGAGTAGTTAATGGAAAAATTATACAATTGACTGCTGAATCTTTTGCTACTGCTTTTAAACTAAGTTTGGAAGGTTATGATTATTATGCTAAACAAAGGGTAATTATTGATTTTGGAGAAGGAATTGTGAATGATGTAGTTGTTGAGTATTTTGGTGGAAGGCGTGCGAGAAATACTGTGAATGTGAGTGATATGAGTGCATTGGGTAAGTTGTTGTTTACCCTTGTGCGCAAGAATGTGCTTCCACGGACTCATGGATGTGGGAAGGCAACATTGCTTGATCTTGCGTACATGTACTGCCTCGCCACAAAAAGAAAAATTAACTTTGCTTCTGTAATGGATAAACATCTCACTCACTGTATTGAAAATCAAAATGCTCTAGGTTATGGTGCCTTGCTGACATATCTCATAGCTCAGCATACCACCATTCCAAAGAAACATTTAGTTGCTCCAAGTTTTACTGATATCCTTGGTAAAAACTCTTTGTCCTTCATTAAGCTTGAATTTGTTGATGGTGTGGTTCAATTTAAAGCCAGAGCTAAACCTGCAAATAGACCTGCTGAGAAGGAAGTCGGGGCACGGAAAAGCCAAAGGCTTGCTTCTAAGGGTAAAGAGCCAGAGGTGGTAGAGGTTCAACCTCTTAACACTACAGTATGCTTTGGGAAGTACTCTGTGGTCAAAGTAGGTGATCTGATGGCTCAGTTGGTTGTGGATGTTCAGGAAGTACTGAATCAGCTAGATGTATTAAAAGGGGTACTACTGAAAAGGCTTGATGATGTAGAGAGGAAGATGGATGCTTTAGGGGATGAGATGATTGATCTCAAGGCCAAAGTCAGCCGCTTTCTCGATGATGTCGTAATAGAAGAAGAAAAAGCCCAGGATAATGAGGAGGAACATGTGGATGAAGGCAGGGGAGAGACAACCAAGCCAGCATAACAATGTACTGCCACTGCCCCTGTTGCCATCCTGGAGCAACAGCCTGATGATGCTGATGAATGATAATTCCCCCCCAAAAAAATGATGAAAAAAAAGGAAAAATCAAATGCTTAGTTTATTTTGAAGTTTTTCTTTTATATTTCTACTTGTTTCTACTCCTTTCTATAAATTTTTTTTGAGGACATTGACTGTTAGTGCTGGCTAGTTATGTTTAATTAATGGTTTGATAATATTATTGCTTTTGATATATGCTGCTCTTTGACTATACTTATCTATTGATGCTGTGATATGCCAAATTACTTTTAGATGATGTCAAAAGGGGGGACAGGAGCAAAAGTAGAGACAAAAATATCGAAGAATCCCTTGTCTCTTGCCTCTCATGCTTGAAACTGCCTTTCTCTTTAACAAACTCATCTTTTATTAATCCGATTAATTTTGTTAAAGTTTCAAGTTTGTTTTTAATGCATTTAGTTTATTCTATACATTATATTTTTGTTTAAGTGTTTGTCATCATCAAAAAGGGGGAATATTGTTGACCTAGGGGTTTTGATGGTGACAAACATATACTACTAATGGGTTACTTGTTTTATGTCAAGATAAACAAACATTAGTAGCCATTGTACCAACAGAAGAACTTGTCTCAAGTTCAGTTGTCTCAAAGAAGTATCGAAATAAATCTTACGTAAGTCTGAAGATTTATGTCAACACTTGAGAATATTCAAAGAATCTATGACAACAAGACTTCAAAGTATATTCTGAGAAGATATGGAAGATATATTCTAAGAAGATACCATCAAAGATCTTTGAAGATATTTGAAAAAGATATACACAAGATTATGGTAACAAATCTATGAAGAATGTGAATTTAGATGGAGAATTGATCTAAATTCACTTTATGAAGAATATTCACCAAGATATTGGTGAGATATGAAGCGTGAAAACAAGGAAGGAAATCAGAGAAACCCTACTTGTTATTTCACTATAAATACTGAAGATCAGAAGAGAAGAAATTCAACTAAGACTTACGCACTTCATTGGAAGCATACAAGACTAGGTACAAGAGTCAGTTGTACTAGGATTGTGTTCACTTTTATGAGTCTGTAATCTTGAGTTCGGGGAAAGGAGAGTGATTTGAGTGAATCACTTGTAACGAGAAAGAGAATAGAGAAGTACTGAGTTGTACTTAGAGAGTAGAGAAGTACTGAGTTGTACTTGGAGAATAGAGAAGTACTGAGTTGTACTTAGAGAATAGAGAAGTACTGAGTGGTACTTAGAGAATAGAGAAGGCTGATCAAGTCACTAAGAGAGAAAGAGAAAGAGAATAGAGAAGAACTTGTTCAGGGGGAACAAAGTACTGAGTGGTACTTAGAGAAGTCCGTACTAACTAGGATTGTAACATAGTCGTTGGCCCTAGTTAGTAAAAAGAGAATTGAGTTAAAATCCCTAGTGGTCGAGGTTTTTTTCTTCCTATTGGACCTAGGAAAGGTTTCCTCGCTAAAATCGCGTGTCCTCTACTTGTCTCTCACTTTCTCTATACTTGTCTCTACTTTACTTGTCTCTAGTTTAATTTTCATTGTTTGTCAAAACTAACACGTTGGATGGAGAAAAATTGAAAATAACTTTCATATCTTTCTCATATTCATAAGTTAAAGAGAAGTTTTTATCTAAAGTTCACATCATCAAACTCAGATCTACAAATACTTGTTCTTCATTGAACTTTATTGATTTGAGCATCACCAAAGTTGTAATTATTCGTTGTATCTCAAAAACATATTTCGAGAAACCCATGCTCTTGAAATAGAGATGAAATATTGTTTTTAGGAAAGTGAGATCACACCTCGAAGGTTGTTTCTTTCGTTGTTTGTAAGTTCATCTTTGTGTTTCTAAGAGCCAAATTACTAACAATCTATAAACAATAAGTAACTTTATCATAAATTTTCATAATTTGGTTAAATTTCGAGGGATTGGTTTCGGTGTTAGAAAATGCGAAACCTATAGAAGAGTACAATGAGACAAAGAAGTTTGGGCATGCAAATGGTAAAGGATGAAGGATTTTTCTTCAAATTACAATTGTTTGCTTGAAGACACGTCAAGCAAGAAGTTTCTTGTTTTATATGTATAATTTAAGTATAAATTATTGATAGTTTATCCTCTTAATTATAATCATGTGACATGTTCTAATCAAAATTTATATTGATGGAGTATTGATTATAATTAGAGAAGTAAAATTATGCATGAATACCCATAAAGGTGATTGGTAAAAATCATGTAAACGAGTATATTTTGTGGATGAACTAATCAACTACTATATATTAAAACACAAGGCGAATAATCGCAACCCGCCACGTGGCACCACATCAGTTTGGAAATCAATTGTCAACGGTAAAAAATGTATTTAATGAGAATCGAACCCATGACCTTTGACATATGAGACACATAATTTACTAATTAAGCTATATGTCATTATTGTTTGCTTTTCCACAACAATCTACTATAGCATGTATATCATGAAAAAGTAACTCTATAAAATTTATAATTCCTTTTCTACGTATGATAAATAAAATATGTGAAAAATAGATATTAATGAATCATTTTATCACTTTGTTAATATCACAAATGATCTTTTATTTGGATCGATTAAGTTTCTTTTGAAATCATATGTTTAATAGTTCCAGTATAAAACATATATTCAATCTTTTTATCAACAAATATATTAAACTCATATTATATTCGCAATTATTTGAAATTTTTTGTTATCGCAATTATAAAATATTTCATGGTATCGACTGTAAATATCTCATAATAATACTCCTATTTGTTCACTTACATTTCAGTTTGTTACAAAATTAAATTTAATTAATATATAATAATATTATAAATTTTGAGAGTGAGAGATAGCTCAGTTGATTAGAGCTTCTCTTCCGATTCCAGGAGGTCTTGGGATCGATTCTCATCCCGGCCCTTGTGGCTCCCTAACACCAAAACAAACAAACAAAAATAAATATATTCTTTGATGAAAAAGGCAAAGCAAATAAAAGAAGTCTTAAAATGGAATTTTATCAAATTATTCGGGGCAACGCTCGGAGACCAAAGCTAACTTTATTGTTCATAAATGGGCATTGCACAGGGTGAGTATGATGGTCATGAATGTTGTACAAAAATTTATGTTTACATGATCAACGGTCAAGTTTCATAAAAGAAGTCAAGAAGGTACTTGATGAAGAGGTTTACATGTGACAACCGGAAGGGTTGTTGTGCAGGTGGTTAAAAACACAAAGTTGTAAGTTGATTAAGTCTTTGTATAGATGATAAAGTAAGCATCAGATTTTGATGGAATAGTACTTCCACATAAATTAAGTTTAATAATTCCAAAAGTATATGTATAGAAAGTTTGATGTCAATGGTCAAAGGGTCATCATTTTTCCATATGTAAATGACATGATGATATATAGAATGGATTTAGAATTTAATAATTCCTTCCTATTGTCTCAAGTTCCCATGAATGAAATGGGGAGGTAGATGTCATCATAATAATAAGGATCAAGAGAGGATAAGTAAATTAGTCACAATCTCATTATATTGAGAAAATATTGGGTGTTTTTATGAATGTAACTGCTCTTGTTTCCAATCCAATGGATCCTAGCATAAAGTTGTGACCTAATGAAGGCAATTTATGTTCTAAGTTTAAATTTACAAAGTCATAGGATGTTTGATTTATAAGTAGGGAATACATGGCCAGATATCGCTATTGCAATTGACAAGTTGAATAATATTGATAAGTGCATTTTGTTCATATATTCTACCCCCGTTCCCGATTTATTTTGGCTCTAACAATGGCTTTTTGGAGCTATCTTGGCTAATATTTTGTTGTATGAAGTTGTTTGTGCTTTTAGTGACATTTGCAGGATTTCGGTGTTGTTACATTGATTTCAAGACAAATATATGAGCTACAACTGAGTGTGAGGAGCCATTGGTCGATAATGAAGTATTTGGGAGCTATGGTATAGCCCAGAAGTATTGGAAGACCAGTTGATCTTAATCGTGTTGAAAAAGATTTCAATCGCTAGTTTGCCTGAGCAGTCGGGCAGATATCGCCCGGGCAATCGGGCGGATTTTACTTAGAATTTTTTGGGCAACTTGGGGAGAAAACATGAAGCGCGCCCGATCGGGCGGTTTTCGCCCGAGAAGTTAAGCAGTTTTCTTCCTTGTTATTTTTCACTCGTAAATTGTGCCCGATCGGGCAGGTTTTGCCCGGGCTTTCGGGCGGTTCTTCTGGATGGGATTTTTCCTTATTTACTCGGATTTTTAGCCCTTTGTATACATACCCAGAGTTTTTAGGTTTTTTACATCACATTATTATTGTTAGTGCCTAGGGTTTTAGTCAGTTTTCTCTCTCTAGAATACTACTTATTCAAATCAATAATCCATTCAACACAATTCTAATTCCAGGTATTGCTCAAATTCTTTCTCTGTTATTGTTTATTTTGATTTATGCTTTTAGTTTATGATTCTTAGTATTAGTTTAGTTTTAGTTAATTATTTTTAGATCATGTTTTATGCCCTAGAATTCATGTTATTAGTTTATTTGGTTCATGTTAATTAGTTTATACAATTCAATTATGTTTTTAGTTTTAGTTTTTAATGTTATTTTAATTTCCATAGCTTTTAATATGTGTGAGTAGTTTAGTTTCTAAGGCTAGGGGATCCATAAATTGATATCAATGTTTTGATTTGATGATTAATTAATGTGATTTATAATATTTCCGAATTCCTATTATCAGTTTATAGTGCTTTCAATTAAATTCTAGTCAGGTTTATTTGTTAGTTTGATATTGTCGAAATTGATGCCGAGAGGTAAGATTATTAAATTACCACAATTAGATCACAGGGATAATAGGCAAAACGAGTGTAAGTGAGCGAGAGTCATTAGAGGAGTTTTGAAGGAGTCTAGATTCGAGAGAATTAGTGAGCCTTAATTCAGGAAGTCATTAATCTATTAATTAGTTGCTAGTTAGTTTATTGATTGATTCGTGGTGAACCAATGTCCTAGGCTTAGTTTATCGATATATATTCGTGTTTGATTTCTATCTTAGTAGCAATTAGTGTCTTAGATAACTACCAGCCAAAGGCCCTTTATAGCGAAATAAATTTTTAAAATTGGTAGAAATTCGTTGCTTCCCTGTTGATTCGATCCCTGCTTCCCTAACTGCATTAGTTCGAGTCGTAGGTTTATTTTTGATTAGGTGTGCGATAGCCTGTGTCAAATATACTAGGAGAACTAGTATAAATCATTGATTAGGTATTTGTCAACTATTAAAGTACTTGAGGAAAGCCTGACTATGGTTTTTCATACAAGGGTTATCCTTTGGTTATAAAAGGATATTAAATTGAATTTAGATATTTAACAAAGATTATTCTTTCACTAGTGATGGACGCATCCTTGTGGGGGAGGTATAAATTTTTAAGCTTTCAAGAAAATATACTTGCATAATTAGACTCCAGGATATTGGAGTTGATAGGTATTTGGCCAGTAAAGGAGGTTGAATGGTTGAAGAATCTCATATTTGAAATACCTTGTTGCAAAAGTCAATTTTGGATTTCGCATGAGCATATAGTTAAATAGAAGGATTTATAAAGGGTAGCTATCATTACTGACTATGTGTGAACCAAAAGTCTAATGGATTGCTTCACAAAGCATTAGCTAGAAATATGGTTGAATAGAAGGAAATCAGTATAGATTGGGGGCTCTAATTAATCACAGGTAAGAGAAACTTAACTTAATACTCAATAAGACATTGAGTCTCAAGTTCAATAAGTTCATTTCTCTTACATTGATGATTGGTAACTTGTTTTTTCATCCAAGGTTAAGCTCCAAACTGTGTTGTATAAGGTGGTATCTCTTGATTGTGCTTGGTCACGGAAGCGTGTTTATTAAGAGATAAAGCTGTGTAAGTACGAAGTTTGATTGCTTCAAGAAGCTAGTGAGCATAGCTTTGATGTACTTATGAAAAGATACAAGATACTTGGCTAAAGTGTCAAGTTATTAATGAAAACAAGTAATTTATCTTGTGCATATTATATCTTCAAGTTTTCATTATGTATTGAAAATGCTTCAATTGTTTTACAACACCATTTGGATACTGATTCTTGGAATGTATATTATATTAGGTGGAAGTTCAAGCCTTTGTACACTTTCATTGAAGCATAAGATTGTCTTTGAGTTGATGATGTTAAAGAAATTATCATAAAGTATATACTCTAAACAGGGGAGGATTGTTGGAAATTTAGAGTATATGGTTGATTTTATCCATGTTTTTTTGTTTATTTTACATGAAAATGGTGTGTTGAAGTAAACAAAGAGGATTAGAGAGTTGCAGAATTTATTCAGTAAAAACTAAGCAAAAATAGCAAGAGTGAGGCAGTAGCAAATTGCGTCCCATGACTCAATGAGCCACACCTCGCGAACAGTAGTCGCGACTCGTGACTGGGCTCGCACCTCACGATCCTTTGGGGTGGTTTTGCAGTTTATGACCATTTTGGTCAGTTTTTGTTGAATAACTCTGGTGCCTTTTCACTCTCTAAATATGTATTATATATGTGTTGGATGGAGAAAGATAGAAAATAACTTTCATATCTTTCTCATGTATATAAGTTAAAGAGAAGTTGTTCTCCAAAATTCACATCATCAAACTCAAATCTACAAGTACTTGTTCTTCATTGAAGTTTGTTAATTAGAGTATTACTAAAGTTGTAATTCGTCGTTGTATCTTAAAAACATATTTTGAGAAACCCCTGCTCTTGGAATAGGGGTAAAATATTATTTTTAAAAAAGTGAGATCACACCTTGAAGGTTGTTTGTTTCGTTGTTTGTTTGTTCATCTTTGTTTCGCAAGCTACTTCGTGTCAATTTGTATTTTAGCATATTCTTCCACCACGAAAACAAATCATTTTTAGAATTAAAGGCCGTAATATTCTCACCCTAAAAGTAGCTTGCGAAACACTGCAACTCCGCCATTTCGGCAACAATGGATAATTTTGAATTTTAACCTTAGAATTTTTGTGATTACATGATGATTATGGACTTTTTGATAATTGATACTACATGCATCGTAATCATTTATTTATTTATTTTTTTTTCTGTTTTATTTGTGTTTCTTTAGTGATTAAAAAGTTTGGAATTACAAGGTTCACTAATTAGAGTTTCTCTTCCAACTTAAGACTCAATTACTTTTAGTTCTTTACCCCTAAAATTCATCTAAGACCCATCAACAAATCGTAATTTCATCATATTTTGGGAGAATCGGAGTTGGAGATTTCCAAATTTTTGTATGCTTGTACAAAATAAAAAGCCGTATAATTTTTCTTGTGTATAATTATGCATGTTTAACTTTTAATTGTTCATTGAAAAATTGTAAATTATTTAAAAAAAAAAATTATACTACACATATGCTATTAGTGATGAATTAGGTTGCATGAATACTAATCACGGTTTTTTCAATAGGTACCCTGAAGTTTACCAAGTTGCACGAGATATCCTATACTTTAAAAAATGCACGGTGTACCCTTGTTAAGTTTCGATTATGTACTAAATAATGCCCTTATGTTAGTTTTCCATCGGTAAAACATTAGTATATATTTATAATTTTACGCCATAATTAAATAAGACAATTAACTTACATCATTTCCTCAATAATTATTGTTAAATTACAATAATTTCCTCATTTAAAAAAGTTATTAAATTAAAATAATTTAATACTTGTTCAATAATCATTGTTAAATTTTTTCGAAAGATTTAATTGAAGGGATTAGCTACCACAACCACCACCACTACCCTTCACCACGACCCTACCACAACATCCACCGATACCACAAAATCTAACTAAAATCTAACATAACTATAAGACTTAAGTGACGAAAATTAATAGAAGAGAGTTTCTTGCATAATCAAAACTTAATAAGAGTACATGGTGCATTTTTTAAATTATAGGGGTACCTCGTACAACTTGGTAAACTTCAAGGGTACCTCGTGAAAAAGCCAAAAATTAAACAAATTAAATACTAACGTATTTTTTTTATTAGTTACAACACTTGAAGTCTTGAACTATTTATATCTCACAAATAATACCCAAGTATTGAACTAATAAGTTTTTTTATATCTCACAATAAATACCCAAGTGCTGCAACTAATAAAAAGCGGAAATAGTACTCCCTAAGTCTTTTTTTTTACTTGTTGCATTTACTTTTTCGCATCTTCCAAAACGTCAATTTATAAAATTAATATCTCGAGTTTAATATAATAAAAAATTATAAAAATTAAATCTTCGGTAAATATACATCGAGACGAATTAAACCCTCATATAACTGTATTTTTCGTTACGTATTAAACATCAAAGTTTAAATTACAATGTAAATAGTGTCAAAAACCCTAATGTAGCAACTAAAAAAATCAAGGGAGTATTAGCAATTTACATATTGAGACATATCTAATTAAATCCTATGTGACTACTTTTTTCCCTACATATGATTTACATAGCAGAGGGCTTCCATCCAGAAGGCTCCTTTTCCCTCCGGAACTGGGGATCAGCCATGTCCAATTATAGGATTTATATAGCACATTATGTGCAAGCATTCTAAAATCTGTTGAGCACCAATATAATTAGAGTACCTACACGGCTAGAACTATTTTATTTTTTCGAAAACCAATAACTAAAATAATAAAATAAAATGGAGAAATGAGCACAAATTTGTCATTTGTGGGCGCACTCTAATGCATGAAACTCTTTATTTAATGGCATTTGATTTACAACCTCTTATAGCTTTCAGCCTTTTAATTAATGTAAGTTTTCTCTACTTAAAACCCTACAGTAGGGCAAAAACAAAGAAACCCATACAATATTATTACATGAATACATGATGCAAAACTCACCAATTCACTTTAACTACAATAGAAAGCAATAGTAGAAATCAAACCAACAATTTTGAAAGGTTGAGTTTGCTGGTTACAACTTTATGCTTTTCGACATTTGACATTGGAGAAATAAAAATTCACTCTAATTCTTGCTTTTTTCGCATACAACACCCTTTCTCACCCAAAAAATTAAGACCCCAAAAAGGGGGAAATTACAAAAACTGCACGACCTTTTCCAAGCTAAAATTACTACAAATATTACAAGAACCAACACCAATAATGTACCGTAAACGGGAAAAATGATAACAAAATCAAGAGGGGGTAAACTAAGCTGAGAGAAATCTCACCTAAGCACCTTGAAATTGTCAAGAAAGAATCCCTATACTTGATGCCCCCTCTTCGCTTTCTATATTCAAAGATGCAGTTGACCACAAATTAGCTCCTTCTCAATTCCGCCAGCCCTGGCATGATAGAGTTTAATATCATCTCTGTGCTCAATTAGATGAATTGGGGCTTGGCTGAAAATCAATTGTACATGTATATTAACGATGAGTTCATCTACACACATCAACTGCATCCTTTTCACAATAAGCCGGCAAGTATAGCTCCAGGATCTGTCGATGCTGCCACAGGATTAGTAGGCTGTGTAGGTGCTGCTGGAGTTGAAGGTGCTGCTCGGTAAGCTACTGGCATGGCAACTAACTGTTCCTTGACAAATTCTTTAAGCCTGTGGAATACAATCTGTAAGTTTCTGCCAGTTCGAGCAACATAAAAAAAGTCAAAATCAACAAACCATACTCGTAGGTCAGCACGGGATCTCCGGTACCAACTGTCATACGCAGCTGAGTTCTGTCTGCAGGATCAGTTTCTATTCTTATCTGTATATCATATAAAATTGTCATTTGTATCATCAAAGCAGAAACTAAAGTTGGCAAGCAGTAAGAAATTTCCAGTATTTGGGTCAACAAACATACGAGAAGAGGAATAGGCAGATGTTTGTAAAGGTGCAACAAAAAAAGAATTTTGAACCAACCCTAAGCTGGGATAGAATCAAATACCGATAGCAATAAAAATGGATATCATACCAAGCACAACATGGCCTTTGTACTTTCTGAGTAAAATGTCGCGCACGCCACTAAATTATTCGGATTTGGATCCTGGGACACAAAAAATAAAAAAAAAACTAAAACAATTGCGAGACTCTACAAAAGAAAGGCAGTTGGTTACGGGAAATAGTTAGAAACTTACAAGTCCAGGACAAACCATCAAGTGATGGGTACTAAATAAATTGGCCATCTCTATCAAGGGCATAGGTCTTACACCTCTAACCTGCAAAATATTCACCAAATAGATAGAAAGTTTAAATGAGAAACAACATAAAAATAAAGTACAGCCAGGCATATCTAGTATCTCTACAACAGAGAATATACTTCAACACAATTAACTTCCAGAATTGCCTCCAGCCTATGGACAACCCAATGCAGTGACCATAACAGCTTTACAGTTGATTTAAAAATCATGTAAAAACTGCAATGGAAGCATGCAATTTCAAAAGCAAATCAACTTGAACCGATTAATAGAATATGGACTGAAAAGATGCATAATTTCGTCTTTGACATTAATTCTCGGTATACTACTGCATCACAATAATACGCACAGATAATCACTCTGATTTTTCAATCATTATAGAGGATTTGAGGATGCAAATTAAAGTTAAATTATAGTCTACAAGCAATCTAAGTGATCTTCAGATTTTATTTAGCTGTTATCAACAAGGCATTCGAGCAATAAAAAACTAAATAATAACAAATAAAATTTTCATTGAATGCGCACCACTTCTTGGAGCTTCAAAGGTGGTCCTGAGAGGGATCGCCACTGAGGGAAAAATTCCTCAGCAGATACGGAAATTGGCAGCAAGAACTTAGTCAAGATAGCAGGAAGACGAAGCTTCACATTCACCTGAGGGTCAGAAAAAGTAGACATTTACTTCAAGCTCACATACATCAAGACATATTGGATAGAAATGACTTCAGTAAAATAAGTACCATTGAAGTCGCAAACTTGTAAGAGAAGTCAAGAACAGCAACATCCCTACTAGGACGAAGATTCACAATTTCAAGCGGGCATTGCACCTATGCAATGTCACAGCACAAAAAAGTTGAACACTTGTTTCGGATAATTAAATACTCATAAGAATGATGGATAAATACTAAAATACTACCTCCGTAATTTTTTATTTGCAACTTTCTCAATGACCCAAAATTCTAGGCAATTTTTCCAAGTGACTTAAGTTACATAATTGCCCTTAGTCTAAAGAAGACATAGAAGAATAAAAAAAACCTTACCAGGGCCACCACCCACCAGAACACCGACTAATCCCGCAATCCACCAGACCACTGACTAGACCCAACACCCACCAGACCAACTAGACCCACCACCCACCAGAACACCGACGAGGATCACTAAACCATCGATCAGACCCAACAAGCCCAGGAACAGACCACCAGATACAGTGTCGGCGAGAATCCACTGTCAACAACACCTACACGAGCCCAGGAACTCAGAAATTCCAGTAATTCAGACCCTAAATTCAAATCCAATTCACTCAAAAATAATTCACAACCAAACCCCAAATCCCTCTTCAAAATTCAAAACCCATATTGAACACAAAATCTCTCAAAATCAAAACCCAAAATTCTACAAAATCAAACCTCCAATTCCCCCTAAATCGAACCCTAAAAACCCCGAAATAAAACCTTAATTTCCCCAAATTCGAACTCAAATTCCCCAAAATCCAAACTGAAGCTGAACAAATTAAACCCCTAAATCCTTTTATTCAAACAAAAACAAGCCCAAACTTCCAAATTGGCAAATTCAATCCCATTTCAACCAAAACCAAACAAATGCGTTCCCAAATTCGAACAGAATTTACCCCAAAAATGTGCAGGATATGAATCTATGATGGTGATGGAGAAGGCAGTGAAAGCAATGTTAGTGGCTAAGATGGTAGTGGAGATTAGATGGTGGGGTGTGAAGCAGTGAAAGAGCTTGGATGGTATCCGAAGCAGTGAAAGAGGTTAAGTGGTGGTGTATAAGAGAGGGTATAATAGTTATTTCAGAAAAATAAGTTTAGTTAAAATGGAAAGAAAACAAAAGTTGCAACTAATTTGTTCCATCCAGAAATGGCAAAAGTTGCATATAATCTTTTACAGAGGTAGTAAGTATATCAAATTCCAAATTCTCACCTGAGCCCGGGGAGGAATAGTCTCAGGGACTAGTGAAAGTTCCATCTTAAGATGAGAAGGAGGCAAGATTACTGCTTGCACTGAATCAAGTGGAGCAGTGTTCTTATTTCCCAAAAACAAGACCATACGACCATGATGGGCTCGCCATTCTGCTTTAGTTCCAATCTGTCAAAAATGAGGGTGAATCAGCAACACGCTGAGATTTATTATTCTTATAATATAATTCCTAAATAACGATTATTCTTTTCCTTCAACAACCTTAACTTGTAATTTGCAGGAAAAAAGTAGAGAGGTTGCTATGCAGGTATACACAAGGAACTTTAAGACATGTCAAACCTGAATGTAAGGGTCTTCATATAGTACGCCACTATCCTTGAGGCACAAGTTTAGAAATCTTTCTGCAATATTTCCTATTGGCTGCATGAAGAAGCATCAACTCGGTCAATTAAGTATCAAGGTTACATAAAATCACAGTAAGTATGTCATTAATCCTTTCCAAGTATAACAATATACAAGTTGGTTGCTACTTTCACTAATGGAAGATTTGAGACCTAGAAAAATACTGCAAACATGGCCCTTCTGATGACTTGTGATAATTATGTTACACTTTTAGTCATTCAAAAAGGGCTTGGCTATATCCAATGACAGGATAGTTTGATAAAAGACTCTGGCAAGTTACTAGCAGAGTTGCTCATAAAGAATCTTTTAATAACAAGTACAAATAGCATTGCTGCATCTAGAAAAGGATTCAGAAAATGCAATCTCCATTATCTATGTCACTCAGGTCTGTCAGTGACTCAGTATAGTACATGCACCAATGTTACACATGTTAACGCTTCAAGTCTTGGTCGTCGGGGTACTTTCCTAAAACTGACCAAGGGCAGGACCACAACATTTTTCTTCCTGGTTTCAAAAGACTTTTGATGTGCTTTTCTTGTAAAAAAATAGTAAGACAATTGTTGACTTATTTACTACTTCATTTTTTTTTATGATCGCAAGCGCATCTATGAGCATATTACTTGCACATTACCTCAACAAACGATCTTTGGTTAAATGGAGTTGATAAGAGACAAAAATGGCCTGACCATACACAAGGGGCGTGCAAGTAAAGTGGTAGGTCAACCTATACTACTAGATAAACAGGCCAATCTGGTAGGGAAAAGCCACAATGGAAAAAGGGACAAACCATATTCCCCTAGCTCATTTTCTTTCCCATTCTCTTCTCTATGACATGGTTAACCCAATGAAGAAACTAAATATATATTGTAAATATTGGGAGTTGTAGATAGTTAGTTGTTGGGCTCGCAAAGCAGCAGAAAGCAAAGCCTGGTTTTTACGAACGAGGTACAAAAAATCTTATACCAACTGTTAACAACTCAGCACTCCTTAAGGACAAGTGTAATGTAAGATGAAAGCCAAGTAGTCATTCTTGTTTCACAATTTAAATTTCTAAATAGCAAGTGCAAATTTTGGTACCTGCACGGTATTTGTTTGCTCTTCTACTGGTGCTAGTGCCAAAGCATCCACCGCAGTAGATGTACTTTCAGCACCTGCCACCACTTCTTGATCTGAATACATGGCTGCACCAGGGGGGCCCTCAATAGCAAGAGGACCCAAAATATCACCAAGAAGATCTGGAGATGAAGCAGTTTGTTGGGTATCCACTTCACTTATAGTCCCATTTGATTCCGGTAACGCTCTTTGTGTACCTTGGTGATCCTATTTAATTATGAAATCGAATGCAACACAGTTATATAAAATATACACTAAAAGAGTATTAGAATTAAGGAGATTAAAGAAACAAAACCAAAGCGGAATTCCATGGATACTTTTATTACCGTATTAGGGCTCATGCTAGGCATTTTCACAAGTGTAAGTGGTCCAACTGGAGGAGTTCCATTAGCTGGTGGTTGGTCAGAAACAACAAGAGCATTTGAAGTTTGCTGTTGTGTCCGTAACCTGATCGCACTTTGCTCAGCAGTATCAACTTCAGCATCTTCAGCTTTCCTTATTAGAGCAGACTACATTTATTTTACACACCCCAACACCGGCATCCAAATCAGAATTACCTCACAATAGGAAAGATCTTTTGATTTATCACTGCCCATATCATAGGTGCACAGCTAAATTAAATCAAAACATGTACCTGTCGTTCAGGAAACTTCGGCATTTCAGCCATTATATCCACCAAGGCAGCACCTTTCTTACTCAAAGTTAAGTACTCTACAGCACGCTGCTGTATTTCGGCATCAATGCAACTCTCATATCTGAAATAAAAAGGGAAGTCACAAACACACAAAGTTTCCAAGAAAAAAAAACTTTGAATATGTACATATTGAAACACTCACTTGCAGAACACGGCCCAAATCAAATTTTGCAATTCTGTATCTTGGCCTTGAGTATGGGTTAAAATCTTAGCATATGTCGAAAGCAGAAGAGGAATGGTGGAAGTTCTGAAAAGCATTTACCTTCAAAATTCAGAAACAGGGGGCAGACAAATGACAACAAAAGGCATCGAGTGAGGTTGAGTTTTCTTACGACACTGTCGGAAGCTTCTCATGGATAAGGCTAAAAAGCTCCTTGGGACTACAACCAGGTCTTCTGGCCAAAAGGTGGCCAAACTCTCCAAGTATATATGCACTGACCTGACGCAAGAGGACAAGTGACACATAAGGAAGATACACCCTCAACAGTGCAAAATAATTCTTGTACTTCAAAAGGGGGAAAAAGATTATATGCTTCGTCTATATTTTTATTTATTTACAAATACAACAACCATTTCCTTTTGGGCAACAGATTCTTGCTACCTCTCTTTATCACATGACTACACGAGAACCCTAGACTGTATTTCTTTCCTCTACTTAAAATCTGTGCTACCTTCCACAGGTGCAAGTAAGACAACAATGAAGTGAAAAATAAAAGGCTTGTATTAGTTTTTGGGGAATCCCATTTTTAATACAACTGTAATTGTAATTAACAGGTAAAAAGTGCTTTGGGTAACAAAAGAACCAATGTATAAACATAGAGTATTAAATTTGTAAAATGATTCAATTTTCAGCTTTACAGTAGTAAATATATCAACTATAGTAACTATATTTGCAGTCCTGCAACAATTAGATTCATTAGAGTCCGATGTATATGTATTATTGTGGACCAGTAAGCTTTCCACTAAAAGGCATACGATGAAGATGCTACACAGAGCTTTACTTGGAAACCATACGCTAAGTATATAACCAGGTGACAGGTGTCTTAGTTGGTTTCCATTTTAGCATATAGAATGTTTATATTAATTAATAGTTCATTCAAACTGTAAAGCAGGTCCACGAAAGAATAATTTCTGTAAGATCACAAACTAAAGTGTGAATGAGTGTCACCCAAGGCAGTGCATTTTTAGCCAGAATATGCTAGCTATGTAAAAAGTTTTCTTCAAGGAACACAGGGCCTGTCTTTCTTTAAGGGTATGTAGTTAGCTGTTGGGAATGACTCACCTTCACCATAGTCTCATGTATGGCAGGCTTATCGAGATATTCCCTTGCCTTCACCGCTGCGTAAGGCTAGAAAAAAAACAGAGTAAGTAACATGGAATTTAATTCTACACAACATAACCTGAGGAAATGCTGATAGAACAGGAAATAAAGTGTAATTCTTACTTGTAAGTCTTCATTGTTTGTAACAAATTGGACCACACGGAACCATATATCATCACTAACAAAGTCACCTGCTTTATCAATCAACTGAAGGATAACATCCACATACCTAAATAGGATTCAAAAGAAAAAAGAGGGTCTTAAAACAATTGTATATGCAGAAAGTACTTGGGTAGTACTTGGGTATAGAAGAGAAACTGAATTGGATAATCTTATAGAATTATGATAATTTTGACACCATATGACAAAAGGTAGTTAATGAGCATTTGCATCACAACTCACAAGGCTTGCCCAAAATTTTCTCCTCTCTCTTCCTCCACTAACATCATTTTTTACCCTTCCAATCAATGTTTTGCTTGCTCCAATAATGCTAACTTCCTAAGCTTGCCCAACACGTTCTCTCTCATAATTTTACACTCAACTATACAAACACCCAAAAAAAAAGGTAAAAATATAAAGGTCGTATGACAGTTGCTAAATCCCCATCTATCATCTGAAATTAGGTGGGTGCTCTAAAAGTTGGGGCTCCTCAATTTTTTAGGCAACTTGATACAAGTGTGAGCTTGCCTAAAAGAAGAGAGGTAGGAATTGGGCAACTTAGCTACCCAGCATTGCAAATGCTCACACTGCAATCATGTCAATCATCATGTTGAGTTTGTTGTCAATAGAGACAATATTCAATTCCAAGTGCCCGCAAGTCGCAGCATCCTATGAAGCTCAAATTCAGATATGGTTACAGGTCCAAGAGTTGGATTATAGTTCTTTCAAATTCAGAGACATACGCACACATTTAGGAATTCCAATTCTGGATGTGGACTCGGGAACATGAAAATTTCAAAAATAAAAACACACTTATTGTATATTAGTTTTCTAAAATATCAATAATAATACTCAGTATCTAAATCAATACCCAATAAGAGTTAATTATGGTATGGTACTGTGCACACACTAATTCTCTGTATTTCATTACACATAATTAAAGTCCATATTAAGTGAAAGAAAAAAATCTTGCCTCAAAAGAAATAAGATATAAACAGGTTAAAGCTTTTACTTTATGCAATTACAATATGCTGTACAGGGGGTTTTATTTTATGCAAGTACAATATGCTGTAAAAGGGGTTTTACTTTATACAATTACAATATGCTGTGAAAGAGGATAAAAAACATTGGAGGAGAAGCACTAAAGCACATGACTCATCATAGTGATTGACCTGCAATAATTCAATAACTTCCATCCCGTAAACCTTTCCTTCTCTAACATGCACTTATCGGGTGATTGACAAGCCACCAGCCACCAAAGATATTAATGCTACAATGGGTACTGCTTCACTGCAAGGTTTGAAAGCTTTAACTTATTATCAATCAACCTTCGCTTCTATTCGCTCCAACTACAGACCTAGGGTTTGATCTCTAATATTAAAAATGAAAAATATCCTTGTTTTATCCCCCAGGCTTAAAATGTACATCGCCCCTGCAACTAGATTAAATCGACAAGGGTAAGACTGTTCAACTATCCAATCATCACCGAACAACCATTGCCTTCATATAATTCAATCATTTTCAGATGCAAGTAAGAAGCATTTTTCTACTTGTTTTGTGGTTAAGGATAGGATAATATGCGAATGTTTCTTGAGTCAAGTATCATGTTTCCGAACTATCAATTCAACANGTTTTGCTTGCTCCAATAATGCTAACTTCCTAAGCTTGCCCAACACGTTCTCTCTCATAATTTTACACTCAACTATACAAACACCCAAAAAAAAAGGTAAAAATATAAAGGTCGTATGACAGTTGCTAAATCCCCATCTATCATCTGAAATTAGGTGGGTGCTCTAAAAGTTGGGGCTCCTCAATTTTTTAGGCAACTTGATACAAGTGTGAGCTTGCCTAAAAGAAGAGAGGTAGGAATTGGGCAACTTAGCTACCCAGCATTGCAAATGCTCACACTGCAATCATGTCAATCATCATGTTGAGTTTGTTGTCAATAGAGACAATATTCAATTCCAAGTGCCCGCAAGTCGCAGCATCCTATGAAGCTCAAATTCAGATATGGTTACAGGTCCAAGAGTTGGATTATAGTTCTTTCAAATTCAGAGACATACGCACACATTTAGGAATTCCAATTCTGGATGTGGACTCGGGAACATGAAAATTTCAAAAATAAAAACACACTTATTGTATATTAGTTTTCTAAAATATCAATAATAATACTCAGTATCTAAATCAATACCCAATAAGAGTTAATTATGGTATGGTACTGTGCACACACTAATTCTCTGTATTTCATTACACATAATTAAAGTCCATATTAAGTGAAAGAAAAAAATCTTGCCTCAAAAGAAATAAGATATAAACAGGTTAAAGCTTTTACTTTATGCAATTACAATATGCTGTACAGGGGGTTTTATTTTATGCAAGTACAATATGCTGTAAAAGGGGTTTTACTTTATACAATTACAATATGCTGTGAAAGAGGATAAAAAACATTGGAGGAGAAGCACTAAAGCACATGACTCATCATAGTGATTGACCTGCAATAATTCAATAACTTCCATCCCGTAAACCTTTCCTTCTCTAACATGCACTTATCGGGTGATTGACAAGCCACCAGCCACCAAAGATATTAATGCTACAATGGGTACTGCTTCACTGCAAGGTTTGAAAGCTTTAACTTATTATCAATCAACCTTCGCTTCTATTCGCTCCAACTACAGACCTAGGGTTTGATCTCTAATATTAAAAATGAAAAATATCCTTGTTTTATCCCCCAGGCTTAAAATGTACATCGCCCCTGCAACTAGATTAAATCGACAAGGGTAAGACTGTTCAACTATCCAATCATCACCGAACAACCATTGCCTTCATATAATTCAATCATTTTCAGATGCAAGTAAGAAGCATTTTTCTACTTGTTTTGTGGTTAAGGATAGGATAATATGCGAATGTTTCTTGAGTCAAGTATCATGTTTCCGAACTATCAATTCAACAGGATCTATTACAGCATTAAAGAATTATTTTTTATTGTTTTAGACCATAAATTAGTAATTGAAAAAAAAAAAAGACGTTTCATTGACTATGTCACAATCAAATGATAATCAGCCCTTAAAAGGATATCATACAAGAAAAGAGAGACCACCGGAACGAAAGGATTTAGCAATAATTTTTTTGAAAAATTGAAAACTCTACGAATAACAATTCTTTATTCCTATAAAATCAACTGGTAAAAGCAGATTCTAATTGTCTGGTTACAACTCATGTGCCCCTTTATGCAAACTTTATGAATAAAAATTCTTGATTCCTATAAAATCAACTGGTAAAAGCAGAATCTAATCGTCTGGTTACAACTCTTGTGCCCCAAGATGACATAAAGAATACTCGAAAATTATTTATCAATGGAATGTCCACCTACAACCTCATTCTATTTGAACTCCAACTCTATTTTAGAAACACATTCCACCCAGTAACCATGCATTTACAATGCTCAGTAATGTTTGGAAGCAAATAAGAATAAAGAGAGACCTAACCATGACAAATCTGGCGCAAACTTCTCTGCAAGTATGGCGGCTTTCAGCGCCAATTCTTCCCGCATTGCGAATTCCGCCGTACTAAGATACTGAAAAAGAGTTGCAAAATGCTTTAGTGATGTTTGAGCACAAGTTGAACAACTGAACAAGTTTGGTTTTAGAACTAAAGTTTATTTTGAAAATCAATAGGTTTCAGTCCATGGGGGAAAAAAAGATTCATGGTATCAAAAAATGTCAGACCTGTAATAATTCCTCGACAATGTCCTTTGCATTTGAAACATCACACATTCCGTAAAGCAAATCAAGAGCACGCCTCCGAATGCTGACAGGATAAAATTCTAGCAATTATTAAGCATCATAAAGTAAAGAGAAAACGCCAAGAAGCTTTCTTCATAATTAAAAGGAAAAATTGTTCTTATGATGCAAATTTCTCACTTTCATTTTCGTTCAATTATCTAGATGTGACGTCTGACGTCAATAGTCTGTGAAGTGAGAACAGCAGAATAGTTACATATAGGCTCTGTTTGGCAGAGTGTAAAACATTTTCAAATGAAAATGGTTTTCCACGGAAAACCTTTTACATTGGAAAACTCATTTTCATAAAAGTTTTCAGTTGTTTGGTTGCATGTAAGATAATCTTCCATCCAAAAATTTTCCACAGTTTTGTTGGAATGAAGATTAAAAACTTCAATTGTGAGAAAATTTGTTTCCCTTCCCATTGTGATGGAAAATGTTTTCAACAAGGTGGAAAATGGTTTTCCCACAATGTAAAATGGGAAAAGTGTTTTCAGGGAAAACGTTTGACCACCTACCACCCATAGTACTTATTACTTAATGTCTTTCATTGGATCTCATGAAAATAACAACAAAATCAAACTTCATTATTGTAAAGCAGGAGGTAACATTATAAAGAAAAAAAAACTGTCAGCTGGCCAATATTGTAAAAGAAAAAAGGGGGAACGACAGCTGTACCTGATATCAGGATCCTTCAGTGAGGTGATGATCTGAGCTTGATGCCGTTTTATAATGTCTTGCACATCAGTTACCATCAACATTCGGGTCATATTTTCCTGCAGCAAAACAATTCCAAGAATAAGATGCCATTAGATAGCTGCAATGCACTCATTTGGAACTTGATCCAAGTCACCTCTATGAATAAAGAAAAGAACTACAAACTATATATCCCAGGAATTACCAAACCAAGATATCGTATGTTTGGCTCACGAACAGCAATAAACTTCCCGAGCAGAGCAACACATTGCGACATCATTTCCTTTTCAGCATCTAGATGCATGACCTGTAATAGAGACAAATGCATAGGCAAACAATGAAAAAATCCTAATATAGCAAAAATAATACTTCTCCTTCACCTTGTAGTTTATTATGTTGAAGCTTGAAAATTTATAAGAGTCAAAGTTTTGTTTAATTGGATATGTCATACACCATATAACGATCGTTATCAATAAGCATAATTATTTCATGAGCATAGTGCATAGAACTCTTTTTTCTGGCAATCAACTACACATCAAAGGAAACTAAACTGAAAGCACTCTCAAAGCTTCGACTATGAAATACAAGTATGAATTACGGTACTTGGTAAAAATGCTTACAAGTGCAAGGGCTTCAAACAGAACAGCATGGGAAGCATTGTTCTTGTTCACATTTTTAACAACATCAGTACCCATTAATATCCGTTGCAACACCTACAAGAAAAGGAATATGTGTCAGACCTATTACAATGTAAAAAAAAAAAAAAAGAAAGAAAAAGAAATGGCTGTACAAAAGAAACTAACCTCAAACAATGATCTCCGAGTATTTGGATCCTCTATAGTAGGAAAATATTGGAGGGCTCTCATTGCCTTGACCTGTAGCAACAACAATAGAACAGAATTAATATGATGCACATAAAGAATAACATTTCAATGACTGCACAATGGACCTAGGAAAACTCAATCCACTGCAACAAAGATAAATAAAGAAAGCAACCCCCCCCCCCTATGGACACATAAACTGATAAAGGCTAATATCATATAGTTTTGCTGGTACAAAAACAAGGCTAACGGCTAGAAAAAGCAAGGATGTAGCAAAATGGGAAGATGGAACGCAGATAGCATGTGAAAACATTAGTTGTCCCCAAATTTGTATAGAACAAGAAAGGGAACACCATACCTGAAGCCAGGGTGATGGAATTCCATAGTATGTATACTCTTGTGGTACATCCTGGTTTCTAGCAAGCCTTTCCAAAATTTTGACACATTTAGGAACACAGCTCCAGTATGCGTCATGGTTATTTGATACTAAGGAAACCAGCAGGCTCATAGAGGATGTTAGAACACCTAAATCACGTTCATCTAAAAGTTGCGACATTCGGTCTGACCTGATTTAATTATAACAGGTGTCAAATACAGGTAAAAACAACCATGATTCAATCACCTTCCAATCTCTTGGACGTCCTACCATTCAAGGCTTTAGGTGGCAAAATTAATCTCCATCTGTTTTATATGGACTAAAGGGCAGAGAGATAGAACAAGAAAGGAGTACTGGAAGATAAGAGGACAGTTATGGAGGGGCATACCAGCCATCCACATTTACAACATCTGGATTTTTTCTGTACAGACGAAGAAGGCATAAAGCAGCTTTCTTTCTCACCAGTGGCCTGCAGCTGCTTGACATCTTTAGAGAAAGCACAAGTCAAAAAACAAATACCTCGAGCACTAAGAATATAAAATTGCATAATTATATTGAAATTATACCAGTAGCTTCTGCACATCAGGCGCTAATGATTCTGCAAATTCCCTTCCACCAATATTTCCAACCTGTCTCACACAGATAACTGTTAAAAGGCTGAAAAATTCAACAAATGGACAATTCAGATTCAATTTTCCGAGTTAGATTGCTAAATTTTCGTGAAATCTATTGCGTTGACTCCAAAATCTGGATCTAAACTGGATCACAGGTATGAAGAAACTGGATAATAACTATAAGTAATATGTTACTATTTTAGAACAATTGCCTGTTTGATGGTCCTAATGGGTACCTACCAAGTTCACATACTAATTTCCGTAAGCTCACACTCCAATAATCCTCTACAGTTGGGGCTTTCACTAACCCATTCTTTTTCCTCTCTAGTTTTTTGATTCTCCATGCCCTCCTATTAAACTAAGTTCTAGTTCTTGCCGAGCTTGACGCACATTATAATCACCCAATTCACCCGTATTTGTTACTAAGGGATAATATTTTCCACTATTGAACCAAAGGCAACCAATACCAAAAAAGTTTATACCTATACACAAACCAAACTGGAATTAGTGAAAACAAAATTTTTCACAACCAAATATTGTCAAAGTCATACAGCATGCTAAGTATCTTTGATTGTAGTTACCGTTGCATCGCAAAGTTTAGATCCACACCCATATATGTAGTATAATTACAAAATGCACATATCACAATAAATGGGAAAAATCAAATTCAGAAACTCTAAGCATTTCATTTGCATAGCTGAATATACAGAAAAACAAATGTCTCGAAATCAATTATTACGCAAAGATACACCCAACTAAAAATTTTGACCAGCACACAATAGATAATAGGAGTTACGAAGATGCGGATGTTGAGATGGATGTGCGGGAACATTCTAAGGGATAGAATCAAAAATGAAGTAATACGTCAAAAAGTTGGGGTTGCAGACATAGCAAGCAAATTAAGGGAGAATCGTTTGCGTTGGTTCGGACATATGAGACGGAGACCTGAGGGAGCCCCAGCGCGATGAGTGGAAGGGTGGGATCATGGAAATCTCAAACGAGGTAGGGGATGACCGAAAATGACTTGGTGGGAAGGGGTTAAAAAATATATGGAGCTTTTAGAGTTACAAGAGAATGAGGTTCTTGATCGCAGGTGATGGAGGAGGAAAATTTATGTGGATGACCATATGGAATGATTAATATTGGTTCATGTAGCCGACCCCAATTTTTTGGGATTAAGGCTGTGATTGATTGATTGAAACGCTCATAAGATTCTGGTGGATTCAATCTAAACCAAAGCTTTACTATTACTAAATAACATTAATCATTTAATAATAATCTGACTTGAAATTTGATGCAAAGTTGCATAGTTATAAAGTACTCATATTAATTGATCACTTGAAATATGATGTAAAGTTGCATAGATGTATTTAGCTAGGAAAGTGAAATGGTACAAGTTTCCCATGAAGTTGTGAATAAATGTAACAATACAACATATGAATAATTAAAAAAGACAAGCATGAAGAAAGAAGGATAGAATCTTAAACACTGCAGGGAAAAAAGCATACCAAAGTCAAGGCAAGACACTGAAATGTTTCATTACGGCCAATGATATCATTGCGAACAGTGTTTATAGCTAGCCGTAAGAAATCGTGATTCTCGTTGAGTAAAGATGATGTCACTATATAACCAACCTGCAGCATTGAAGTGTAAAAAACAAGTATCAAGAGCCTGAGCAGTCAATCAATAGAAGCAGTTCAAATTGTCATCATTTTAACAAGAGAAGCATATAAAATGGGCAGCTAGGTACCAAATTATAATGAACATCAACAAGTGAATCTGTACCTTAGAAGATCCAAAAGAAACTACTAGATGAACAATAAATGAGATCAGCACATTGTAATCATCAATTCAACAAGCTCAATTTATCATTTATCAAGGCATATTACTGAAAAAATAGCGCACACACAAAGAAGAGATGTAAGATTACCTGCTTTTCCGGGTACTTGGGTGCAGATATAAGCGAAACAGCTTCCATGTGACCAAAATCAACATCATAACCAAGCATAAATATGTAAAGCATTTTCCAAACATATTTTTTCTTCTCATATGGAGATATGGCCTGTCAAACGAAAAAATACACGATGTAAAGGACTACCTCAAGAATTCATTCCTCGAAATAAAAGGTTGCTCAAATATAGAAATAGCACACAAAATAACATTAATTTAAAATAATAACGAAGTTATGAACGAAAGAGTTCTTCTTGGCACATGCAGATAAAAAAGACACCGTCATTGATCAAGAGGTAACCCAAATAACCTATAAGGCTATAAGAGCTTAATAAAATGATAATCCATTGATTCCATTCTAAATAAATGGAGATGAAGTAGGGGATGGAATGTCATCTGTCTGGCTGATTAGAATGTTGCTGCTATTGTTAAGCTTCTATGGGATCTTGCACACAAAGCTGATAATTTGTGGGTTAAATGGGTCCATACCTATTATTTCAAAAGTTATAGCTGCTAGGAAGATACTGTACCTAAGTCCTGTTCTTGGGTATTGAGGAAAATTCTAAAGTGCAAACGTGTGGGTGAAATGTTGGAGGTTGGAGGGCTGTAGAGCATAATGGAAAAATGACAGCCAAGAAGCTCTATAATTTGGTTAGGCCTCAAACTGATAAGCTGGAGTGGAGAAGGGTGATCTGTAATAATCATGCTACCCTCAGTAGTCTTTTTGTAACCTCTAAACAAAAATCACTCATGAAAAAGTTGGATAGAGGAGCTTTTTCTTAAGAGTTTTGGAGAGAAATATTAAATAACTATTTTGTCAACATACTTAAATCTAACAAAGTTTTTTTTAAAAAAAAAAAAAAAAAAAAGGTTCACTATAGTCAATTTACATAACAAAAAAGTACAAAACTCTATCATTATCAATCACGTAAGTTTTACCAAACACATTTACAAAGTCTACTATCCAAATCAACAATCAAAACCTCTGAACAAAAAAGTTATCATGTAACCACAAACTCTAATTACCAAACAAGGCCTTAGCTTACAGGCACAAAATTGATGTTTAATGATTGCTTTACCCTTCTGAATGCTCCAATGATAATTGGGAGCTAATAGACATACAATTGTAAAACAACATGGAATACAATGAACACATATAATCACTAGATACAAGTCGAATACACAAAATTATCGATTGTCAAATGACTCTTTTGTCCACATACTTAAACCTCACAAAAAACTGGATTTTATGAAACAAAAGGAAGGACAAAGAAAGCTAGTTGGCATAGTTGGTCTCTAGATATAAACTTACATGTTCCTTTGTAAATTTATGAATATATGTGACAAACAAAAGACAGATTAGCAATACCAAATCTTTCTCACTTGGGTTTACCAGTCTAATATACGCACTCTTCAGATTTTCAAAACACACACACACACACACACACAAAAGAGCATAAGGCAGTGTGGGAGATGGAGGATTTTTAAGGGTCCTTCCTCTACCTTTAAGTTAATGTGCTGTGCCTCTTTTTTTTTTATTTACAATTTTGATTGTTTCATGTAGACAACCGCAATCTATTATGGGACTACGGTTTAGCTGTTGCATATTGATCTATATTATTGAATGAAATCATCACACAACTATATAGATGCTAATGAATCAAAACGCAAGATTAGCTCGTTTCCTTCAATTCGATTGATATATTTAGTTTGGTCAAAGATTGGCTCTTAAACTAAAGTAAGGGTTGTTTAACTCTCAAAAGATTAGCTCTTAGAATTGTTAAACAAATTGTGAATGTTTGTGAACCCTTACTCACACTCGAAACACTTGTTTCTTTAACCAAAGTACACGAACAAAAATCACATGATGTTAATGAAGTCCAAACTCCAAATATAACTTTATTAAAGAAAACAAAAGAATATTATAGGCGAACATCCCTTCCTTTAGGTCCAATCTTAAGAAGATAAAAATCAGAAAACAAAACAATAGAACACATCCTAACAAAAATCATACACCTACTTGGACTCAAAGTAAAACAAACCTAACTAAAAAACTGATTTCCAGTTTGACAATCAAACAGAAAACAAACTAGAACAATATCTTCCGGATTTTTCTGGACTTTTGAAATATTTTTTCTTGAAAGTAGATTTAATTATCCAACGCATATTCACATGCCCTCTAGTTTAAAGCCAACTGGCAATGAAAAATCGTCAAAGTCAGACAAACTATAAATTTTGAAAATTGACAAATTTTGCGAAAATCTTCAATAACTCTTCAAAAACAAATTTCTAAATCAACAAACCTTCAAGAACGTAATCCTTAAGTTTTGTAGACCAAATGTGATGAAAATAAACCCTAAGCAAAATATAGGAAAAACCCCAAAATTACAATAGAATAAAAAACCATAGGCGAAAACTTATAGCTACGTTATCGATTTGAATGATGACCTTGGATTTGGCGTAAGGAGGGTATTACAAGTCCTTTTGGTACTTCAAGGGCTTCGTAACTTTGTTACAGAAGTCAAATCATACAAGAAATTTGCGCAAAGAAAAGTCACTTTCAAGGGCAAATTGAAGTGCCAATTTCTCCTTCGTTACGGAAGGTTTTTCGACGATTCACTCTTTGAAATTGAGTGTTTTCCTGTCTACTTTCCACAAAGATAGTTTGATACTTGATCGAGTTCGTTCTTTACAAATTGGTCAAAATCGGAATAGTTTTGAGTAGTTTGCGTAGAAAATAAAGTTCGATTTATTGGCTGTGAATCTGGTTATGAATTTTTGGTCGAGTGTAGAAGACATATAGAGGAAGATTTCCACAAAAATTCAACCATTGACGAGTTGTTTGGGTTGGTTTTTTGTCTTCATACTTTCATCCAAAATTCTGGACAATTTGCGTCAAAATTGCTTGTTGTTCTATAATGGTATCTTCAATGGATGAACTCAAAAAAGCTTATGAAAGAATGGTGACACCGGGTCATGTAGTTCAAAATTTAGACGTGATTTCAAGAAATACAAGGACAATCAAATTCATAAAGTACCTAAAATTCAATGCTACAAGTGCAAGGGTTTTGGTCACAAGAAGAAAGATTGCCCTTATTTGCATGTCATCAGTTCATCACTAATCAAGAGATTCGAGAAATGAAATCAAAAGCATATGATGTTAAGGAAAGTGAAGATGATCAAGAAGAGGTTTACAAGAAAGAAGTTTTAGCAAATTCAAACAGACATGATCATTCGCACTTAACCAAAATCGATTAGTCACAAGTTCTATCTATAGAGTATATGACTAATGATGAATCGAATGTTGATGATGATGTTGTTGATGCAATGGCATCACTTATGATTGAAGATAAAATTTTCAAAGTCATGTTGAGGAGGAGATCACTGCAACACAAAACAAATCGAATCTTTTGATGATTGTTACTGTTGTCCAAATAAACAAGCCTACAATTCTACATCATGATTCATTGCTTGAGTTTCAAGAGATTTTTTAAGATAAATTGCTTATTGATACTCATATTCCTTTGAAGAGCCCTACACGAATAACAAGGGTTTCATATAAGGTGTTTTCACTTGATTATATCTTGATATGGTGTTTCTTATGATGTGCTTGCTAGGTATAACAAGATGGGATGTCAAATATGCTACCATGGTTAGTCGAATATGGATGGTTGGATGGTTGCATGGTTACTACAAAACTTGGGACAAGTTTTTTTTCTAAGAGGGGGAGTGTGATATGAATCCAAGGTCATCATTCACATCAACAGCATAGCAATAGGCTTTCGCCTATGGGTTTTTTCCTATCGTAATTTCAGGGTTTTTCCTATATTTGGCTTAGGATATATTTTCATCACATTTGGTCTACAACGCTTACGGATCACATTCTTAAAGGTTTTTTGATTAAAAGATTTGTTTTTGAAGATTTTAGTGAAGTTTGTCGAGTTCTGAAACTTGTCGTTTGTCTGACTTTGAAGATTTTTCATTGTCAATTGGCTTTGAACTAGAAGGAGTGTGAATAGACATTGGAAAACTTATTGAATCTACTTTCAAGGAGAAATATTTCAAAAATCCAGAAAAATACAAAAGATATTGTTTTAGTCTGTTTTCTGTTCGACTGTCAAACTAGAAATCAGTTTTTCATTTAGGTTTGTTTTACTTGGACTCCAATTATGTTTATAATTTTGTTAGAACGTGTTTTAGTGTTTTATTTTCTAATTTTCATCTTCTTAAGATCGGGCCTAAAGGCAAGGGATGTTTGCCTATAAATATTCCTCGGTTATCGTTAATAAAATTAAATTTGAGTTTTGACTTAATTAAAATCATGTGATTATGTTCGTTGTTTTTTGGTTAAGAAACGAGTGTTTCGAGTGTGAGTGAGGGTTCACAAATATTCAAATTGTTAAATAATCCTATAAGCTAATCTTTTGAGAATTAAACAACCCTTAATTTAGTTTAAGAGCCAATCTTTCACAAAACTAAGTTTATCAACTGAATAAAAGCAAACAAGCTAATCGTGTGATTTGATTCATTAGCATTTATTTAGTTGTGCAATATTTTCATTCAATAACATAGATCACATATGCTCTTGTATTCTTCATTAATCGTATTTAGAAGCCTAGACTTGTATTTTTCTAGTGAAGCCTTATATTTATCCTCTGATGTGTTTACCCCCAAAGATCAAATTATGTAAACAGGGTTGCCCCAAAGGCCCAAACTGGTTATATTTACAGAAGAAAAATCATTTCAAACTACTTCCTTGTTTCCAATTCATTTCAAATTTATCATTTGAGGTTTACAAAAATGAATTTCACATCCTTTTCATGATTGTAACCTCTCCCTATCTCTCCAACAGTAGCCCACCCACCAAGCTTTAACACTACCTTTCTAAGCAATATTGTAACTTTCCTCTGAAGCAATTTTGAATTTCTATTCCACAACTCACAACTACGTCAAGCAGTGCCAATAAACTGAGGCCAAATTGGCTTCGTTTTGGAGGGTGCAATAGTAGACAAAGAAATCTACAACATTACTGGCACAACAGAAAGTCACATGAAATTCTATCACATGACTTGGTTACAAGTGTCCCACATAAATCCATGAATAGGCAAGCTGTATAAATCAAATCTTAGCATGCATATGCTACACTCTTTTTCCAAATATTCTCGTTTCAATTGTTACTTCTACATGTACACAAGCACAGACACATGCACGCACCAACACTCACACACACACACATACACACACAAACTCCTTATGAAAGTGCAATTTGGCCTAAAAAAGAGGTAGAGGCACTGCTTTAGGTAGAGGCACTCTTTAAAATGAGGTCACATTGGGGTCTATGGTTTGTAAAATGAATAACTGATGAAATACAAGCCAATAAAAAACCTCTATAAGTTCCTGATAAGGTAATAATATACAAGGTTTGAGCGAGTTCAGATAAGGTAAGAAAATTATTTACAACAATAAAACCTGTCTCAAAATAAATTAGGGTAAGAAATACTGGAATCAATAAGAGGGATAAATAAAGACATTTGAAAAAAAAAAAAAAAAAAAAAA
>PYUH01004045.1:1746042-1793589 GCA_016808085.1 Suaeda aralocaspica
TTAAAAAAAAAAAAAAAAAAAAAAAAATTCCTCTCTCTCTCTTCCTCCCTCTATGCGTTCCAGTCAACATCCAATTCTCCTCAAGCCCCAATAAATCCATATCTCCACCAACCATCCTCATCCAAGTTTACTGAATACTTCCTTTACCTCTCCTTCACCCAATGATGTATAAAAATATTACAAGTTACAATGAATATATGCACAATAAGCTCTACTTACCTGCTTATTCTACTATAGCTAAGCTTGATCACTTAGGATGGAAGGAGTATTTAACGTTTTGATTATGACTGGCATTTAAGATATATATTTCAAAAGGATGGTGAATACAACAAGGAGGCTTAGATTAATATAATGGAAGTGAAAGGGAGCTTTGGGATTCCTATATGTGAGCATGGTATGCCTATACATTGAAGGGAAAATTCTACCATACAACGAAGAGGACGCCACTACTACATATACAAAATGTTGGGCTTTAAAGTTCGTCAAGAGATGTGTATGATAAGCTGGATGTGCAGACATGAAGAGAAAAAAAAATGAGGTAATTACCAGATAGTTATTACTTATTAGGAAGAAAGTAAGAGTTGTATAAATTGAGGGTAAGATGAGGGAAAATCATCTAACTGATTTGGTCATATAAGATGTTTACCACCTGATGCACTGATAAGGAGTTCTGAAGAGAAACAAAATGATAATAAGGGGCAGAGGAAGAAAAAAGCAAGGATGAGAGTGTTTGTTGGAGATTTAAGGTTATTGGGGCTTCAAGACAATTGGGCGATATGAGACCTTTGCAAATCCTCTTATTGTCATCACATGACTAGCCGACCCAAAATTATTTTGGAGGTAAAACTTTTCTCATGTTGTTACACAATATGGCTAAGTAGATTACCGGTTTAGATAATTTCACCCAGGTCAGATCAACTATGACAAAACAAATACCACAAGTTACAATAGGATTATAGGAGTACTAATGAGACAAGTCAACTTTTGAGCTCGGCTTACTAATTCCCCCTTTTTCACCCTTCTTCCAACACATTTGTTGAGACAGACTTTGCTTTAGGCGTCAAAGTGCATCTAATTATTCTTTTTTGAGAATAAATAGTGAAGTTTCCATAGTCAAGGCTTCACGCCTATTAGTTTATCCTTTCAAACAAACAACAGATGCAACCACCACTTTGTCATCTAATTTTCTAATACTACGTAGTTTGGGCCCTCGGTAATATTTTATCCCAAATGTCCTCTTTATGACTTGCTCTATGGTGATTGGCGTTGAATCGAAGGTTTTCTTTTGTTATTTACTTGCTGACATTAGCTGTGGCTCTAACTCATGCAACAGGTTAAAGAAACAACTCACTGAATAGATTGTATACTTGGGTTTTTCTTATCCCTCACTTATCTCGACATCATTAGAGTACTGGACCCAATTTCTCTTTGGATTTCATTGGTAACCTCACTCCTACACTTAGTTCACAAAAGTTTAAAAATAGTCCACATTAGATTAATGAATTAATCCCCTAATTAGTATATGTGATTGTTGTCTCTAGACACAGGGAATACGTAACACTAGTATACTACGTATAAATGTTATCGAAAAACCCAATACATCTTCATCCAAATGTTTGCCAATAATCTCATTGCTTCTAATTTCAACCGCCTTTAAGTTATTTAATCTAAATGACTCAATCAAGAACCGAAAATAAACCATTAGCACTAACCATTCTAATACCTTAGAATCTCCACTGCTTTGACATTAAACACGCAATTAAACAATCTATGTGCCTGCGTATAAATGAGGCGTAAAAAAACATTCAACAGCAATAGCATCACTGGTGCCTCAACTACAGCTCAACGTTACGCAACAAGCTGAATTACATCACTGAATAAAAGTTTCCCTAAATTAAGCTCAAATAATCTGCAACCTATACTAATCTGAACATCACTACACATTAAAACTCACAAAATTACCTGAATTACATCAAATTAACTCAATTAAATCCAAAAATGATTGAATAAACCTAAAATCGAGATTAAAGACAAACGCAACCAAAATTTCCCTAAATTGAGCTCAAATTAGCAGAAGTCTACACCAAATTGAAGAGCAAAAAACATCAAAATCAACTACACTAACTAAATTAGATCCAAAAAAAAAATTAAGCAATTGAAAAAAAAACAAACAAAAACACAAAACCCTAACCTTATCATTTTTGAATTTGGTACGAATATTGCCGAGTTCTTTATCGATTCTAAGACGCTCTTGTTCTTTATTCTGGCAATTACGAATGTCACTGATGAACACCGAAAGGCCTCTCATGCCGGAAAGCGCCATGGATGCTCAGATCCAAAGGTCGAAAATGGCAAAAACCCTAATTTTTACGGAAAATTTTGTTTGTTGCAGTTTTGAAGAAGAATATGATGTTGTTGTTGTTGAAGATGATGAGTTTCTCTCTCCTCTCGAGAGATCGAAAGTGGAGGAGAGAGAAGGTAAGGTGTGTTTGGTAAATGAGGGGAAAATTTGAAGTTGGAAAAAAAAGGGAGAAAATATATTAAAAAAAAAAAAAAGGAAAATTGTTTGGTTTTGGGAGGTTTGAAGAGGGAGACAATGGAGGACTGTGATCTAGAAAGAGAGGGAGGGAGAAAATTGGAAATTAATAAATAAAAGGTAAAATTATGAGAAATTTAAAAAAAATTTAAGGTAGAGACGAGAAGACTCAGAGGAGTAATGTATGACTTTGGAGAAATTTTTGGGTTTTTCTTTTGTGTTTTTTTTTTTTTTTTTTTAAAGAAAATGAAATTTTATTACAACGATGAGGATGCAATACTCAATAGTGGCATCATTTCGTTTTTCACCGTGTCTTATTGTCAATGATTTCATCATTCTAGTTGTCGTCATTTTTTTATAAATATTAGTGTAGGTTTCCTTGTAATTAGTTTAGATCACAATTATCATAATAGTAAAACTTTAGAATGGATTTTTGAAGAACAAAAAAATAGAATTTAAAAAGTTCGATGACTATAAAGAAACTTTTGAAAAACAGTTCATATTTGTCAACGAAAAGTATTTTTTTAGTTTAAAAAAGTCTGATACAACTTAATAACTTATATTCGTAAAACCAAGAAATATACTCCGTATATATATTGTTAACGTATATTTTTATAGTTTTCTATATTAATAATTGCTCGAAAATCTCTCAATATTATGTTACTCTTTCCGTCTTAAGTTACTTGCTAAACATCAAATTGTCAAGCCCTAAAAAAATTTTCAGCGCATATATTTGATGATATATATATGTATATAAAATGAAAGTGCAGCTGCAACAACCTTTGTTTTTGTCACTTGGCAATGCTGCAATAGGGTAGTTATCTAATACTTGAGAACTTGAGAAGTATATTCTTTTACAAGAAAGAAGCCAAACTTCCAGCTACATTTCTATCATTAAAATTAAGATCTTCCAGCTAATAACCGTAAATAATACTGTATCAATGACCAACCTATCAACTACTTCTCAAAGTAATTGGTCCGTATAAACATCTACCAAAAACAAAGTAATACTCCCTGTAAAATAAATTTTTTTTTAAATTGACGTTGGAGATTGGGAATATTATAAATAGTGTTTTTTAATGTTGATGAGTCAGTGGTATATTTGAAAATTTCAAGCGCCAAATTTGACCAGGGATTTTACTTACAACTTACAAGCAGAATATCTTCCAGAAGTAACTTTGCTACTGTATTTATTTCTAATTAATTCACCGAATTGCCTACTCCAACTCTTGTACCGTAGCAAAAACAAAGCCTGAAACCCAATACATTAGAGTCAAAAATAGAAAAGGGCCTAGTACATAGAAGTTAGAAAGCCAATCCCAAGCATAGTGATGTTATCCCCAAGGGAGAAAGCATGATTTTATGGAAAGGGACTCAGTGAAAAGAATGAGCGCCCCTCCATTAGATTCAGGCATTACAAAAGAAGTTTTCGAGATGGCATTACAAGCGCTCTAATACAATGTAGTCAGCGACTCAGCAATAAGAGTTACTGAAGCTGAGTGAACATGTGAAGAAGAACCAATGCCTGGGATTCAAGTAGTGTTGTCGTCAAGTCAGGAGAACATGAGTGAGCTGGACATTGTATGGAGTTGAGACGTTGTCCATGAAGTGCTGAAGTGAGCCTATTGCACACCGCTCCACCTGGCCCAGTCAACAAACTGCATACCACCATAGACATTGTTGGCAAACCGCACACCAACGGTGAAAGCCAAAGCAACAGGTGGAAAGTTCTTTGCCAATGGGGATGCCTCAACAACACGTTCCAATCCATTGATAACTTGATAACGGGTGTTGGATGAAAAAGCGAGGAATGCACCTGTTAAATAGACAATGTGTAAGACACATTTAAACAGCATAGTACTTGCCTCAAAAAAAGTCATTAAAGCAGCATAGTATAGTATGTCAATACTGGTAGAATAATTAAAGAATTACTCACTTGTAGAATTATAATTGTCAAAAGGTTGGATTATTTATATCCATTTTTCTTTTTAATGTTAGGAAATTTGTTGCAATCACGTTTTAGATTATTAGACAAAGAAGAATTTAAACAATTTTCAGATTTTTGTCGGATGATATTATACTACTGATTAAATGAATCCCCAACAAAAATATGGCTACCAGCCTAGCAGTATGGTTAACGAAAACAAAACAAAACATAAAATCGGAAATGTATAAGGATTTTATAAAGTATGATAAACGAAAAGAAAGGGTGCCTGCTAATATAGAACATGATAAATTGGCTAATAATACTTACCCCAGAGTACAGCACTTTTTATAAGTGGTGGGACTGGAATATCCTCATCTGACTTCTTTATGCTCCTATTGAAAAATAAAGAAAAATATTTTACATATTATCAGAAGGGATTGTGCACTATACTAAAAACAAAATGGATACTATACAGAAAGGATTGTGCACTTTTTAGAGTGCCAAGTTTGATCAGAAGGGAGAAAATATTCTTTGCAAAGTTTCTCATATTCAGGGTAAATGAAACAGAAAAACTTCTACTACAACAGTTGGTAAACATTTGAATAGTCTATAAACCTAAAGCATAAGATTCAACAAGCAGCTTAAAATATCAAATTCATGAAGGTTTTCTTGCAAGGAAGTTTTTATAATCAGTCCATTCTAAAGTAACTTGGCAGATATATTACAGCGTTTGGGAAAAATGAGAACGATTTAGTAACTATAGAGGGTTTAAGTTCATTCATGTGCACCTGAAAATCTTGGCACTAAACATAGAGCAATTACAATTATTTTACAAAAAACTCATATAAACCTGATTCCTTGCACATACTTCCCAGTCCCCTTAAAACATTTTGACAAAAATTTATCAAATCCATTTTATTGATTAAAAGAAAGAAAAGAGTAACTTACATTATCTGATGCAATCATCATTGTTTAGCTTATTTGAACACAAACAAGTTACAAACATCTATGTTCAAAACTTCAAATTTTTTAATAACCATCAACTTTTTACAAAATTGCAGTTACCACTTATGCCCCTAGTACAAAGTTATTATTTAGTGATTGACAATTATTTTTAGCACTCAATTGGCTTTAAGTCAGGACAAACAGTCGACAGTGGTAACGTTTCAAGATAGTCAAAATATTTTTTGAAAGAAAGAAGTATACAGATGGTAATTTAAGACTCATGGCCCGCTACAAGATTTTTATCTCTCTTTTCTACCACAAAAGGCATCTGCTCACATTAAAAGTTCTATATCAATGACACCCACAAAGCCTATAATACATTATAGTACCATGCGCAGCAAAAACTGAACATAAAGTGACCTAAACCTCTTTTACAATGCCTTTCAGCAGCAAAAAACACAATCAAATTTGGAATTCACATCAGATAGATTCTGTTTTTTATCTTGGACTGCATGACGTGAACAAAACAACCATTGATAAAAAATTTAAAGGTAATAGTATACAAACAGCCTGTGAATAACATCATCACAAATTGGAGTAAAAGTAGCTTATTTCTTGTGAGCCAGGACCTCATAAGAAGTGTTATCTTCAATGAAGCTAGTAATTTTTTTAAAAAACCCAGAACAAAGTAGCTTTAGAACTGAGACTGACCTGACTAATCTAAACAAAACCATGTTTCCAATTGAAAATTTTGATAACTAATTAATTCCATGCCAAAAGATTGCAATAAGACATAATCTATGTGGCCTAATTCTGCAAACTCCAATAGATGTAGATGTAACATATTCCATGCAACTAGTAATGAAAGTCTTGAGTACAATTAGTTTGTTAAGAGCTAACCGTTTAGCAGTCATGATCAAATTTGCAATGCCTTGGCCAAAAATTCCACATCCAAATCCAACTCCCCCTTGCAATACTCCCTGTAAATACAACAATTATGTTCCATCACAAATTCTGAAAGGACTAGCGCAAATTCTATACAGAATCAGCAAGGCATCTCTCAGCAGAGACACCCCTTCTTTCATTGTAATTGAATATACAACCATGTAACACAATCACTATGACAAAAGGAATTCACAAGAGCAGCAAAAAGGTATCTACAGCCAGATAAGCTAATGCATAATGAGCAGAGTATAGAAGGATTTAAAAGGCTGAAAAAAATCAACTGATGGTATACATAGAATGGCAGGGATTGAAAGAATCCAATTATCAACCAATAAATCCACTAGGAACGAAGCAAAGGCTGGAAAAGCATGATAGGTTGATAGTTATAAGACTATTTCAGTAATGCAGCAGAGTGAACAACTAGATTTTCTTGTAAAGTTGTCCAAGGACTTCAACAGTGGAAAGTTCAACTACTTTCTCGCTGTAAGCTGGAGTTAATCTTTCAGTAATGCAAGTCATTATAACACAAGTCATCATCAAGGAAACCAATATAGAAAACAGACAGAACCGATACCGTGTAAAGATAAGATGCAATTCGCTGCTGCACTGAAAATCTACATCCTGGTCTTTCAGCTTCAAAAACACTACAAAACCAAGATGAATTATAATAATTAGCTTTGCAAGCATCTGTTTCAAATTTCAATATAAACTGATTCAACACTAAAAGGCATAGTTGCGCTCCCTCAATATGAAAAAGAATATAAAAAACACAATTATGAGGAGGATTCGAATGGAATAATCCAAATGAAGAAAAAAGATGCAGCAGACTCTATCTTTAATCAAAGGATGTTCCATTTACCTACTGGGGAGGTCACTGCAAGCGCGACTAAAGCCACCCATAAAACCAGCGGATGTTGATCGACTACCAATTCGAACATAAGGTGCTAACATGCCAACTAAGGCCACATTAACAACCACACCAACAAGAAGATCAGCAAGATAAAGTTCAAATTCTGTCCAAAAATCCTTTCCTCTTTTCTGAACTTCCGCAAAAGTAGCACAACAAGAATCAATCACAATCTGCAAGCATCCAAAACAAACATAACCGTAAGCCAAAACCTCTAACACCTATTCAGATTGCAAATAACATAATCAGATGGAAACCTAATATTAGTCCACAAGACTTGAAATTTTGCATTTAATCACTACATTATATACCAAAATTGTCCAATACGTCTTTCAACACATTTAATTATTAGTTGTTATTGCCAATTGCTTTTAATAACCATACCATAGCTTCAAATGACAGCACAATTGCCACAATAACTGATCCTTTGATGAGTACGCATAAATTAAGCACGATTATTTAATTACTGAGTGGAGGCAGTACTATTTACTTATTTAGCAACATTTGGTTTGAAATAAGTTCTATTCTCATCAACATTCCGATGCTTCTGGATGATACTACTAAACATGCATAATAACTTAAGCAACTCAAACCAACTGAAATTGAAACAGCAGAATTCACTCGAAAAAGAAAAAACCAATTTTCCAGCTAAACATACCTCAGTTCCAATTTTGAACAAGAAGGCAGGATCAGCCAACATCCGATTACGAAGCATTGCGCAATGTCGCATCAAAAACCCTAATGGTCCAACTGCTCCCTACAATCAATCATTTAATTCGCATAAACCAAAATCAATCAACAACAAATTCCTCAATAAATAAGCTAAAATTCAAAATGTATAACAATTTAACACCAAAATCACCTGCAACTCCAAATACCGCTGCAAAATCAACTCCCTAATTCCAGTAGTTTTCGCCGCTTCAAGAATATCAGAAGGAAGAGTTGCGCCATATTTCTCAGTCTCTCTCATAACATCTTCATATTTCAAAATCGCGCCGAATTCCTTCCCTTCTTCATCATCACCACTATCGCTTCCATCTCCTTCTTCACCACCGTCGCCATTGCCGCCATTGCCGCCATTTTCAGGCGGGAACTTTCCGTTACCGTCATCCGAACCTCCGTCGTCGGTTTTCGGAGGAACACTCTCATCTAAAACCTTAACTTCGTCAGAAATAATCGCTGAAGATTTCGGATTGTTCGATTTGACGACGAATAAATCAACCTTGTTATGATTCCTTCTGCAATGGCGCAAATTCGTTACTCTGAGAGGTAATTTAGATTGCGAGTTAAAGGAAACCCTAGAACATTCAACAAGTGAATTAGAACTCCATTGACGAGTGAAATTGATGTCGGTTAATGAATTGCTAGGGATTTGTCGGAGATTGGAGCTTAATGAAGCAACTGACATGGCTGCTTGAAGAAGTTGAAATTTGTGTGAAAAATGTGATCAAGGATTTCGGAGATTATTCGGAAATTTGATTGTTTAGGTTGAATGTGATGAAGAAATTAGTGAGTAAAATAAAATTAGGGTTTAAGAATTGGGGGAAAATGAGAATTAATTTGACAGAGGAAGGGAGAGAGAAAGAGTTTGGTGCATTAAAAGGAAGTGAGTGTTTGAAGGGAAGTTCGGCGGCTACGAGTTCAGAACAACACATTTACATTTGGAGGAATTGGAGGGCTTTTTAAAAATAAGTGCTAAACTAATTACTACCTCCGTTTCGGATTAAATATTAGGAATTACGTGATTGATAAACTTAACTCATATTATTTCTAAAATAAGCTACTTTTCTCATTTAAATTTCACATACTTTTATCATCTCCTCTCAACCACCATTGCACCTATCCCATCAAACTCCTAGCCACTTTCATCACAATTACCATCGGTCCACCACCATAGCTCTAACTCTAAGCCACTCTCGTCGTTCCATCCTGAAACTACCACTAAATGCCACCCAAAACCCACTGGCACACCACTCAAAATCCAACATCCACCTGCATCACTCTAAACCCTTCCACAATGAGTCACAATCACTCACACGATGGCTATATTTTTTGTATGCATTTCATGGTCTGCAAATCGTCAGCTCTGTCCGGCTGACATGATTTAATCTGCGACTATTCATCTAACCGAGACGATTTACCTTATGGATAATTATCCCAGGAAGACAATACTATCATAGATATGATTTTCTTGTGTTATGTAAGGCTTCTTTGATTGATATTGTTATTAGAGGTGATGGTAATGATATAATTGTTATATTGTTATCAAAAGTATATAGTTTATTTACCCCTGTTTTATATTGGTTATTGGTTCTAATAAGGCTCTTTTGAGCTTAATTCTACTAGTTTGGTTGCTTTTAGTGCTTTATATTTTGGTTTATTATGTATAGCAGGAATTGGTGCATTCGTATCGAGTTTTGCATTATTTTGGGCACATGACAAGTTAGTAGGGTTCTTGACCAATTTAAGGAGCCAAAACAAAGCTAGAACGTGGATTTGGAGCCTTTGGGAAGTATAGAGGTCGAGTTTTGAATCAAACGAACAGAGACGGAAGCCCCAAAAGGCCTCGTGCATTTTGCCCGGCCTGAGTGCAATCCGCCCGGGTAAAGTGCGCTTCGCCCAGCCTGCCCGGGCAGATTGACTCCTTCGAGATTTTCACATTTTTCTGACTTGATTCGACTTTGTATGTATAGGGCTTATATCCTAGACTTTTGCACGTTACACTATTATTATTAGAGTCTAGTTTTACTTAGTTTCTCTCTCTAGAAAAATACTTTTGTGCAATTACTCTTTATTCAATCATTCAATACAATTCAGGTTTATTTAATTCTTTTCTTTATTCTTGTTAATTTAGTTTTATTGCTTTATTTAGTTTATGTTATTAGTTTTAGTTTTTAATATTGATAGATTTATTTTATGCCCTAATTTTCATGTTGTTTAGTTTTATTTATTTGTTCATGTTTTTAGTCTTACTTTTTAATATCAATTTAATTCCTGCAATTTACAATATGTGTGAGTAGTTTAATTTCTAGGGCTAAGGGATCCATGAACCGTCCTAATGAACTTGTTTGGTAGTCGATTAATATAATTTATATTGTTTCTCAATTCCTATTATCAATTTATATTGCTTGCAATATAAATTGATGGTCAAGTTTAATTGTTAGTCTGATAATTGTCGAAATTGATGCTAAGAGGTAAGATTACCACAATTAGATCACATGGATAATAGGCAAAACGAGTCTAAGTGAGCGAGAACCGTTAGAGGAGTTTTGAAAGAGTCTAGATTCGAGATAATTATTGTGCCTTAATTCAGAGCATCGTTTAATTGTTAATCGATTATTAATCAGTTTGCTACAGGTTTATAGTGAACCACTGTCCTGGGCTTAGTTGATTGATTTATTTGTGTTTGATTCCCGATTGTAGTGTTAATTACTATTTTAGTTAATCACAAATTCAAAGGCCCCTTATAACAAAACAACTTTATAGAATTAGTAGAAATTTAGTGCCTCCCCGTGGGTTAGATCCCTACTTCTTTAGCTACATCAATTATTATTTTTGATAAGTAGGCGACTATCCTTTCATACAGACTCTTGCTAATGCCCATGAAAATAAAATCTTCGTTCTGAAATATTTGTCGTGTGGGTGGTCTTCGCCATTCGGGAGTAGTGGTGGAGGTGGAGTGGTGAATTGGTTGTGTGATGGTGTTTTATTTTGTTGGTGTAAAGGGAGCTACAAGGGCGAGTGGTAAGAATTGATCTTATGACATCATGAAATTGAGAGGAAAACTTTAACCATCTGAGTTAAATCTCACTTTTGGTGTTTTTTGTTTAATTGTTTTGTTTAATTGAAGCTACTCTATGATGGTGCTGTTTGATTCGTTGAAAATTGAAGTTTTTGGTGTTATTGTGTTGGTTGCTTGTTGTGGGTGAAAGATCAGAGATGGAAGTCTACTTAGAAGTTTGATTCGTGGTTGAATTTAGAGCTGACAATGGTTCGACCTGGTTGGGTTTAGGTTAGTAATAGGTTGAACTCCCAAATTGGACCCAACCCATTTACATTAATTGATCAAGATTTTCAACCCAACTCAATCTGATAATTAATTGGTCGGCCTTATTTTGACCCAATAACTTATTAATTATTTTATTCTTTTTAATTTTTTCATTTTATTGTAACCTAATTACTTAAACAACTAATACCTTAAACTATTAAGCCATAAAAACTTCCATGTTAAAAGCGTCGAATTGCCACACAAGAAATAATTAGACTTGTCAATTTGAGAGTTTTACTAATTTAGTTTTACCATTATATTAGCATTTTAGATATTATAATTTTGCGATTTAAGGAAAACATTTTATCAAGCTTTGTAATACTTCAATGGAAATTATAGTTGAATGGGCTAGATGGTTGAAATTGGGTTAAGGTTTTCAACTCAATTCAACCTTTAGCTAAATGGGATAGGTTGGGTCAATCCATTTATCTTAATGGGTTGAAATTCACAACCCAACCTTTTATTATTGGGTTAGGTTTTCTTGGGTTAGTGTGCTAGGTCAATTTTGTCAAATTTAATTGAATTGAGGGATGTGAAGAGCGATTACTTTCGAAATTTTATGCTCATAAAAAAACTAAACCGTTATCTATTGAAACACTGTCAAGAGGGGGGGGGTGAATTGCTATATGAAACTTGTAGACTAATTTTTAAACAATTTGAACAGAATAAAGAGTATGAGAGATACTTTCAACGAGAAAAACTTTCTTGGTCAAAAGAAAGAAAAACTCTACTTTTATAACAGGCTTGTTAAACTCCTTACAACCTAAATTCACTACTCGGCCCCGTAGATCCTTCAGAAGCTCACTTCTTAATTTTGACTCTCGCTCTTTTTCTCTCTCTCCTTCTCTTTCTCTCTTTCTCACCTTTCTTTTTTGTTTTCACACTTCCCCCTTTCTTATATATTACAAACCAAAAAAGACTCTAGTATGTCGGAACAACTCGAAAACTGGACAGGAACACAAACTGGAACTTAGACAAACCACTTAATGACTTCGTCTCTCTGATTTTTTCTTTCAATAATGCTTAAGTGTTATATTTTCGAATTTTGAAGTGATTTGGTATTTATAGTAAGTTAAGACATGAAGAACAAGCAAAAACCACCCACTAACCACTTTCTTGAAGCTCATAGCTTACCCGACTAACCCATAATTTTGACTCCAAAATATTAGCCTCTACTAACTCTACGGTAAAAATAAAACCCTAAAAAGACTTATTTTAACATACGTACAAATATCCTTGAAAATTACCCTTATAATCTCCTTGGAATGTTCTATGATCTTCTCTTCTCTTCATCAAGTAACTTCATTGGAATTCCTTGATGTGTTTCTATGTTCTTTCAGAAGACGTTCCTCAGGAACTTCTTGTTTCTCTTCTCTTGGACCTTAGCTATAAATCCAATATGGTCCTGCTCCGAAATCTCTATTGAATCTTCACCTTATTCCATAAATTTTACTTTGTGGACTTGTTGAATCTCATAGGAGCTCAAAGCTTTTATTAGTTAAATTTATTGAAGTCACCATCGAAACAAAAGGACATAGATCAACATAAACCTAAAAGTCTGATCCAATGCATATTTTACTTAAATTTTATGATAAACTAATATATATAATACTCGTGTGACGCAAGACTTGCAATTTAAAAATAATTATTAAAATTAAAATAATATAATAAAATTTGTATGTATTTTGTAGTTTTAACATAGAACAAATACGAATTATATATTAAATTGTTACTCTATATATAAATATAAATTAATACTCCATGAGTATAAACTAATAGAGATATAAAAAAATATTATGGAAAAATATTATAGTGTGATAAATTATTTAACATTAAGTTTTGAGGTGAAAAAAAAAGTTTTAATACAATACTCTTAGTTTTGATAAATAAAAAAATTGATTTAGTAGGAAAGTTTATACTATCTCCGCCGCGAATTAGTTGCAACAAAAACAATAGTTTGTGAGGTATAAAATAATGGTTTGTTGCAACTAGTTCGTGGCAGAGATAATAAAAATTTTGATATAAAATATTATACAAGCTAAGTAACAAAATTGTTTGACATTGATTAATTAGATTCGTTTAGGCAACTATCACTTATAATATGTGTTGATAACTTTATATATTCTAAATTAAATTAGCAATGTCACTTGTCAAAAATAAATCAGAGATAATTATTTTATAACTTTCAACTACTAAAATTGAATAATGATTTTCTCAATTAAAATAAAATGAAGCTAAGGATGATGTAACATTTATTTGTAGCAAAAGAAAAGAAGCTTATTTTAATAGCGAGGAGTATGGAGGAACGGAAGAAGTCAATGATGAGGCTTAGAGAACAGCGTAAGAGGGAGGAGATGATGTGGTGGCTGCGGCCTCATATTAATTTCCTAAAATACGGTGATCAAAATTTTAAGTGCATTAATGCAAAGAAAGCGGTATAACCACATTACAAGGCTCGAGAATAAGGGGGTGAGACTGTGGATGACGAGCGAGGGGAGTATGGAGAGGCTTGTGGTGGAGTATTTTTCAAGAAATCTCAAGTGTTATGGCTAAAATTTCTACCTATAATCCAGCTTGGCTGTAAGCTGCGCAGGTACTCAGCTAGCAGCTACAGCTTAAACACGGTCAAGGTAGTGGGTTCGAGAATCAAGGAGTTAGAAGGAAAATATTCCAAGGGGCTTCTAGAAGCAGGAGGACGTGGAAGTTGGTTCAAAGATATTGAGGAGATCGTGCGTAAGGAATAGGATCCACATTTCAAACTGACTTGAATCTAGCCCATAAATCAAGCCAGGTGCATTCCCAAAGAGCAACCACCTTGAAGAAGAGATAACAGCTAGAAATCCACGGTTATTCTATAAATAGGGGAGAAGAAAGAAGATACATACACAAGGCAAGCACAAGAAAACCAATACTTTTGTCATTATTCATTTTTTATACGCACAACTCATATTTTATTTACATTATTTAAGCTAGACACTTAAGCAGCTATAAACTAGAACTATCTAGCTGTCTAGCTAGTATTATACATTGTAACTGTAAACAACCTTATTAACTAGTGGACTGGTGGACTCAAAGCCACCCACGGTTTTTTGCCCTGATTTAGGGGGGTTTTCTGCGTCACCACATCTGGTGTCTCTCCCGCTCCCGTCTTTACATTATTTCTTTCTGCATCAAAACGAACAAAATCAATAATTATTTAGCTATAGCCGGAACCAGCTAAGGTTTGCTAGCTAGAGCAGATTTTAGCATAAACAATTTGGCGCCCACCGTGGGGCTGTAGCTAGATAATCCACTTATTCAAACACATTCAGTCACCTTGAGATAGCGAAAATACCCCACCCTATGGCATCCGAAGTATCTCAGAAAGCTATGGAAGAAATGAGGCAGGCGTTGGAGAAGACCCGAGCCGAGCTGGAAAAAATAAAGGAAGATAGCAAGAAAGCAGCTATAGAGTCACAATCGACTATGGACAACCTCAAGAAGGAATTAAAATCCGTAAAAAGTAACAAATCCCGAAAGAGGTACACAAGCGATATTTCCAGCATGGCGAACTCGGATCAAAGCGATAGCGAGTATAGCACGTCGGATGAAGAAGAGGAACCTGGAGAGGAGCAAGACGACCAGCCCGAAAAGAAACCCGCTAAGGAGATGGCACTCCTACAGCAGCAAAACTAGAAGCTGTACCAGCTCCTATCCAAGCTGCCGGGAGCCCCAATCCCCGTAGCTATCGAGGTCAAGCGTAGCTATGCCTTATCACCATTCATTGAGGAGGTAGCAGAGTAAAGGTGCCAAAGAAGCTGAATGTCCCGACGTTCACCAAACTGTACGATGGGACGACAGACCCAGTGGATCATGTCTCCCAGTACAAGCAGAAGATGATGCCGCTACCTATCCCTGATGAAGCAGTGGAAGCCACCTTGTGCAAATCGTTCGAAGCGACCCTCACAGGTCCCGCATTACAATGGCTAATAAATCTGAAGCCGGGAACCATAGAAGATTTCTCCAGCTTGGCTAACAGGTTTTACCAGTAATTCGCAAGTAGCCGCGCTATGAAGAAGCAATCCAGCGACCTCTACAAGATAGTGCAGAGGCCCAATGAAGCTGTTAGGTCCTACCTGGACAGGTTCAACAGGGAAATGATAGCCATACCTGACCTAGACTCTTCCACAGCCATTGAAGCCTTCAGGCGAGGGCTTCTGTACAGGTCCAGGTTATACGAAGAGCTGACCAGGTACCCGTGCTCCACCTTCGACGAAGTGCAAACCAGAGCACTAGCTGAAGTCAAAATGGAGGAAGACGAAGCTTCCTGGAGGCCAGCCTATGATGACCGCAAGATAACTAGCCAGCGGCGCAGCAACTGGAGACACCAACCATATCCTAAACGTGAATCTATTAATAACATCTACCCTTCTTCTTCCTCGCAGGTAACAGGTTACGGATATGGAGCTAGCGGCTATCCCAACATCGAGTCATACTGCTTCAACGTAGATACCGGCGATGTCATAAACGCCCTGCACAAGCTAGGAGAAGCCGTGCGCTGGCCAAAGAGAACCGACAAGCCAGACAGCTTGAAAGACAAGACGAAGTGGTGCAGCTATCATAATGACCATGACACAACACAGAGGAATGCTTCCAGCTTACAAAACAAGTAGCCTACCTGTTAAAGAAAGGGTACCTGAACCACCTGCTAGGTAAGAAGGGTGGATCTCAAGAAGAAATCCAGAAGCCAGGACCGCCCCCACCACCTACTACATCAAAGGTAATTAACTTAATATCAGGTGGATCTGAAATTTGCGGACTAATCTACTCTGCTGCAAAGCGTTTTGCTAGAGATGGAACAGGAACCCCAAGCAAGCCGGACAGCTTGAAATCGGAGGAAGAAAGGAAGATGAAGAACATGACCATTTCCTTTGACGGGGGTGAGCTAGAAGAAGAAGATCATCATGATGGCTTAGTAATCTCTTTACAAATCAGCAATTGCCTCATCAAGAGAGTGATGGTAGATAATGGCAGCTCAGCCAACATAATCTTTAAGAGCACACTGAAAGAGATGGGATTGAAAGACGCTGACATCACCAAGACACCTAAAGTGTTAGTAGGGTTCAGCGGAGAAACGAAGCACACAGAAGGAGAAATCAACCTGACAACCTGGGAAGAAGGAGTGAACATGACAAGCAGGTTCAACGTGGTAGATTATCCCTCCACATACAACGTCATCCTAGGGACCCCTTGGATCCACAAAATGAAAGCCGTACCATCTACATACCACCAAGCATTAAAATTTCCTTCACCATGGGGAGTCCTAACAATAGTAGGGGACAAAACGATAGCAAGAGATTGCTACAAAAGGACGTTGAAACCGAAGCTGGGAGACATCTAGCAATTACAGGAAGGGTTAGCGCCAGTAGGACCTAGCGAGCTACAGCTAGATGAAGTGGCACTCGATCCCTCCAAGCCGGAGCAAGTTGTCTAACTAGGAGTCAGCCTTAACGAAGGCCAGAAAAGGAGAATTTTAGACTTCCTAAGAGAGAACGCAGATTGTTTCGCATGGTCCCACGATGACATGGTAGGTATAGACCCGGAAGTCATCACACACAAGCTTAACGTGGATCCAGCTACGAAGCCAATAAAGCATAAAAGGAGGAAATTCGCACCTGAAAGAAACCAAGTAATCAACGATGAGGTACAAAAACTTTTAGAAGCTGGGAAGATAAGAGATGTGAAGTATCCCGATTAGCTAGCTAACGTAGTGGTGGTCAGCAAAAAGAACGGTAAATGGAGAGTTTGCATCGACTTCACAGATTTAAATAAGGCATGCCCGAAGGACCCTTTTCCCTTTACCACATATAGACACTATGGTAGACGCAACAGCGGGACACGAGATGCTCACCTTCCTAGATGCCTATTCTGGGTACAATCAAATACTAATGCACCTAGAAGATCAAGAGAAGACGACCTTCATGACGGACAAAGGAATATATTACTACAAGGTCATGCCCTTCGGATTGAAGAACGCTGGAGCTACCTATCAAAGGCTGGTCAACAAAATGTTTAAAGACCTGCTAGGAGATACAATGGAGGTGTACATAGATGACATGATGGTGAAATCCAAGAAAGCTAAAGATCACATAGAGCACCTAAGGAAATACCGCATGAGACTCAACCCCTCAAAATGCTCGTTCGGAGTAGCTGCAGGTAAGTTTCTAGGTTACATAGTCACCAAAAGGGGCATCGAAGCATGCCCCGACCAGGTAAGAGCTATAATAAATATACAATCACCTAGAAATTTAAAAGGGGTTCAGAAGCTAACCGGCAGGGTAGCTGCATTAAATCGTTTTATTTCGAGGTCATCTGACAAATGTCATTTGTTTTATAACGTCTTAAGAAAAAACAAAGGTTTTAAATGGACAGATGACCACGAAAATGCTTTAGAAGAATTAAAACGGTACCTAATATCGCCACCCCTACTATCTAAAGCTCAAGCTGGAGAGTGCTTACACCTATACCTAGCAGTCAGCGGTAAAGCTGTAAGCGCGGTCCTAGCTAGGGAAGCTGACAACCAACAGCTCCCCATCTACTATGGAAGCAAGTCACTCGTAGATGCCGAGACTAGATATTCCTCATTGGATAAACTTGTTTTAGCTCTAGTAACGACATCTAGGAAGCTTAGACACTATTTCGAGTCTTATCCTATACTAGTCATGACTAACTATCCTATTAAGGCTGTGTTAAAAAGGCCGGAATTTTCTGGCAGAATGGCAAGGTGGGCAATCACATTGAGCAGCTACGACATAAGATATCATCCAAGAACTGCAATCAAGTCTCAAGCACTAGCAGACTTTGTGGCTGACTTTAGTCCTGACCTAGAACAAGCTGCACAGTTGGAAATGAAGGAAGTCAACCAGGTACAAAACAACCAGGTATGGAAGATGTTTGTAGACGGCTCCTCCAACTTCAGAGGTGCAGGGCTAAGAATAGTACTAAAGTCGCCACAAGGGGACAAGATAGTACGATCCATCGCTTGCGACTTTAAAGCAACCAACAATGAAGCAGAGTACGAGGCGTTGATTGCAGGAATGACAATGGCTAAAAACTTAGGGGCAACAGGCTTAGAGGTGTACAGTGACAGCTTGCTTATAGTCAGCCAAGTCACAGGGGAGTTCACAGCTAAAGACTCCAAAATGACCAGCTACCTAGAGCTAGCCAAACAAACATCAGCTCACTTACCCCCTTCAAAATCACTCAAATACCGAGAGCTTAGAACATCCAAGCTGATGCCTTAGCTAATCTGGGATCGGCCCTGAGAAAGAGCAACCTGACGTCTATACCCATAATTCACCTAGCTGGCCCCGCTATAAACAAAAACATAAGTCAGCTAGTACTCACTACAACCAACCAAGAAGTGGCCACCAACAACCAATCAAGGACCAAACCACTCTACGACTATCTGCAGCATGACATCTTGCCGGAAGACAAGCTAGAAGCCAGAAAGATTGGGTTCATGGCATCCAGGTACCAGCTCGTCCAGGGAATACTGTTCAAGATGTCAGCTAGGGGAATACTCCAAAGATGCTTGGAAAAAGAAGAATGGCAGAAGAAGCTAAAGGAGTTCCACGACAGCCAATGTAGATCGCACATAGCTGGAAGGTCACTAGCAAACAGAATCCTTAGCTACGGATACTATTGGCCAACCGTCAGACAAGACGCAGACAAATACGTAGCTAGATGCGACAGCTGCCAAAGGCATGCTGGCATGTCTCGCAAACCCTCCGAAGTTTTGCACCCGACACTTACGCCATGGCCTTTCATGAAATGGGGAATGGATATCGTAGGAAAACTACCACCTGCTCCAGGTCAGAAGGTATTCATGCTAGCACTAACAGATTACTTCTCCAAATGGATCGAAGCAGATGCCTACCAGCAGGTAAGAGACAAGGAAGTAGTCTCCTTTATCTGGAACAACATAATATGCAGGTTCAGGGTTCCATCCGAGATCGTGTGTCACAACGGGTCCCAGTTTATAAGTGATAAAACAAGAGAATTTTGCAGCGAATGTAATATCACCCTAACTATGTCAACCCCTAGGTACCCGCAAGCAAACGGGCAAGCCGAATCTAGCAACAAGACAATAATCAATCGGATCAGGAGAAGATTAGAAGCTAAGAAGGGGAGATGGGCGGAAGAACTACCTAGGATCCTGTGGGTCAATAGGACCACACATAGGGCAGCCACAGGACAAACGCCCTTCTCCTTAGTGTATGGATGTGAAGCCGTGCTACCTGCTGAGATAGCCACACCAACATCCAGATACTGATTAATGACACAAGAAGCAAACAAGGTAGAACTAGCTAGCAATCTGGACACCTTAGAAGAGCTAAGAGACAACGCACTCATCAGAATGGCCGCTCAACATAATATAGTAGCTAGAAGCTTCAACAAAAACGTAAAAGCAAAGACATTTCAGCTAGGAGATTGGGTATTAAGGAAAGTTTTTGCCAACACCAGAAAAACGAATGCTGGAAAGCTAGCTACGCAATGGGAAGGACCATATCAAATCATCAAAGTCATAGGCAATGGTGCTTACAGGTTAGCTACAACACAAGGAAAAGAAGTGCCTAGAAGCTGGAATGCATCCAACCTGAAGGTGTACCACTTCTAGATCAGATCAGAAAGCACGACCCAGCTAGGAAATAAGCTAAGCTAACACAACTATCCTAGCCCTGAATTTGTTCGCTATAAAAATATTGAAAGATTAACTTCAAGTTGTTGGTGGAAACACCAACGACATAAACTAATAACTACTTCAACTTAGGCAGGCCCCAGATAGGCCACCAGGGAGTCCAGACACTCCATGCAGAGTAGCAACTAAGGCCCAGACGCTACTCAAAGCTATAACGCGATCAAAGGGGAAGTGAACATTAGCTGGAAGCTGACCTAGCAACCTGAACACATAGTCAAGTCGCCCCCAAATGGCCTACGAAATAATCTCACCACTTGCCCAACACAAGGTATGCATACAATTTAATTCAAAGCTAGCTAGCAAGCACAAATATGCACACAACGATTCCAAACCACAATACCATATGCAAAATAGCAGAATCATAATAAGTATCCCAAATAAAGAAGTACGAAATTAATACAAATTTAAGAAAGGCCCTAAGGCCATTGTCTGACAAAATATAATAAAAAAAGTTAATCTAAAACGCAAAAGCAGGAATGATCCTAAGCTTCTTCATCAGCTACCTCCAGAACTCCTCCCTCTTGACCTTCATCAGGAGGAAGAACAGCTACAGGGGCAGGAGTCTCCCCCACAGTAGCTGCCTCACCCTCACCTGCCAAGCTAGCAGCATCACCAAGAGGGGCAGCATCGATCGGTTCAGAGGAAGCAGGAAGGAGGTCAGCCAAGCTACCAAAATGTTCCAAGTATTCGTCCACCACGGCTTGGCAATCTTTAGCTGTAGCTCCATTATGATAGACTTCATAAGCTATCATAGCTCTTCCCCTCGTAAGGGAAAAGGCAGCTACATCCTTACTTTCCTCCTTCAAGTCCTCCAGCTCCTGCTCCAGCTTCTTGCTCTTGTTTAGCAGCTCCTCGTTTTTGCCCTCCAACTCTTTCTCCCTCTCCTCCAGTATGCACCTGAAGTCCTCCTCCAGCTTGGACTTCAACTCTGCTTGCTGCGTTTTGAGGAGTTCGTTCTCCGCCGTCAGCTTGTTTACCTTAAGTAGCGCCTGGTCATGCTTGGCAGTAAAACACTTCACCAAGTTCTTAGCAGCCAGAACGTCTTGGAGAGCCTGTGTGAGACCAAGTTAGGAAAAGCAAGCAATAGAAAGCATACACACAAAATTTACTAGGGAAACATCTAACCTGGAGAGAGTGGCCAGCTGCGTGGCCCAACACAGCCTCAGGAGATAGATTACTAAGGCGCTGCCTAGCAGCTGGGAACAACATCTTCTCGACCTGAGGCCCTATCCCTTCCTCTACACCTTCCTTAGCCAGGAAGGTAGGAGGAAAGGATAGCTCCAGGTCATCCACCGGAACAGGATCGGACGACCTAGGGAACTTAGAAGGAGGAGGCATGATAGCCACAGCTTCCACAGGCCTCGAGCCCGTGTTCGCTGAACTAGTGGCGCTCCTGCTGGCGGTCTTCCTCTTTGAAACCCTCCTCTTAGCCTCTTCGAAAGACATTTCCTTTAAACCTGTAGGAAACATGACCAAGTCAGCGTTAAAATTAATACCAAACAAAAACTGAACAACCACTAGAAACACAACTTCTAGCAAGCAAGAGGGAACTCCTACCGGACGACATAGCTGGAGCGGTGGTTGCAGGTTCCTTGGCAGCTTCAAAAGTCCTTTCTTCGATAGGGTGACTTAGGAATTCCCTAATAGCTAGACTTTCCGTGATTAGAGGAGGAGGGGAGTGAACTGCAAAAGAAAGCAAGTAAGAACCAGATTAATAAAAGTGCTAAAAGCTAAGCAAAGAAACGGTACTAATACCTGTAGCATTCCAGCCACCAACTAGCCAATTGCCCTCTTCGCTAAGGGAGGACTTCTCCGCAAAGAAATACCTACTCTTCCAACCCTTATCCCGCGTTCCCTCATCATCTACTAGCTTGTTCCCAGCTACCCTGACCTTCAAGGTAGCATACCCTGGGCCTACCTTCCTAATAGGATATACACCTAACAAATCGTCTTAATTAAAATCTAGCTCCCACTTATCACTTTTTTCCTCAATCACCTTACAAATCCTCCAAAAGGAAGGTTGCAACTGTCCCGGACTTAGACCTAAGCGTTCTAGAACCGACCTAACTAACCTGGCTAAAGGAAAGGAGAACCCAATTGTGAAAGGGTACTCGGAGAAACATACGTGGTCAGGAGGACAAGTTTCTGGCCGTTGGCTGGAGGCAGGGACCACTAGCCTAGCTGACTCAGGGAAGAGACCCATCATAGCGATTTGTTGTAGGCGTTCCTCTGTTATCGCACTAACTATGTCATCCTTAGCTCTACCCATGATCTCTAAACTAAAACTAAGCAAAGAAAGGAGGAAGTAAAATAAAGAGGGGAAGAAAAGATCTCAATACCTGAATAAGCTAAAGATGTCTGGAAAATGGCAAAATCACAAAGAACTAAGATCGAGTTTTTCTTTTTTGAATTCTCTTCCTAAAGGAGATTGACAAAAGTGAAGAAGAAGAATGGAAGAAGTGTATTTATAGGAAGAGGAGAAGGGCATAGCAGTTACTTCTCTTAACTACCAAATCTTTTCATATCTTTCTTTTATTTATTTATTTTCAGAAATTAATTATTGCTTTTGATTATAACCGTTTGCTTCTCGAAAACTGTGACGACTCCCAACGGTAACTTGTAAATCGGTAACTGGGCGCTCCCAGCTTACAAGTTAGGGGCAAATTGTTATGGCTAAAATTTCTACCTATAATCCAGCTTGACTGTCAGCTGCGCAGGTACTTAGCTAGCAGCTACAGCTTAGACACGGTCAAGGTAGTGGGTCCGAGAATCAAGGAGTTAGAAGGAGAATATTCCAAGGGGCTTCTAGAAGCGGGAGGACGTGGAAGTTGGTTCAAAGATATTGAGGAGATTGTGCCTAAGGAATAGGATCCGCATTTCAAACTGACTTGAATCTAGCCCATAAATCAAGCCAGGTGCATTCCCAAAGAGCAACCACCTTGAAGAAGAGATAACAGCTAGAAATACACGATTATTTTATAAATAGGGGAGAAGAAAGAAGATACACACACAAGGCAAGCACAAGAAAACCAATACTTTTGTCATTATTCATTATCTGTACGCACAACTCATATTTTATTTACATTCTTTAAGCTAGACACTTAAGCAGCTATAAACTAGAACTATCTAGCTGTCTAGCTAGTATTATACATTGTAACTGTAAACAACCTTATTAACTAGTGGACTGGTGGACTCAAAGCCACCTACGGTTTTTTACCCTGATTTAGGGGGGTTTTCCGCGTCACCACATCTGGTGTCTCCCCCGCTCCCGTCTTTACATTATTTCTTTCTGCATCAAAACGAACAAAATCAATAATTATTTAGCTATAGCCGGAACCAGCTAAGGTTTGCTAGCTAGAGCAGATTTTAGCATAAACACTTACATGTGTGGAACAAAGTGTGATGGATAAAATGAACAATCTTTTATGCAAACCATATAGTCCTGGTGAGGTGTTCAATGCTCTCAAACAAATGCAACCATGAAAAGCACGGGGCTCGGATAGTATGAATTCTTTCTTTTTCAATAATTTTGGGATATTATAAGTGATTCAATGACTAGTTTTGTTTTTGATATTCTCAATGGTCAGCCTATTCTTGTAGGAGTTAATCATACTCATGTTGTCCTAATTCCTAAGTCTAGAAATGTGAGTAAGATGTCAGGTTATAGACCCATTAGCCTTTGTAATGTTGTTTTTAAGCTAATGACTAAAACTATTGCTTATAGGTTGAAATAAATTCTCCCTTCTCTAATTTCTTAAAACCAGGGTAATTTTACTTTGGGTCTGTTGATCTCAAATAATACTATTGCTGCTTTTGAGACCTTTCATTCATTTAGCGGATACGGGGGATTGAGTAATTTTTTACTTTGAAATTGGATATGAGTAAAGCTTATAATAGAGTAGAGTGATGTTTTTTTGAGGAAAATGATGGGGGAAATGGGGTTTCAGGAACAGTGGGTTGAGTTGGTGATGAGGAGTGTCGAGACTGTAAGCTACTCTTTTGTTATTAACAGAGAACCCTAGGGATTTGTGAAGCCAGGGAGGGGCATTAGGCAAAGAGATCCTATTTCTTCGTATGTTTTTCTATTATGTGTTGAAGGTCTCTCGGCTATGTACTTTTTGCAGATGATTCAATTATTTTTTGCAAGACGAAGAGAGAGTATGCAAGGAAGCTTCGGAATGTGTTAATTGAGTATGAGCATGCTTTGGGGTAGAAAATTAATAGGGATTAAATGAATGTGGCGTTTGGAAGGGGTGTGAAGGAGGATGAGAGGCTGCCATTACTACGATATCGGATGTTAGGAGAGTGGAGTCTCATTCTAGGTATTTGGGGTTACGTGCACATGTATGAAGATTAAAGAGAGCTTCATTATTTTTACGGATGAAGGATAGGATTATAAAAAGGATTTATGGGTAGATGGAGCTTTTTTTATCGTGATCAAGTAGGGAGGTGCTTATAAAGGTCATTGCCCAAGTGCGCAATTCCTACTTATGCAATGAGCGTGTTCAAGCTTCTAAATCCATGTGTGATGACGTTCAAGGGGTGATAAGGAGATATTGGTGGAGTAGAATGGTAAGGGAAGGAAAATTCATTATGTGAATTAGGATAAATTGTGTAAGAAGAAGGATGATGGGGATTTGGGATTTAGATGTGCAGTTTTTTTTAAATATAGTAATGCTAGGGAAGAATGTTTGGATGATATTGCATAATCTGAATTTGTGTAGTAAGCCGAGTGCTTAGAGCTAAATACTACCCTTATGATGATATTTATGGGGCGGACGCGTGGAAGGAGACCTAGTTTTGTGTGGAGAAGTCTATGGGAGGTGATGAGTTTGGTTGAGGCGGGGACTAGATGTGTGATGGGCAATGGCAAATCTATTAGTGTATGGAAGGATTGTTGGGTGCCTGTTACATCTACTTCTAAGGTTATTTAGCTATAGGCGGAGTCGAAGATGTGAAGGTAGCGGAGTTGATTGATAATAATGGGGGCGGGTGGAGGGAGGATAAGGTTAGAGAATTATTGTGGTTGATCAATGCAGAATGTATTTTGCAAATCCCGTTGTGCTCATCATGGCCAGAGGAATATGAGGTGTTGGGCTTTCACTAATAAAGGGGAAAATTCGATAAAACCGGGCTACCATATGTTGTTAGAAAAGGAGAAAGCGAGTTGTAGTGAGGGTCTGTATAACACCCCCAAATTCCTCACTTTCTAACTTACCTCAAACCTATAAACACAAGAGGAACTTGAGCATGTTACCGCCACGTCACAACTAATTATGAAAACTAATTACAACGCTAAGGCTAAGGTAAAACAACACACCTTACTAAAACCATTTTATAAAAGTCAAACAACTCACATCGGAAGTCTTTACAACTAAGTCAAACATTAAATTAACAACTTGGAACCATCACGGCCCTTATTCCAAACCACTAGAAAAATCTAAAGTCAAAACAACTACCAAATAATAACCACTCCTCTCGAAGAAAAATCCCTTCACCATGCATATGCTCAACAACCTGCACTTATTCTGCTTAACAAGCAAACAGAACAAGAAAAACATGGAAATATATATGTGTCAGCAACCACTGCTGAGTATGCACAACATAGCAGAAACAAATGTCTCACGAAGACACACACATAGCACACAAAATACACATAACAAGACTGTCACTCCAAATTAAGACTCATGACCCATAAGTTCAAAATTCTTCATCTTGATTATAACTTCTTGCTTCGAAAAGGATATAGGAAACGTGAACGGGCTCTTTGGAAAGACGGTCGTCAACCAAGTAGGTAGCGCTCCCCGTACAATCCGAACTCTAACAGAAAGATAGCTAGTCTTTCAAAAACAGTGGTACATGGTCTCCATCCACCCCATGTCCAAACTTAACTCTTTAACTCTTTTGGAATTCCAGAACTAAACAGTGAAGCATCGTCACACTCCACTATGGAAGTACAGCGTTAAGGCAATACATACCTCCCCCGTATGGTAACCTCATTTGGCCTGAATGAGTACTCACGTTCCTTTAAAAATAACTTGCTCATAATTGTTAACTTAACTTTTCTTTACTCGACTTTATTTAACATTGACTTAATAAGCATTTAACTTTGATTTGTCTTGTAAACATGACTCTTATGGTCAAAACTTGCTCAAAACATGCATAGAAGCATTATAACTCATGAACAAACTTCAAAACACTTAAACATGTCATTTTAGACTCTTAACCCTCACATTAAAGCTTCATATAGCTACTGTCCAGAATTCAAACATAACTTAAAACACGACCGAAAAGTCAAACATACACCGTCAGACTTCGAAACATACATAAACAACATAGAAACCATCAAACACTTAACCAACACTTGTTAATGACTCTTTCCTCTTTTAGTAACCTTCCATTAATAGTAAATGACTTTTGAAAACATTTTTAGAAACTTCTATTCCTAGAAATTTATTTTTGAAAAACATTTGTTTTAAAACTAGGCAATAGAAATAGAAATAAATCTGAAAATAATTATTAAAAATTAAATAGGTTCGAAAACACTTTTCCAAAACCTTTTACTGCCTAAAATACAGTCTCAAACCAAATCTCGTGGCTAGATAAGGTCTATGTGAATTTTAGTAGATTTTAAACTAGAAACCCTAAAACTAGCGATAAAACAATTAAAAATCCAAGCTAATTACCTAATAAATTCTCTAGGTCGTGAAACCCATTTTATAATTCCTTTTATTCTCCTATTAACCAGTAACAACCTTTAGAAACCTTAGTTCACGTTTTAAATATTTTTAAAAGATTTATTTTTGAAAACAGTCCAATCTGTCTAAAACCAATCTAAAAATTATTTAAAAATATTGGAAAACCTTTTAATGACGAAACCAACTCTATAAACTCATATTATGCTTCTGGAATACATTAAAAATAATCTCATAGTCAGATTCGACCTTTAGACCTTCTGAAACAATATTTTTCAGTAAAAATCGCAAAACTGAAAACTGACTAATAAAATTATTTGACCATGCTATAATTCATATTAAAGTACGAGAATTTAACACAACTTCACATACATCACAATAAGTCTAAAATAATTTTTACGAGCATACTTCAACACTTTAACCTCATATAACAAATTTTACACATAAACCAGCAGATTTTCGGTTCAACACTATAAAATTCATGGGGGCTTGCATGATCGTTTTCTTGCTCCAATAATTTAACACGACATACTATAATACTAAACCTAAGTTTTCATGCTATTAGGTCTTTGATATGTCGCACATACCTTGCTCGCTAAATTTCCTTCTTAATTAAAACTGCTCTTCGGAAAATTCTCCTCCTTGCATTAAAATACAAAAATACCATTAGAAATTCGACTAACCTCATATGAACATTATATAACTAATATACAGCCTCTAAAATAATTTTTCGTGCATAAATTTCGATTATTTATAATTTCTATGATTTGTTTTATTAAAAATCCAATTTTTGACATAAACTAATCTATTAAATAAAAATTACTATTAAACTTCATAAACGTTTTTAGAAACTTCTATTCTTAGAAATTTATTTTTTTGAAAAACATTTGTTTTAAAACATTTGGTGGTCACAAGTGACGCAACTATGAGGGCTAGACCTAATTTGGTTGGGAGATGTTTAAGGAGTGATTCGCAATAAGTTCTATCCTGCGTTTCTGAAGAAGGAGAGTCTAGGAGTTTACTAAGCTGGAGATGGGGGGACATGTCTGGAACATATTACCACAAGTTTCTGGAGTTGATGAGGTTTGCACCGGATATTGTTGCCAAATGAGGAGAAGAAGGCATATCATTTGAACAGGGTTGACTTGGAGTTGCAATCTCAACTTGCTGGAGAGCACTTAACTACTTTGGATGCGGTGTATGGAAGGTTGCTCATCTATACAGTTAGGTGAGAGAGCCAAGCTGTAAAGGAAGGAGAGAAAGGAGCCAAGCCAAGCTAATGGAAACCAAAATAACTTCAATTACTTCAATAAGCGACCTAGGTTTGGTGGATAAAACAATCATAATCAGAGGAATGGAAACAAAACTTCCAAAGGAATGGGAACTCAAACTTTCAGAAGAATGGTGAGTGGGCTACTTGAGGGTGGTTTTGGCCCCCTTGGTGGCTGCATGGGTGGCGGATCTGGTACCTGGTGAGAGTGCAGCAAGGGCTGTCACGTGGTGGTGGTTGTGGCGGCAGATGTGAAGTGTGGTGGTTGTGGTGGTGGCTCAAAGTTGGTTCCACGAAGAGGAAAACTGCAGTTTTATTTTTTCTGTTTGTGTACTTTGCTGCGGTTTTTAGGCTGGCGTTTTTCTTTCTTTTTTTTTTTTTTTCTTTTTCTGATTTTTGGAAAGGTTTTAAAGAGTAAATTTGATGAACTAGAGAGCTATATATAGGGTATATGGCCTTAAGGAATTTCGGCCAAATCAAGTGAAAAGATAAAGTGTTGATTTTTTTTTGGATAAGATCTAAATTGTGTAGGATAATTTTGGATATGTTTATCTTTTGTAAAATCTGAAATTTATCCTAACTAAAAGATACAAAATATCTAGGTAGTTAAAATAAATAATTTAGAAAATAATTTTGGCCATAAAAATATTTATGGGCCTTGGAAAACCGAAAATACCCCATTTTGGGCCTAATATGGTCCGAAAATAATTAAAATAAAACCCATAATTATTTTTGCTATTTTTGAAAATTAAATTTAAATACTCAAAACCTCCTTTATAAATAATTACTATTTCTAATAAAACCTTTTGTAAAATAAATTATTCTAAGCCATAAAATATAAATAGACTTTATTTTCCGAAATTCATAAAACTATATATTATAATCGTATAAAAATATAATATAAAGTCTTAAAAATGCGGGGGATTACAGTCTGCATGAAGGCGAGCGGGGCTTTGGGAGGAGGATATGGAATGAATGTTTACCGTTAAGAATTAGGATGGTGGGTGGAAGGTGGCCAGGGATGCGCTACCTACGAAAGGGTGTATAGCGAGGTGGGGTGCCTATAAAGAAATGATGTTCGTTGTGTGGAGCTATAGAAGAGACCACATTGTTCTTAACAGTCCGTTTGCACAACGGTTTTGGGGCATATTGGAAGAAGTCAGTTATGAGTCTAAATAATGGCTTGAGGACGTATGGAGGTTAGATAAGAGCAGGGAGATCTTGGAGGAAGTGTTAACAATGGTATGGAATGCACGTAAGAGGACCATTTTCAAGAATGTTCCGCAATGGCCTTTGCATAAAGTGAATAAGGCAAGACTCTTTGTGAAGGGCTATAAGAAAAATAAGGAATGTGGAGAAAGAGGGGTTGTGAATAAGGATTCTTTGTGGAAACCACCACCTATGGGGGTTTAGAAGGTGAATTTTGATGTAGGTGCAATAGGTGAGTGGGGTGTGAGCATGGGCTTTATGATTCGAGATGGTGAAGGCGATATAGTAGCCATGAGAGTAAAGAATGTTGTTGCACCTATTGAACCATAATACCACAAGGCTGTAGGGGTGGCATTTGCTGTATAGGTTGCATGCGAGGCGAGTTACAGGTGGATGGTGGTGGAGTTGAACTGTATTCGAGTGGTAAGTATGGTGAAGGGTGGAGTGGTGCCGCGAACGACGACGGGCTTCATGATTGAAGAGATTATTAAATGGTCAAAATTATTTGAGTTTGTTCGTTTAACTATGTTTCTAGGAGTTGTAATAAACTAGCTCATTATGTTGCTAAATCTCATAATTTTGAATTAGGTGATCGTATTTGGCTAGAGGATTGGCTGAAGGATGTTTTAAAGTTAGCATCTAGCAATGTGTAATTTCCTTGATGATTAAATAAGTTATTCTTTTCTCTCCAAAAAAAATTAAAAAAAAAAAAGATATTTCTTCCTCTTAACTGGAAAGATTTAAGACCTAATAATCTAAAATTTCAGTGTCGACATTAACTAATAAATAAATAAATAAATAAATAAATAAAACCATAAATGAAATAAATAATAAACTTTGTGAAATATAAGGTACATTATTATATTATATGTTGTATTCAATTAGTATAAATTGCAAATAATTTTTTTTAATAAGTGATTTAGATTTTTTTTTATAAAAAATATTGGAAGAACTCAAAATGTGGGCGCAAAAAAAGCCCAAAACCAATTCAGACCGGAAAAATCATATCCTGTCAATCTAGTCTCAGCCCAAAGACAAAATTTTGTCTTACCAAGATCTTTCATTTCAAACTCTTTTTTCAAGTATTCCACTGTTATTGGAATCTCTTCTGGAGTTCCAATGATATTCAAATCATCAACATAGACAGCAATAATCACAAAACCTGACCCGAATTTCTTTATGAAAATACAAGGGCTAATAGGGTCATTTCTATAATCTTCTTTCAACAAGTATTCACTAAGGCGATTGTACCACATACGCCCTGATTGTTTCAATCCATAAAGGGATCTATTTAACTTAATACAATGTTGTTCTCGAGAACGCGAACCAGTTGCTTCAGGCAACTTGAAACCTTCCGGGAGTTTCATGTATATATCACTATCAAGTGGGCCGTATAAGTAAGCTGTTACAACATCCATTAGTCGTAAATCAAGTCCATGTCTTACTGCCAGACTAATTAAGAATCTGAAAGTAGTTGCATCCACCACAGGAGAATATGTCTCCTCAAAATCAATACCAGGTCTTTGTGAGAATCCTTGTGCAACTCAACGTGCTTTGTGTCTACAATTTCACCCTTTTCATTTCTTTTCCGCACAAAGACCCATTTATATCCCACTGGTTTTAACCTTGGGTATACGAACTACTGGCCCAAATACTTGCTCTCTTTGCAAGTGATTTCAATTCTGCGTCAATTGCTTCTTTCCATTTGGCCAATCATCTCTTTTCCTACATTCTTCAATGGACTTAGGTCATGATCCTCTTTTTCATTCATGACATCTAGTGCTAATTATATGCAAACACATCATCGACGTCGATTTCATTTCGGTTCCAAGTTATTCTAGACAGACATAAATCTGTTGAGATCTCTTCATTTCCAGGTACCTGAGGTTCTTCTAGAACACTATCATTTGTCATGTCTATGTCTCTTCTGGAGATCCTTCAGTTATTGCTTCTCAATCTGGCCATTACTTATCATTGGTCCTTTTCTTTTCCGAGGATTCTTATCTTTGGACCTACTGGTCTACCACGCTTCAGGCGTGCCTTAGACTATGAGATTGTCCTCCGGGACATCAATCTTGATAGGAGCATTTACAGCTGGTAATGTGACTTAGTTACTCTATTTAGGTCAGTAAATGCGTCTGGTAATTGATTTGCTAAGCTTGTAAATTAATATCTTTTGGACTTCCATTCACATTGTTAGGTGCGAGGATCAAGGTGGTTTAATGATGATTCATCCAAACTAATTTCACTTTCCAGCTGCTTGTTCTCTCCCCCTAATGCTGGGAAACCAATCTACGTTAAAGTGACAATTGCAAACGAGCAGTAAATAGATCACCTGTTAATGGCTCTAGGTATATAATTATTGATGGGGATTCAAACCCACATATATGCCCAGCCTCTTTGAGGACCCATCTTAGTAGCGTTGTGGTGGAGCAATTGGAACATACACAGCACATCCGAATTCTTAGATGGGAAATATCTGGTTCCTGACCACAAACCAATTGTGATGGGGAGAATTTATGTTTAACTGGTGGCCTGATGCGAATTAGATAGGCTGCAGCATGTAAAATAGCAGTCCCCAAGTAGAAATCGGTAGATCCGACTTCATAAGTAATGGTCTAGCAATCAACTGAAGACGTTAATTAGTGATTCTGCAAGACCATTTTGTGTCATGAACATGTGCTACAGGATGTTCAACATTTATTCCAATAGCCATACACTAATCATTATAACCTTTGAAGTAAATTCACCAGCATTATCCAGACGTATATTCTAATAGGAAAATTGGAAATTGTGCTCGATCTTATCAATTGAGCAAGTAACCTCGCAAACGCCAGGTTGCGGGTTGATAGTAAGGACACATGTGACCACTAGTCGATGCATCGATTTAAACCATAAATATCTAAATGGTCCACATGGTGGATGTATTGGTCCACATTTGTCTCCTTGTATACGTTCAAGGAAAGAAATAGATTCATAATTTATTTTCGCGTGTGATGGCCGAATGATCAACTTACCTGGGAGCAAGCAGCACAAGGATAATCATTTTGAAGAATCTGTGGCTCTTCAAGAATTCCATGTGAATTTTCAATTATTTTTCGCATCATTGATGACCGGGATGGCCTAACCGGTCATGCCAAACTATAAAGCTATCTGTAAACTTCTGGTTTACAATAGCATATGTCTCAATAACTTAATCTTTGTGTAGTACAGCCAGTGGAGAGTGCAGATAATCTCTCCAAAACTGCTTAGTGCCTTGGGTTTTATACTCGTATTTGAAGGAATTCATTATTTCTTCTTCACTTATTGTCTCAATATGGTATCCGTTTTGCAGGATTCTTAAAACTCAATAAATTTCTTGAGACTTAGGGGAGTACAAAGCTCAACAATTCGAATTGTTCCATAGGCATCATATAGTTGCTCTTCCGGAGCCAATGATGTTTGCACTACGGATATAGTATTCACACTTATATCATTCATCATCATGGAAAATATTCTTATTTTTAAGTATTGTTGAGTAGTTGCACTATCAGCTAGACATTTTCTTCACCATTTATGTGTTGGAGAGCATTCATGTTTTCAAATAAATAATAGAAAGTAAATAACATATCCTAAATATCCAAATTTCAAAGTAACTAAAATAGATTAAAGTAAAAGTCTTAAGCACAAAACAAACTATTAAACTATCAAGTTCATGCATAAAATAACAAAGTCAAAAAATAACATAAATTATTTAACTAAATGTGATGCAATACTAAATCTTTATTGCTAATAGAATAATTTATTGACTTAATTATTCCCTTCAGGGTGGTGAGAGAAATCTGCAACCTCCAGGTGAGTTGTATCACCATTATCAAAATCACCTTCGCCTTTTCATATACCAAGTTAGTTCCACTTCTTTCCTTTCTTTTTCAGAGACTGCTGATAAGGTCAACAAGATGCTTGGTGTACGACATATACGAGAACAGTGGCCCTTTCCTCCACAACGGTAGCACATAGTCTCACTTTTAGCCTTCTCAGCGTTTTTACACCATCCTCATTATCCCACTTCCGGTGAGAATATGAGTTTTTGAAATGACCACTCTACCTCTATAATATCCACGACCCTTCTGCGGCCATGACTTCCACCACGACCTCGGCCACTGCTGCTGGCAGGGCCTCTATTATATTTGTATCCCATTATGGGATGCAGCATTCACTTCAGGAATGCAGTAGAGCCAGTTGGCCGTGATGATTCATGAATTTCAATAAAAGCTCATCATTTGTTCAGCCACAGAAGACAAGATATCAATTCGAATATTTTTTAAAGCCCTTTCACGATATTGTTTAATCAATAAGAGATTATTCTTGTGAAAAGTGGTATATGTCTTTTCCAACATATCCACATCGTTATTTTTTTTCACAATATTTCAGTTTAGAAGTGATTCTAAACATGGCCTGAGTTATATCACTTACTGATTTAAAATCTGTTAATCTTAAATTAAGCCATTCATAACGAGTTGAGGAGGATAACGTTTTTCTGGTGGTCGTACCTTTCCTTTAAATTATTCCAAAGCACCATTGGGTTTTTACAGTTAAAATATCAGTCTTAAGGGCCTCATGAAGGTGATGGCGAAGGAATATCAGCTTTAGCTTTGTCTTGACTGTTTTCTTGATTTCCTGCTTTGATAGTTTTTCCAAGACCTTTTGCATCTAGATGAATTTCAGCATCCATAACAGACAATAATTCTTTCCAGTAATATCAAGAGCCGCAAATTCAAGCTTGCTAAGTTCGACATGTTACACTATATAAAATTATATTAGATATTAGGGCCTAACATGTACTATAATTTATGAGTGAAGAAAGATTGAATATGAATGTGAGCTCACTGATATTAGGGCGAAATTTTATGTTGGTTTAAAACCGGTCCCTCCCATACTTCATTTATCCACACCATATCTGACTTCATTCCTTCAAAACCCATTTCTTAAACACATTCTTCACCATGAACTCTTCATATCCAATCCATTATAAATATGTTCCTTCCATATACATCACATTTCCATCCATATTGCACTTGAAACTTCTCTATCCTACTTTGCCAATGTGTGAATAAACTGTACCCAAACAGACATTACTTTGCAGTTTTCATTATACTACTCTCGCAATTCTCTTATATTCACTTCTTCTCTTTAAGTCTTTCACTCTTTCCTAACTCCCTATTTTCTCCATCTGACATTCCTTTTTTCAATTTTAGTTGCTCTTCGAAATTTCTTTACTTTTTTTTTTTTTTTTTTTTTGTTTGTGACCATTTAGGTTTCCAATTCTTCTACCTTTCATTGTTCTCATTTCGTCAATTGCAAATCAAGTTTACCTAAATTCATGGTTTTCGTTGAATGAGGTCAGAGAGGTTAGAGATTCTACTGTTTCAAGTAAGTTTCATGAAGTTAGGGTTTTGAATTTTTGTTTTATTTTCATTAATTTGGTCTTCCGTATTGATTTGTGCATTTCCATTTTGATTTTATTTATCTTGCGATTTCATTATTAAAATAAAATATATATATATTAAATCTATGTAAACATGAGGTGATGTCAAAAAAACATGACTACTACTAAAACATGACTACTACTAGTGCTAACTACAGATTAATCTTAACAAAGTGCGTAACCTGAGGTGATGTCAAAAATATATAATTTACATATAATTTACAGAATATAATTTACAATAATAAAAGTATTAGATGATTGGAATAAAGCAGTATAACTAAAACATGAAGATCTGAAATAAAAGTAAGAGAACTGGGAAGGGGAATTTACCGGGATTCCAGCACAAAAGTAAAAGAGACGATAAAAACTTTAATGTATCTGTTAATCAACTCCTAATAGTAGTTAGCTTTGTATGCTCAGTCATTAGGGTTTCGTGCTGATAACGTGTTATAAACTAGGGTTTTAGTAGAGAGTGTTTGTGGGGAGGAGAATTGATTTGTTTTCTTATTCAGTACCAAATATATATACAAGCTTAAACTAGGGTTTCCTGTAGAATAAACCCTAGTATCCAGAACATTCTAGATCATACCTAAGGGGTATAATGGACATCCATAAAATAATAATATTTTATAACATGATTTAGATTTTTTTTTATAAAAAATATTGGAAGAACTCAAAATGTGGGCGCAAAAAAAGCCCAAAACCAATTCAGACCGGAAAAATCATATCCTGTCAATCTAGTCTCAGCCCAAAGAAACTGGCGATTCCGGTCTTCCGGTCCAATTGGTCTTGATGTACTTTGGCTTTGGACAGGTGTACACCCCTACCAGCTACATATATCGTTCATGTATTGGCTAAAATCACACAAGAAATTACTAAGCTAATGATGTTCGGATAAACTACATCGTTGCATATAATTTATGGCCGACAGAGAGGGCTAGAGAGCAAACTACATCAATTCTTGTACCTGGGATTCTGAGAAGTCTGGCATAAGAAAACAATTTATAACAATTTGAAAATCACATTTCAACTGAAAACTTTTAGCATTGACTAAACACCAATAACAATTTTTCACAGTTCAACAAATCAGAACCAAAATTAACCACATAACTCTAGTTCTCTAGTATAGCCGATCTATCTGAAAATGCTGACATGAATGTACGAACAATCTAAAGCTTCGATATTTACTGTAAGGTTGCACGAGCATGTAATATACCTAAGAGCTGTACTATACTGTACAGTGTACACCAAGAACATCTATTCACACCAAAGAACGATGAACTATATCTGTTTATTCAGATGCTGTTAGTTAGCTCTGCCCCCAATGTCCTGAACTTCGTAAACCTCCCTACTACACATTTCTACATCTTCAAAAATACACAGCTAAATGTGAACTTTCCAGCAACTTCATCCCCTGAAATGGAATTAAGTGGAATTAAAGGCTTAACAAATTCTGATGCCAATAATTCCGCACAAATCCAGACCCTGAAACCAGTAACAAAAACTCCAAAAAATTCAACTTCTTTCCATTGAAAAGAAAAACATATGCTCTTGAACATATTATATTTCCAATGTATAGATATAAGTCATATAACCTCGTTTAGTTCTTCAATGGATCAAGGAGGAACTTTTGCGATGCCTCAAATCTCGAGAGGACTGAGGTTTTCGTTCAACTGAAGCCCTTCGAGTGGGTTCACCAACGTCAACTACATCTCCTTGAGTATTTGAGGATCGGGGAAGCAACTTACATCCAATTCTCCAACCAAGTACGCGAGGTGAACTAATGGAACTATGTGACTTCCCAACTTTTCTCATCTCTTGCTTTATTTGGCCAAACTCTTGTTCCAGTTCCTGAACCCGGGATCTCATCCTCTCCATGTCTCCTTTTAGACCTCGATTTTCCCGCACAACTGAAACCCATCCGTCCCTATGAATGATTTGGCTCACCAATGTATTTTGTCTAGTATTTGGATTAGTTGGGGCATTCTCAGGGTCCTCAATATGGAGATAGCCAGCAAGAGCAGTTCTCAAATGCATCTGCTCGAAAAAAAGAACCTGAAGAACAACCCTAAGGGGCAGTCGTTCGTTATGGGATGCATGGGTGCATGCATCAATTGAGAGTTTCTGGTAGTCAATCATGTTGCAAAGCTGCTCCTTCTCTGTGTCTGAAATCCAAGGATGAGCCTACATAATTCAATAATAATTACGACATTGCATAGTAGATGTAAAACAAAGGCAGTGTTCTATAAAACTCCTATGCCACTCATGTAAAACATGCAAGAGGATCATAAAGACTTTGTAACGGACTGGTTACTATTTCTTTTTGATAATTATTGTCTCATTTTGAACCATCTTTAATTGTTTTTATCAAAAAACTTAACAAGAAACAAACCTTGAAATATATGTCAAGAGCTCTGTACAGGCCATCATGTAAAGGTCTTGAATCTTCTGGAATAGCATTCACAAGGGTACGTATTTTGTCTGGTTTCAAGTTCACATCAGAAGCAACCTCTGCAATATAGTCATCCAACAACTTTGCTACTCGTCTCAATGGTTCAGATGAGGGTGATGCTTCTATATCGGGTGAACACGGAGAAAATACTGGAACTCTTGGCTCTGATGACACAAAATGCTGTATAATTCTCTGTACACAATCTGTATTATACAAGGTGTCAGAGTCTGAATAAGTAGGAATCAATAGACCATCAATGGTTGCCAGATCGAGTTGCATTCCAACTCTTTTCTCCAAAAAATCTTTGCATTCCTCACTTACATCCAAAATCAAAGCAGTGCGTAGAACTCCCAACAAGAAGCGACAATAAGACTTGCTCTTCTTTTCAGGGAGCAACTTTGCAATGGTTTCCAACAGGGCTTTTTGGTCAACAGCTACAGGAGTCAAGCTTAAACTTGCAACTGTACGGGTTCTACCGCCATGTCCACCCTGCCATCGCCCAAGGCCTGGTAAGAATTTCCTAGTATAGTACATTATAGCCCCCGCAACATTTTCAGGTCTTATGCCTCTAGCTTGCATTGTTTTAACTAGTTTTTCAAACAGATCAATGCAAAGATATGAAACATCTTCGTACCACCAATCAGATTCTGCACTTCTGATTCTTGCACCAGTGTTGATCCCATTCCACAGAATGCTTCCACCAGGACTTTGTAAGCTGCCATACATCATCATAGGCCATCCAAACAAACTTGGATCTGTACAAACCATCGTGGATATGGCATTTAAGCATTTGTTAATGAGCCCAAGCTTTTCCGCCAATGGTATGACAGGTTCAGCACTCTGAAGGGTCACAATACAATCCTTCCAGTTGTGAAGTATGTTCTTGTGAAAAAAAGTATCACACCTAGATAACAGGTTGTCCAAGCCATATTGGTCTGTCATCTCTAGATAGTCTGCAGCGCAATATACCATCATAATGGTCCTCGGAGTCAAATCAATACGAAGTCCGTAGCAGAATTTAGCAGCTATGAGGAAAGCGTCAGGCCCCCCAGGGAATCCTTCTAGCAGCATGGTGGAAGAATGCTTGTTTATTTCTTGAGAAGCTTCAAGTTCTTTATCCAATTTGCCGCATCTTGATACAAGAGGAAACTGGGAAAAATACAAGTACAAATTGACAAACCAGAAGTACAACAAAAGCATTAAAATTCTCACTCGACATGTCGACAACCAAAGGTACTCTGTGTAATTCACAACGTACCATTCTACCTACCACCAGAAATTTTTATAGGAATTTTCAAGGATTTATTGATTTATTTTCCTGTAATTTTGGATTATATATTTTTGCAAAGTCATGAAGAAATACTTGCTTCCCGCAGTTTTTGTAAGCTTTTCTCCACATAATAAGACTATAAGAGGTCACTTAGGGTCATTTCTCGTCTTACATAGGACATTCAACTAAGAAAACCACTTCTAATCCAAGTCAATTGAAGGAAAGCCAGCTAAAAAACTAATGCAAGAATGAGGCCCTCTTCTAAAGTTCTAAATTATAAAATACAGAAGCAACAAACTTTGTCATTAGATCCATTACATGAGCTTTCTATGAAACACCACAATTAAGCTATTAACATAGAAGTTATCCATTCAGTTACGTAAACCGCAATACATCAATTGAATTAAACACTTTTCCTGCCTTAAGGTGATCATTCAGTTATCACTCCTGCCTGCGCCCCTACTAATCCATTGCTTTATTAAAGAAAAGGAAGACTTCAAAAGAAAGCAAGCTCAATAAAGCAAAGCAATCATCAGAACAACATAATAAGTAGTAGGTAGCAAAGTTAAGACTTCGAAAGAACTTGAAGAAAACCTCAAAAGCAAAAAAACAAACTGTGATTATAAATTTCCAAAATACAACAGGTCCTACATGTTCAGTTGTACTCAAGGCATTATCATGTCAATTCAATGCATATTATTGGCAATATTATTTGTCTTTAACACCTTAATGATCCAATCTATTTTCACTTTGACTTATAAAGTACTGATTAGGCATAAGTAATCAAAACCTTTGGAACAACTCTACAAAGTTACAATCATCCGACGAACATAAAGAATATTGAAACTAGAATCTCCTTAAACAAACAAACAGGAAAGCCGAAAAGCTTGCCTTAATTATTCAACAAGTAAAAAAGTACACACATTAAACTGCAGTAATGCAAGTACACCAGAAATGAAGAGTATTCCAAACTACCTTATGCAAATGAAAATTTACTCCTTCCACAGTAACAGTAATATCACTTGGCAAACCTGCATTGCAATACCTGTCATAGAACATGAAAAAATAAATTACCAAACACACCCTAAAATCGCCAGAAACAACAACAAAATCCAATTTGAGGGCAGGTAAAATAAATAATAACAACATTTGTATGATAGAAAACATAATACTAAGAACATAAGAGAATAAATTGAATCATAACCACATTTTTATTAATTATAATCACAAACACCTAATTCATACATTTGCTAACATAAGTCCTCTAAATATATGGTAAGACAATCCCTAAACATTATTATTGGAAACCCCAAATATTCAAATGAATAACATCAAATTCAAAAACTCATTACAAATCACAGAAGTTCTCAATTTTCCTATCACTTGAATTTAATGCCTCTTTATTACAACCCCCCAAAAAAATTTCAGGTAAATTACAATTAAATAACAACAAATTTAGATATCTCTTCAATGCAATATAATTACAACCCAAAAATCAACATTTCTCACCCCAAAAAAATCATTAAATTGGCACAAAAATTGAAAAAATAAACAAAATAAAACTCAAAAAAAAAATCACTAAAAAATAGAGTACCAATCAATTCCTTCACGACGAAATTCAGCAATTTTTGGAGCAGGAGCCATCAAAAAACACTAGAAAAATCAAAGCTTTAATCTTAGGAAAACACCCAAAATTTAAAAAAAAAAAAAAAAAAACCCACAAAAATTCAACTAATTTTCAACCAACCAAAATAATAAACCCACATTTGAGAAAAAACCCACAAAAATTTGAATAATTTGTTGGGGGTTTAAGATAAAATAGTGGCGATATTAATACTTCAGAGTCACCAAACATGTCACTACTGAGTCAACTCGAGGTCCCCAAATGAAGTGGGAGTACTAACAAAGAAGGAAAGTATTTAATTTTGTTTGATTTTTAAGTAGAAATGTAAAATTAAGTACTTTGTAATAATTTTTTTTTAAAAGGGAAAATAAAAAAAAAATGAATAAAAAAAAAAAAGAGTTAAAGAAGAAGAATGAGGTAGTGGGGGAGTAGTCGTTGGATGTGTGTGCGTTACTTTACAGCTATGACAACCAAATGGAAAAACTCAGTTTGGGGTTTTGGAATGAAAATAAAAAATAAAAATGGTGATGAACAAGTAACATGGTATTTGCCGGATTAGAATGAATTACATTTGATCACATTTTTAAATAAAGTAGCTAATTTTCTAGAACACAAAGCTCATAACCAACTACCCATTAATTTGGAGGGTCGTCCAATGCTGTACAGTGTTGTGTTTATTTTTAATAGCACAGGGTATTATGGTAATATCCCTATAAAGATAATAAATGGTGTGATATCACGTTTAGTTTTGTTAGTTGATAGATTATACAGGTGAACTGTATGCACAGTTGCACAATACTTTACCTTTACATTTATCAAATTTTTTTAGAGGATTACTTTATCAGTTTATCCTAGGGATGACAATGGGTCGAATCTAGATAGGGTCTAGATGGATCCATATCTAAATCCGTTTTACAAACATAGATCCATATCTTCCCCAGATCCGTTGGGCATGGAAAGAAATGATCCATATCTAGATCCGTTGGATCCTACGGATATGGGTCTAAAACGGGTACAAAATGGGTTCTACTAATTTTCATAAAAATTTTCCAATAATCAAACAAATTAACTTTTTTTTTTGAAAGAATCAAGCAAATTAACTTGCATAGTCACTTCTACAAAGAAATTGAAGTCTTATATTTGATATTTTAAATCAAATTCAACTAATCCAAGCATATAAGATTAAAAGTTCAAACACAATTACTTGGTTTTTAAGTTTCAAATAATAATTTAAAAAGATATAGTTGGACAAATGAAAAAATCATAATAATAATTTAGTTTTAGGTACTCCATAATATGTATTTCATGTATATTTTTAGAAAAATATTTATATATTATTTGAAAAATGGATAAATGGGTAAACGGATATGGATATCATTAGACCCATATTCAGATCCGTTTTTTCTAAATAGGATCCATATCCGACCCAGATCCAAACTATTAAGTTCCATATACGTGAAAACAGAACTGGTTCCACGAATTTGAGGCGGGTCCAAGATCTATTGTCATCCCTAGTTTATCCCTACAATTATTTATAAACATACAATACTTATCTACCTCCTCCCAAATATCATGCAAAGCTATTGTATTCTTCCCTTTTGGATCTTTTTTCCACACTATTTTATCTTGAAAATCTTTTACATTTATTTGTGTTGCTCAATTTTATTTTTCAATTTCTGATTTAGTTTATGCTTCTTGGGGAATTGCTTCTACAACAAGAAGATTAAGCATTTCCTTCATCTCCAATAATGAAATCGCAATATAAGTACTCCCTGATACTTTTTTGATAAGTGTTTTACAAAATTCCGAATCTAATCTGGGACAGAGTATTATAGAAGAACGAAACCCTACAAAAGTGAAACAGTGCTCTTTATATAGTTTAGCTTTGCATCAATGTTTTTACTTTAAAAGCATTAAAAATTTGTATATTAGTCAACTTCAAGCACATGCACATGCACTCCCACACGTGCAAACCTTACCGTATTTACTAGGCGACGTCCACATCAATTACTATATATTAAAACGCAGGGCGAATCATAACAATCCACCATGTAGCACCTCTTTGATACAAATCGTGAATGTTGGCCAAAAAATGTGTTTGTTAAGAATTAAACTTGTGACATCTCACTTTAAAATACAGATTTTACTAACTAAGCTATGCATTATTATTGTTGTTTTTTCATACAACAAATTATAATATCATGGATTGCAAAATAAATGAAAAACTCAATATAAAGCGAATGGTTAAATAGCTCTTAATAATATTTTTTAATGTGTATGTTAAATCACATAAATGTATAATGGATAACAATAAACAATTGCTTGTGTGATTATCTTTTAACACACTTTGTACATATGTTATTTTCAACTTTTTTTCACCACTATCATAATTGTTCTTTCACCTTTATTCTTTAATTTTCTTTAGCAATCGTGTATTCATGTTTAAAAATACTTTCCGTTCATATTATAATTATTTTCAAACAAATTCAACTCACATAAATCCCTAATAATGAATGAATCATTGCTGGAGAATAAAAAAAACATTAACAAATGATTATTTTGAAAATTATTAATCGTCAATATATAATTTGCGAAAACATTTTTATTGCTAATGCAAAAGGATTTCGTATGTACTTTCTATATATTCACGTACTTAATATTTCATCTCTTTATGAAATTTTAAATTTGATTTACCAAATTTAAAGCTTTCTTAAAAACTACTTAGTTAAAATTTATAAAACTAGTAAGCCTTAAATTATTTTTTTAATCAAATGATTCGGGGCAACGCCAGGGATCAAAGCTAGTTTTACTTATGAACGAACAACAACGTCCTTCTCTACTTTTCTCTCACTGTACTACCACTAACCACGGTACCACCACACTACCCGCACCAATTAACCACCCTTCCACCACTTAGCAACCACCACCACCACATAGTAACCCTCTGCGCCTAGCCCAGTCGCTAGTCCCATGGGCTACGCGGTTCGGGTAGACGCACCACCCTTTTTTTAATTAAAAAAAATCCAAAATCACCCAGTCAACCACTGCCCCTACCAGCAGTCCACTAGTCGACCACACCACCATTCGGTCACCGCGGCCACTACTAAGCCTATCAGAAATGTAGGAGAAAATGGCATGTTGCTACTAAGCATGGTGTCAGTTGGGGAGAGAAAGGAGATACGTGTGGGTGAAAATTTATTATAAAGCAACCAATTCACGATGTTGAAGGACAATAGTGACCATTTTATTTAGGAACTATCAATTTAGTTATTTCATAATCTAAAACATTCAAAACCATGATTAAAGTACATAGAGAATATATAACATACTTAAATGATCAATAAAAAAATGGGACTAGCGGCTGGCCCAGGCGTTGGTGGCAGTGGCTAAGTCAGGCGCTAGCCCTATGTTTTTTTTGTAAAATAAAATAAAAACAATTTTTTTGGAGTGGAGTGGTGGTGGTGGCTTTGGCAAGTTTTGGTGACGTGGTATACAGGTTGGTGGTGGTGACGTGGTGGAAGGGTGGTGATACGATGGATTAGGTGGTGGTGGTGATTGTGTTTGGACGTTGAGAGGTGGTTGTGTGGTTTTTAGAGAGAGAAAACAAAAAAAAACGTGAAATAATGATGGAGAATGGCAAAAAAGGCATAACAAATAATATATTGACGTCAACCTAGTAAAAATTGGACGTCAAATAGCAATTCAAATTCTAACATAGTAATATCTATGTAACAAGGTTATAACATCACCTAAACTAAATAGTTTATAATATATACAAAAATGTCATGTGCTGCACTTCCAAATACAGCATTGTGCGGCATTTGGATTTACCAATTAATTTGTGGTCGATTGGTTCATTTGGTTTTAATTATATCCTTATGCAGTTATGCTCCTAACAATGAATAAAGTTGATCATCTTCCATGTGCAAAGTAAAGAAATAAAAAAAAAAAAAAAAAAAAAAAAAAAAAAACTTGACACAAACTTTTGTATAAGACACACGTACATCAAATATTATCTAATCTTATATTGTTATAAACTAGGGTTTTAGTAGAGAGTGTTTGTGGGGAGGAGAATTGGAACATACACAGCACATCCGAAAATTCTTAGATGGGAAATATCTGGTTCCTGACCACAAACCAATTGTGATGGGGAGAATTTATGTTTACTGGTTGGCCTGATGCGAATTAGTGCTGCAGCATGTAAAATAGCATGTCCCCAAGTAGAAATCGGTAGATCCGACTTCATAAGTAATGGTCTAGCAATCAACTGAAGACGTTTAATTAGTGATTCTGCAAGACCATTTTGTGTATGAACATGTGCTACAGGATGTTCAACATTTATTCCAATAGCCATACAATAATCATTAAAAGCCTTTGAAGTAAATTCACCAGCATTATCCAGACGTATATTCTTAATAGGAAAATCTGGAAATTGTGCTCGTAATCTTATCAATTGAGCAAGTAACCTCGCAAACGCCAGGTTGCGGGTTGATAGTAAGGACACATGTGACCATCTAGTCGATGCATCGATTAAAACCATAAAATATCTAAATGGTCCACATGGTGGATGTATTGGTCCACATATGTCTCCTTGTATACGTTCAAGGAAAGAAATAGATTCATAATTTATTTTCGCTGGTGATGGCCGAATGATCAACTTACCTTGGGAGCAAGCAGCACAAGAATAATCATTTTGAAGAATCTGCTGGCTCTTCAAAGAATGTCCATGTGAATTTTCAATTATTTTTCGCATCATTGATGAACCGGGATGGCCTAACCGGTCATGCCAAACTATAAAGCTATCTGTAAACTTCTGGTTTACAATAGCATATGTCTCAATAACATTAATCTTTGTGTAGTACAAGCCAGTGGAGAGTGCAGATAATCTCTCCAAAACCTGCTTAGTGCCTTGGGTTATACTCGTAATTTGAAGGAATTCATTATTTCCTTCACTTATTGTCTCAATATGGTATCCGTTTTGACGGATATCTTTAAAACTCAATAAATTTCTTTGAGACTTAGGGGAGTACAAAGCATCAACAATTTCGAATTTTGTTCCCATAGGCATCAATATAGTTGCTCTTCCGGAGCCTTCAATAATGTTTGCACTACCGGATATAGTATTCACACTTATATTATTCATCATCAATTGAGAAAAATATCTCTTATTTTTAAGTATTGTATGAGTAGTTGCACTATCAGCTAGACATATTTCTTCACCATTTATTGTTAATTGAGCTTGGAGAGCATTCATGTTCTTCAAATAAAATAATAGAAAGTAAATAACATATCCTAAAATATCCAAATATTCAAAGTAACTAAAATAAGATTAAAGTAACAAAGTCTTAAAGCACAAAACAAACTATTAAACTATCAAGTTCATGCATAAAATAACAAAGCCAAAGTAAATAACATAAATTATTCTAACTAAATTGTGAATGTAAACTACTAAATCTTTATTTGCTAATAGACATAATTATTATTGACTTAATTATTCCCTTCAGGGGTGGTGAAGAAATCTGCAACCTCCAGGTGAGTTGTATCACCATTATCAAAATCACCTTCGCCATCTTCGTATACCAAGTTAGTCTCCACTTTCTTTCCTTTCTTTTTCAGAGACTGCTGATAAAGGTCAACAAGATGCTTTGGTGTACGACATATACGAGACCAGTGGCCCTTTCCTCCACAACGGTAGCACATAGTCTCACTTTTAGCCTTCTCATGCTTTTTACTACCATCCTCATTATCCCACTTCCGGTGAGAATATGAGTTTTTGAAATGACCACCTCTACCTCTATAATATCCACGACCTCTTCTGCGGCCATGACTTCCACCACGACCTCGACCACTGCTGCTGGCAGGGCCTCTATTGTTAATTCGTATCCCATTGTGGGATGCAGCATTCACTTCAGGGAATGCAGTAGAGCCAGTTGGCCGTGATTCATGAATTTTCAATAAAAGCTCATCATTTTGTTCAGCCACTAGAAGACAAGATATCAATTCAGAATATTTTTTAAAGCCCTTTTCACGATATTGTTTACTCAATAAGAGATTATCCTTGTGAAAAGTGGTATATGTCTTTTCCAACATATCCTCATCAGTTATTTTTTCTCCACATAATTTCAGTTTAGAAGTGATTCTAAACATGGCTGAGTTATACTCACTTACTGATTTAAAATCTTGTAATCTTAAATTAAGCCATTCATAACGAGCTTGAGGGAGGATAACATTTTTCTGGTGGTCGTACCTTTCCTTTAAATTATTCCAAAGCACCATTGGGTCTTTCACAGTTAAATATTCAGTCTTAAGGGCCTCATGAAGGTGATGGCGAAGGAATATCATAGCTTTAGCTTTGTCTTGACTGTTTTCTTGATTTCCTGTTTTGATAGTTTTTCCAAGACCTTTTGCATCTAGATGAATTTCAGCATCCAATACCCAAGACAAATAATTCTTTCCAGTAATATCAAGGGCCGCAAATTCAAGTTTGGCTAAGTTTGACATGATTGACTATTTTGAAACAATATTACAAATTAGAAACTATTATATAATATAATAAATGTATATATACAGAAGCAAGTAAAACCACGCCTTAATTCTAAAACACAAAAATTATCAGAGTAATATACTATGTAAAATTACATTAGCCTATTATCAAACAATCAACAAAAGACAAAGAAAAAAAAATTTGCGATTGCATTGTATATGAAATTATTATAAATGATCATGGGAACTATACAGAGAGAATAATTCTAACTACAAATCAAAAATCAGTGGGTGTCTTGGGTAAAATTTACCACACAAAATCACTACATACTGTATATATTAGAATAACAATTTTCTGGTAACAAAATAATGAAGAAGACAAAAAAAAAAAAAACAGATAGTGCCTAGCATATAAGTCAACATAATNAGCATATAAGTCAACATAATTTTTCCATAAAACAATTAGTGCAATATATATATAAAGGCAAAAAAATAAGAGAAAATAATACTAATAAAAACAATGTTTGCTGGGCAAATGCTTCATTGGAAGCCATCTTTTTGATATCGTATGTTTACTTCACAATTTTGTTCAGTACATACTACTTTCTGAATGTACTAGTATTTGATACACTAAGATGATAATTTATTTATTTATTTATTTATTTTATTTTAATTTTTTTTTTTTGTGGCAACCATCTCTTACAGATGGAAATAAGGTTCCGAGTTTAGTCAGTCTAACTTAGGAGTTAGGAAAGAGATCAAGTTGTTACTGCAATTGGAGAACGGTGTAATAACTATGATTCATCATTCTGACATTGTTATTGTCAATTTTGTCCATTGAACTAATGAAATTGTAGCAGCCACCAAATTATGATTGCATATCCGAGTCCTGTGTTTCCTTTCCGTTTTTCTATTTACATAATTTCCATCATAATGAAGGCAAATAGAATCCTTGTTTTTTATTGTTTACCCTTGAATTAAATACAAAAGGTTAAAATGATCCTCCCTTCTAAACTGGTTTAATTTTTT
>PYUH01004045.1:1793614-1882103 GCA_016808085.1 Suaeda aralocaspica
TTTTTGTGTGATGGGTGCGGTGCAAACTAGAGACACTCGAAGTAAAAATTCCGAGAAAGGACTGTTGATAGGAGCTGTGAATCTGTGCTACAATGCGTAATTTATGTGCATATTGTTATTATTTGTAACTGTGACCGTTCGGTGCTTGTAACAATGGAAGGCTATATTCTTAGTTCATGGTACAGTCTAGGAAGAGCAATTTCTAAAATCTGTTGACTTTGTTCGTTACACTTCAAACGGATTTTATTTTATTTATTTTAATTTTTTTTTTTAAGTATTGTTGAAGTAGTATATTTACAACGGATATTCAAACTTGCTCTTTATCTGAAATTTAGATATTGAAACAGATTAGGAAAATATTCTTGGATAAGTTGTTATGGATCCGTTTGTTTTCGATAGAGTATTGATAGAATATTTATAGTATTTTATAATAATATATTTTTTTTCATTGGAAAATGTAGTGATCTAACTAATTTATTTAACGTGAAAAAAGCAAATTATAAGTAAGATAGGATAAAGCTCATGCTAACTCATGAGGATATAGTCAGATTATGTTGGTTACTCATAAATAGGATCTCTGTTTTCTCTTTAATCTCAAGCAATACAGTGATAATTTTTTTTCACAAAAGTTCACACTGTAGCAATCGTCATACTATATATATGATAGTCACCACAAAAATGTTATAAAGCTAATATCAAATATCGAACAAATACTATATCGTAATTAACACTATATTCTATGATCATAATAAACCAATTTATATACAATGTCAATACTAGAATCTAAGTCAAGTCATGAAAGATTCACAAAGTATATAGTATTGAAGGATCACATCACTCAAGGGATAATGACATATAAAATTTACATGCAAGGGTAATATAATAATTTATAATATTACTAATTATGAGATAATATAGGAGTAATATTACATTTGTATTAGAACCGTGAAAGGAAGAACAAAAAAAAATACAAATACAAAAGCATGATCAATAAAACGGTTTCAAGTTTCATATCATATTCATATATCCAACAATAATCATATCAAACTCCTCATGATTAGTTGAACAAATGTATATATTGAAAAACACATCATTAAACGTCACACCCATATGCAAAACAATAATTAAAATAAGTTAATGTATGAATATACTAACCTCTTTGCTTTGGTAATGCTTTAATTATATTGCTCAGTCTACAAGAGGATCGTGCTGATAACGTGTTATAAACTAGGGTTTTAGTAGAGAGTGTTTGGGAGAGGAGAATTGGAACATACACAGCACATCCGAAAATTCTTAGATGGGAAATATCTGGTTCCTGACCACAAACCAATTGTGATGGGGAGAATTTATGTTTACTGGTTGGCCTGATGCGAATTAGTGCTGCAGCATGTAAAATAGCATCCCCAAGTAGAAATCGGTAGATCCGACTCATAAGTAATGGTCTAGCAATCAACTGAAGACGTTTAATTAGTGATTAGCTTGTATATATATTTTGTAACTGAATAAGAAAACAAATCAATTCTCCTCCCACAAACACTCTCACTAAAACCCTAGTTTATAACATATATACTAATTTGAACCATGACACCATAGCAACACACAATGGGAAGTGAAGATTTATAACTGCAACAGCTTCCACCTCTTTTTATAACACTCCTTACTCCATATGTAGCTAAAACTTGTGCTTGAGGTGAAGATTGCACAAGAGTGAGTGACCAAATAAATGGCGTAAGAAGTAGAGACACCACATGAGATGTGTAAAAACTGACTTGTTTAGCTTACAAAGTACAACCGATCATATATATAATATCTCAAGGGAAAAGATGAATTTAAGAAGAGTAGAAATAAATTAAGGTCATATTGATTTGAAAAAAAAAAAAAAACATTAGAATAGAAAACAAGTTTTCTTCATTGTTCCGTTTGCTTTTGTTAGTTTTGACAAGGGGTGAAAAATCAGGTTTCTCCCAGGTGTAAAAGTACTCGAGGAAATTATTTTCCTTGAAAATATACAACACTTTCTCCTTTTCCTTACTCCTTAGCCCACCCTCCAAATCCTTCTACTCCTTTCCCTATTATTTTTCTTTTCTTTACAAGTTATACTCTAATAAAACAATAGAAACCTTTTTCACAAATCCTGTTTCCATTATAATATTATTCGGAACGGTGGTAATAGTTCTTTTAAAAACTTTTCTTCACATGTCAAACCAAACACAAGAAAGGGAAAAAAAACACAATTTGATATGCAAGTATTCAAATACAAAAACATTTGATGCAACATGCGATTTGATTTGATATGCAAGTATTCAAATACCAAAACAGTTTGCTGCAAATGCAATAAGATCCAACTGCTCTTTTTTTTTTAAGAAAAGATGATACATAATTCATTCTCAGTCATGTTCCCTTTCTTGTTAAATAGCTAGGGCATCAAAAGATCCATTAAAAAAAAAAACTACTGCAATTACCCTGCTTTCCTGCATGAATTTCCCAGAACAAAAATATTAAAGCAGTGAAACCAAGTTTGACAAGAACAAAAAAATACTCAGCAGTTCAGTACATTGAAGTTCATTCTACAAACAGCAAATTAAGCTGATTCGCCAAAGTAAAAACTTGAAACCAGCATTTCTTCTCCATACAGATCCATTTGTACCAATAGCCCATAGCCGAGCAAGTACATTACATCATGATATATAATGCCCCTAATTAAGAGTACCTTATGGCAATTACAACTTCTGACTATAACATGAACACATGACTACTCAATAAGAACACAAAAAGAGGGAAAAAATTAAGGTATTGAATCAACAACTTTAGACATATTTCAGAGTTCGAAAAGAATTTGAAGACAACAGCTAAACAAACTGTGACACCCAAGCATGAGAACTTGTACCCAGGAAGACAGGCGGCCATTCACTTCTTCTCCTCTCTTTAGCTGGAGCCATTGGCTTTGACAAAGTCTGCTTGACAGCTTCGCGTATGTCCTGTGTTGGTACGTAAGTGTTGATTCCAGCAAGTCCCACAGAGAGGTCTTGGGGTTCCAACCTGAGAAAATATAAAATTGAACAATGTGACCTTCCAGAATTTGTGCAGCAACGATGTGAAATATTAATTTTTATCCAAAATGGTATCATACCAGCTGCCTATTGATGATGGTCATGTCTGGAATTCGCTTGTCACTGTCGTCATATCCTTCACCATAGAACTCTTTGGAGCTAACATCATAGTGGGTGTTTCGATTTCGAATCACCACTGACCTTGGAGTAAACCTAAATAGAAAAGATAGAAGTTAAGTGCAAGACATTGACAATACAGAAATAGTGGGTTAGCATGAACCACAAAAATGTTGGCATTACAAAAAAAAAAAATAATAATAATAACAGTAACAATAAAATAACAATAAACATAATAATAATAATAGTAATAATAATAGTAATAAAAACACCAACATTTACCTTGGTCATCATCTCAGCAAGCTGTCGAACAGTAACTTCATTGTTAGGGTTGCCAACATTGAAGATGTGACCATTGGCTCTGGTTGGGGTTTCTGTAGACATTAGAAATTATAAATCCATGAAGAAAGAACCTCAATTATAGTTTTCAAACCTGCGGAAAAACTAATTATTGAGATGTATCAACATACAATCATCAAAAGTACAGCCTCAATGGCATCATTGATGTAAATGAAAGTTCTCTGTGATTCACCACCATCCACAAGCTTCAATGGTTCACGGCGCAGTAGGCACTGAAGAAACGACAAAAAAGCCATTAGCTGCAAAAGAAGAAAAATAGCAAAGCAAACCTAAGCACAGCATAGAATTTCATCAACGAAAATCAAAGAACATACATTGCTGAAACAAGCTAAAACTCTGGGACACCCTCACTAGGACCATCAATACCGGGGATGAAATCCATCGGGGGCCTATCCAGTTGAAAGGTCTCACATTGTGAACTCAAGGCCATTTTCAGCACCCTCAGCTGTGAAACAGAATATAGAAAAGATAAAAATCAGTGGAATGAACAATCAGGATTCAATAGTAGTAAATGTTACCAAAAGGCAAAGTTAAGAGAAATATAAACTACCATAACAAGCCTCTCAATCAACTGTTGCACATGCATAGGACCACCTCTGCTTCTCAATAGAGCCAAAGATGCAGGGAGATTCATCCTCTTTGAGAACAAAGTATGAAGGATCCTGCCCGCAACAAAAAAAAATAAGCAACAATCTAGCAGGGGGAGGGGATGCATTACAAAAAAGAAAAGGAAAAATGAACAGCTGCATTGGACAGGACATGGCTGCACTTATCCTCATATATAAAACAGAGTTGAAGGTGTAACAGTAATCAATACTCGCTTGATTTGTCACTCTTGCATCCAAAAAATTAATATTACTGTACTATGTATGTGTTTGAACACCCTCCATTCACTTTTAACGAAAACAAAAAAGTTTCCAACTTCATTAAAAGCAATAACTTCATTTCACAAGACTTCTAAAGTCCTTGGTCAGAGAGCAGTAAAATACAAATCTTAATATTGCTAATTCCCACATCATTAAGCCACAAGACTAGAAAAGTTATAAACATTTAGTTAAAAAAATTATAAACAAGGACAGGAAGAAGTAACATTCAGATATAGGCAGCAAAGGAAGTTAGATGGTTTAGCAGCAATGAAATCAAATTCTTTGATCTTTACACCGCAATTTCTTTAATCAGAATTCAATGGTGTCACATAACTTTTTTTGTTGTAAATTAAACTTGGTAACTATAATTGAACTTACATGTCATCAATTATTTGAACTAGCAATTACATTGAAGAGCAAGGCCTTATAACCAGACCAAAATTAGGTGAGTGAGCTATGCCTTGGTTCATTGAATAGAGTTTGTAAGCTCCTAAAATTGCTAAAGCAAACATGATTACATGAATAGCTCCACAATAGCAGTAGTAGCATTCAAATGAGTTACTAATCCGTACTTAGACATTCGTTGACAACTTCAAAAACAAGCAAGGCCAAACTAGACAATGAAACACAATTATATATAACACCATAATCAAAGAAAATCATTATTCCATCTAGACTATCCAAGGAAAGGACATGATCAGCAAGAATAATAAGCTTTTGATGATATAAAAATTTCAAAACATAATCAGCAAAGATCATAGACTTCCGTTTAAAAATGTATAGGTTAACCGAGGATTTTAATTTTATTTTTTAGAAAATATCAATATTTTAGTAGAAACTTGCAATCAAATCAGTTCAAGACAATTTGACCACGAAACACAGCACTTTTGATCATCAAACCAGTCCAAAATGTCATGGAGCAACTAGCATATACATGAAGAGGATACAGGACCAAACAAAAACACCTGAGCATAAGTAAGCTCGTATACAACAATGTTGCATATTGTATATAAAAAAACATACATGAGACTTGTGAGAATTCTCAAAAAATGTCTAGAGACCCCTCGGCTACCACAACGCATACAAAGTCCAACTTAAACTATACACGTAGAACACAAATTGATCACAAATAGATACATAGGAAAAGGAGAAGAGGCTCCCCAATATTATCAATGATCACAAATTGTTATAGTCGTACAAAAATTATAATTGACTGACAACCAAAAGAGACTCCAAGAATATACATTTCCATGTGCCAGATTGTCACCAACTATTCAAAGCAATCTCAAAATTGTGTAGTGGAATTATTCAAACATGACCACTTCACTCCAGACTAAGGTGAGGTGATCCATCACATGCCACTTATAGTCAGCTAACACATTATTTCCCTAATCAACTAAATATAAGGTATAATATCAACCAAATCACGTAGATTAGGATATTAGATGTTTAAGTGACAACCAATTATTCTTGAAATCGTCACACAAAACAAATGATTAAGATTTAAAACACCTCTTATAATATTCCAACAAGTCAAACCCACTCAAAGTGTATATACAAAAAAAGTGAACAAATGATTATAATAAATTAAAAACAATCTATAAAAACACTCAAAAAGCAAGGAAAGAAGACAGACTACTTCAACAAAAGATCATCAAAAAAGCTAAATGATTATACCTGCGCAAAGGACTGTCCTTAGGAAGGAAGCTTCCTATGGTTTTTCCATACTTCACAAGTAGAGAAGTGAGAGGACGCTTGCTGTTCTCAGAACAGTATTAACCTATATAACATAATCATTACCACAAATCAATGTCATTAATATCATAATCAAGAGAGTCGGATTAAAACGATTGTGGAAAAAGCCGCAACGAAACGAATGCATACCACTGGCAATGCATCGATGAAGTTGCTGTAGATTGTGTCAAGAGGACGAGTGTTGTAGTCAGAAGAGTGCAGATCGCTGCCAAATTAATCGTCTATCACAAGAAAAAACACACAAAATCAAGCGAAAATCTAATTGCAGACATTGTAATTAGCTGAAATGAAACTCTAAATGATTGTGAATCGCCTGAAATACAACATCGACGAAATATCAAATGTGCGACTTATAATTATTGAAACAAAACTTCTATGCATGAAATGATTCTCAGAAATCGCATTATCAAGCAAAATTACAATGTCAAACATAAAATTCATCACACAATAAAAACAGCAAATTATTATCATTTAAACATCAATCAAAGCATAAAAAATAAGCACCGACAAAAAATTAAAGCAAAAAACGTGTTGAAAACAGTGAATAAGCGATCAAATTAAGCACCGACGTCTCATATTTCGCTAATAGGATAAAAAACAGCTTCAATTATTAAAAAAAAACGCGAAAATCGAAATGCAACGTTACAGTAACACCAAATTAAGAAAAAAAAATGTGAATCAGCGATCAAATTAAAGCGCCGAAACCTCAAATTTCGCGAATCTGAGAACAAATCAGCTTCAAAATTATAAAATAAAAATTAAAAAATATCGGCGAAAATCAAAATGCAACGTTACAGTAACGAAAATTAACGAAAAACGAGCTAAAAAGAGTGAATCAGCGATCAAATTAAACCGCGTAAACCTCAAATTACGATTCGAAGAAAACAAAATCAACTTCAAATTTAACGAAAAAATAAAACAAAAAAACCTAAAAAAATGGAGGAAAGAATGCGAATACCAGATCGGCCATCTTGATAAGGCCTCAAGGCGAGAATCATGCTAATGTTGATACGATGAAAGGAGATACGATCAAACCAAGGAAGTGAAGAAGGTTCGAAGGTGTTGATCTTATCATTGTAACATCAACAGCAAGGATTTGTGAGGAGTTTCATGGACGAGTTTTTCACAGAGTGAGAGCCGATGAAGCCACCAGCACGATCATACAGATTTAGGGTTTGATTGGGTTCCATCGAGATCTACTCTCGTGAAGACGCCATGATGACGATGACAAGGTTCTCTCCTGAAGCTAATGGTTGATATGGTTGTGTTCTTCAGTATTGATATCATTGCCTTTTGCTCATTTGTTTTTCTTTGGAGTTCCTCTGTTTATTTTGGGGGATTGTGAGTTGGAAAGAGGAGAGAGAGAAGGAGAGAGGGGGGGGGAGTGAGGTGTTAAGTGGGAAAAAAAGGGTGCTACTGCCAAAGGGGAAATCAGATGTGAAGTGGGAAGGGGAGTTTGGGGAATGGGAAAAAATGGCGGTGGGGAATTATTATATAGCTGGGGATGTGAGGTGGGTGGGGCCCTTGAAATGGGTTGGGGTCCAAGTGAGATTTACACTGTGGGATTGATTTAATACTCGCTGAGTTGCTGTTATCATCATCATCATCCAGGAAGGAGGAAAAAGGAAGCCGCGTGTTTGTTAATTTCGGGGGTTTAGTGTAAAGATGTTGTAAAGGACGGTGGCTAGATCTTGCCTTAATATGTTTTTTTGTTTACGCTTTATAGTTAAGATTTTTTTTGTACTTTACCCTAGGATTAGCTGCAACAAAACATTATTATATACCTCATAAATATTATTTTTATTACAATTAATTTGGGATGGAGGTAGTGTTAAAATCTGTGAATAAGACCTTGTATTACTTTTATGAATTAAGGACCTTATTAAACTGAAGGTTTTTTTTAATTAGGACTGATCATATTTTTAGGCAAAAAAAAAATGAAATCGATGATGGTTGACCGGGAATGTAAGATTCACTCGCTGCTAATTACTCTCTCTCTGCTCTATCACTCTCACCTCCAATTAATTACTTCATTTACCTACCTTTTTTTTACAAAAGTGACGCAAAAGGTTAATTCACAAATTTTGGCATAAAAAAGTTTAATCAAAAAAAAATCCTTTTGTTTAGTCATTTGATTCAATCCTCAAAAACTACTCTTAAGTCTTAAGATGAATTGTGGTTATAATCCGAACTTACAAAATTAGTACGGTTTTGCAAAGGTAATATTTTGTATTTACAGCACGTTTAATAAAATAAAAGAGAATAAGAAGGTGGATATAGATAAAAAAATAGTAGGTAAGTTAAAGATAAAATTGATGTTTCCTTGTTTGGTATGAATAGGAAATTGGATGATATAACAAAAAAAAATACATAATTCCTTGTAACATTACTTATTTTCCTACTACTACCCTTTCACTAGGGTAAAATTGTATTTTACATCAAATAATTCTATTCTCATCCCTTGTGCCTCTCGCGTTGGATTATTTTTGAGAGATATCTACTCCATATTTCTTTGATCCCTATCCAATCCGCATCCCCTCATTATCCCTGTATTACTAAACAAAAAATTCTCCATATTTCACCACTTATCCCTATCCCTCTTCTCTTATTCCTAAACAGTTATCCTCTGAATAGAGTTGTAAAAAGCTAACAAGATACACACTATCAGTGTATATACAATAATAATGAAACACGATCTAAATTAAATAATCTCTCCTCTTTAGCTAGCCTAGTTTTGACAAACATATAACGACGTTTGGTAAACTTTTTTAAACATTTATAGGATAGTCGATAAAGTTTAAAAAAACACAAGGATATCCAAATATGCAATAATTTAACAAAACCTCAAAGCTATCTCATGACAAATCCTCTTTTTTTTTTTTTCCATGACAAATCCTACCTCAAAGTATTAGCTAATAGCTATTGACTTGGACAAAAGCACAAGAAAGTACAAACTCAACTCACATGCATTATGATATGATGCATACGTTAAAGGTACCCACAACTCCACAAGGCCATAAATATACTGCATCTAAGTAACATTCAGCATTATGAACACAAATGGCAATGCCATGAGCTTCTTCCTCCAAGTGTGAGAGCTTTGAAAATGGTGAATGATTTAGTTCATAACATAATACACATAGTAATTCAACTTCAAGTGTTATAGTACAAGAAATTATCATGCATTCATGCATCATGCACGAAGTCATAATGAATGACAACGATCTACATTGGCTTTTCTACTCCATGTTTTTCCAACATTTATGTAAGCTCGATCACACATTGAGATGAACGAACGGTTTTTCCAACATTTATGTAAGGTCGATACCACATTGAGATGAACGAACGGTTTCTCATAATTTTATAATCAACTAGACACATGTTTTAAACCAGATAAGCTTATGTCATTGTGTTTATTTTCCACAACAATCTATTATACTCCGTAGCATTATATTAGTAAAATAAAAAGTCATCTCTACGTTGATAATAAAATAGTGGGAAACGAAATGAATAATTCTTTTATGATAGTTTCATGGTTCACTTTATCTATTGTCAATAATCACAATTGACCTTTTATTTGATTTGGATCCATTGAGTTCTTTTGAAATCATATACGTTCACAGTTGAAGTGTAAAAAACATATTCAACTTTTTATCAACAAACATATTAAACTTACATTATATTCAAAATTATTTGAAATTGTATAGAAAGGAGTTTTAGGGAGAGTATTAGGAGATAATAGATTCATATCATCTCGATAAATCATAAGGGAGTACATATTATATATATATATCTATAAAAATATAAAAGTGTCTAGGGAATTTACTGTTCTTTTAACAGTATTGCGTTGTGATTGGGCACGTCAGCGGAAGTAAAGTGTTTGTAAAGCAAGTTCAAGAAAAAATCCCTTCAACTCCTTTTCCTTCTTGGCAACATTTCCTTCATCTTCTTTTTCTCTGACCTTCCAACGCTTCTCCTTGGAAAAGGGTTCAACTCCTTCTTCTTCTGACACGCTTCCCCTTCAATTTCTTTCTTTTTCTCTGACCTTCCAACGCTTCCCCTTCAACTTCTTTTCTTCTCTGATCTCTCAGATTTTTGGTGAAATTTCATGTCTATAATTCCTTTCTTCTTCTCTGACACGCTTCCCCTCAATTTTGCGACCCTTGCAAACCTAATTTTCAATCCTTTCTTTCTTTCTCTGATTTTTAGATTTTTTTTGCGACCCTTGCATGTCTAAAATTCAGTTTTTCTGCCGCTTTTCTTGCGGACCCTTGCATGGTTAAGGAGAATTTGTTATTGGGGTACATTTTTTAGGTTGATTGCTCTGTCAGGATATTTGGATTTTTCGTATTCATTAGTCTGTTCAAATATTTGTTCTTCGCGTTGATTAATCTGGAAAGGCTTTTGATTATTTTAATTAGGGTTATAGAATTTAATTGTGAATTCGAGTTTTTTGGGGTATAAATACGGTTTTTAGTGTTTGTTTAGGGTTTGGAATGGATCTGTTTTATTTTTGTAATGATTGTTTTGATTACGGTTATAGCATATCATCTGATTTTTATTAGGGTTTTCGAACTTTAGGGGGTTGGTTTAGGGTTTTGAATTTGATTACTCTGTTTAGAATAGTTGGATTTTTTCTCTGATCTTTAGATTTTTTTGTGACCCTTGCATGTCTAAAATTTAGTTTTCTGCGCTTTTCTTTGCGACCCTTGCATGTTTAAGAAGACATTTGTTATTGGGATACATTTTTAGGTTGATTGCTCTGTTAGGATATTTGGATTTTTCGTATTCATTAGTCTGTTCAAAATATTGTTCTTCGCGTTGATTAATCTGGAAAGGCTTGTTATTTTTAATTAGGGTTTATAGAATTTAATTGTGAATTTCGAGTTTTTTGGGGGATATAAATAGGTTTAGGTGTTTGTTAGGGTTGGAATTGGATCTGTTTTATTTGTTATCTGATTGTTTGATTCGGTTTATAGTCATATCATTCTGATTTTTTATTGGGTTTCGAACTTTAGGGGGTTGGTTTAGGGTTTTGAATTTGATTACTCTGTTTAGAATAGTTGGATTTTTCTCTGTCTTTAGATTTTTTTTGTGACCCTTGCATGTCTAAATTCGTTTTTCTGCGCTTTTCTTTGCGACCCTTGCATGTTTAAGAGAATTTGTTATTGGGGTACATTTTTTAGGTTGATTGCTCTGTTCAGGTATTTGTATTCGCGTTGATTAATCGGAAAGGCTTTTGATTATTTTAATTAGGGTTATAGAATTAATTCTGAATTTTGAGTTTTTTGGGGGTAAACACGGTGTTAGGCGTTTGGTTAGGGTTTGGAATTGGATTTGTTTTATTTTTGTTAATGTGATTGTATGATTATGGTTTATAGCATATCATTCTGATTTTTTATTAGGGTTTTCGAACTTAGGGGGTTGTTTAGGGTTTTGAATTGACTACTCTGTTTAGAATGTTGGATTTTTCTGATCTTTACATTTTTTTGGCGTCCCTTTAATGTCTAAAATCAGTTTTCTGCGTTTTCTTGCACCCTTGCATGGTTAAGAAAATTGTGTATTGGGTAGATTTTTTTAGGTAGATTGCTCTGTTCAGGATATTTGGTTTTTTGAGTTCATATAATCTGTTCAAAATATTTGTTTTTTCGCGTTGATTAATTTGGAAAGGCTTTGTTATTTAATTAGGGTTTATAGACTTTAATTCGAATTTTGGATTTTTTGGGGATAAACACGGTTTTTAGGCATTTGGTTAGGGTTTGGAATTGGATCTGTTTGATTTATTAATGTTGATGTTTGTTACGGTTTGTAGCATATCATTTGAATTTTTTATTAGGGTTTTCGAACTTGAGGGGGTTGGTTTAGGGTTTTGAATTTGATTACTCTGTTCAGAATAGTTTGGATTTTTTGCGTTGATTACTTTGTTCAGAATATTTGTTCTTCACGTTGATAATCTGGAAAGCGTTTGAGGCTTATGAATTTAATTGTTGGAATTTGAATTTTTGTTATTAGAGCAGATTATTTATTTGATTAATCTGTCAAAAATAATGGATTTTGTGTGTTTTCTTCTCTGACATGCTTCCCCTTCAATTGCTTTCTTCTTCTCTGATCTTTACATTTTTTTGCGACTCTTGCATGTCTAAATACAGTTTTCGCGCTTTTCTTTGCGGACCCTTGATGGTAAGAAAATTGTATTGGGGTAGATTTTTCAGGTTTTGATTACTTGTTCAACTCGTTAAAGTGACAATCTGCAAAACGAGCAGTAAATAGATCACCTGTTAATGGCTCTAGGTATCTAATTATTGATGGGGATTCAAACCCGACATATATGCCCAGCCTCCTTTGAGGACCCATCTTAGAGCGTTGTGGTGGAGCAATTGGAACATACACAGCACATCCGAAAATTCTTAGATGGGAAATATCTGGTTCCTGACCACAAACCAATTGTGATGGGGAGAATTTATGTTTACTGGTTGGCCTGATGCGAATTAGTGCTGCAGCATGTAAAATAGCATGTCCCCAAGTAGAAATCGGTAGATCCGACTTCATAAGTAATGGTCTAGCAATCAACTGAAGACGTTTAATTAGTGATTAGCTTGTATATATATTTGGTACTGAATAAGAAAACAAATCAATTCTCCTCCCCACAAACACTCTCTACTAAAACCCTAGTTTATAACATATATACTAATTTGAACCATGACACCATAGCAAACACACAATGGGAAGTGAAGATTTATCAACTGCAACAGCTTCCACCTCTTTCTTATAACCACTCCTTACTCCATATGTAGCTAAACTTGTGCTTGAGGTGAAGATTGCACAAGAGTGAGTGACCAAAATAAATGGCGTAAGAAGTAGAGACACCACATGAGATTGTGTAAAAACTGAACTTGTTTAGCTTACAAAGTACAACCGATCATATTATATAATATCTCAAGGGAAAAGATGAATTTAAGAAGAGTAGAAATAAATTAAGGTCCATTTGATTTGAAAAAAAAAAAAAAAACATTAGAATAGAAAACAAGTTTTCTTCATTGTTCCGTTTGCTTTTGTTAGTTTTTGACAAGGGGTGAAAAATCAAGGTTTCTCCAAGGTGTAAAAGTACTCGAGGAAATTATTTTCCTTGAAAATATACAACACTTTCCTCCTTATTCCTTACTTCCTTAGCCCACCCTCCAAATCCTTCTACTCCCTTTTCCCTATTATTTTTCTTTTTCTTTACAAGTTATACTCTAATAAAACAATAGAAAACCTTTTTCACAAATCCGTTTTCCATTATAATATTATTCGGAACGGTGGTAATAGTTTCTTTTAAAACTTTTCTTCACATGTCAAACCAAACACAAGAAAGGGAAAAAAAACACAATTTGATATGCAAGTATTCAAATACAAAACAATTTGATGCAACATGCGATTTGGATTTGATATGCAAGTATTCAAATACCAAAACAGTTTGCTGCAAAATGCAAATAAGATCCAACCTGCTCTTTTTTTTTTTAAGAAAAGATGATACATAATTCATTCTCAAGCTTCATGTTCCCTTTCTTTGTTAAATTAGCTAGGGCATCAAAAGATCCATTAAAAAAAATACTACTGCAATTACCCTGCTTTCCTGCATGAATTTCCCAGAACAAAATTATTAAAGCAGTGAAACCAAGTTTGACAAGAACAAAAAAATACTCAGCAGTTCAGTACATTGAAGTTCATTTCTACAAACAGCAAATTAAGCTGATTCCGCAAAGTAAAAACTTGAAACCAGCATTTCTTCTCCATACGATCCCCATTTGTACCAATAGCACATAGCCGAGCAAGTACATTACATCATGATATATAATGCCCCTAATTAAGAGTACCTTATGGCAATTACAACTTCTGACTATAACATGAACACATGACTACTCAAATAAGAACACAAAAAAGAGGGAAAAAATTAAGGTATATGAATCAACAACTTTAGACATATTTCAGAGTTCGAAAAGAATTTGAAGACAACAGCTAAACAAACTGTGACACCCAAGCATGAGAACTTGTACCCAGGAAGACAGGCGGCCATTCACTTCTTCTCCTCTCTTTAGCTGGAAGCAATTGGCTTTGACAAAGTCTGCTTGACAGCTTCTGCGTATGTCCTGTGTTGGTACGTAAGTGTTGATTCCAGCAAGTCCCACAGAGATGTCTTGGGGTTCCAACCTGAGAAAATATAAAATTGAACAATGTGACCTTCCAGAATTTGTGCAGCAACGATGTGAAATATTAATTTTTATCCCAAAATGGTATCATACCAAGCTGCCTATTGATGATGGTCATGTCTGGAATTCGCTTGTCACTGTCGTCATATCCTTCACCATAGAACTCTTTGGAGCTAACATCAATAGTGGGTGTTTCGATTTCTGACTCACCACTGACCTTGGAGTAAACCTAAATAGAAAAGATAGAAGTTAAGTGCAAGACAATTGACAATACAGAAATAGTGGGCTTAGCATGAACCACAAAAATGTTGGCATTACAAAAAAATAAAAAATAATAATAATAACAGTAACAATAACAATAACAATAATAATAATAATAGTAATAATAATAGTAATAAAAACACCAACATTTACCTTGGTCATCATCTCAGCAAGCTGTCGAACAGTAACTTCATTGTTAGGGTTGCCAACATTGAAGATGTGACCATTGGCTCTGGTTGGGTTTTCCTGTAGACATTAGAAATTATAAATCCATGAAGAAAGAACCTCAATTATAGTTTTCAAACCTGCGGAAAAAACTAATTATTGAAGACATGTATCAACATACAATCATCAAAAGTACAGCCTCAATGGCATCATTGATGTAAATGAAAGTTCTCTGTGATTCACCACCATCCACAAGCTTCAATGGTTCACGGCGCAGTAGGCACTGAAGAAACGACAAAAAAGCCATTAGCTGCAAAAGAAGAAAAATAGCAAAGCAAACCTAAGCACAGCATAGAATTTCATCAACAGAAAATCAAAGAACATACATTGCTGAAACAAGCTAAAACTCTTGGGACACCCTCACTAGGACCATCAATACCGGGGATGAAATCCATCCGGGGGCCTATCCAGTTGAAAGGTCTCACAATTGTGAACTCAAGGCCATTTTCAGCACCCTCAGCTGTGAAACAGATATATAGAAAAGATAAAAATCAGTGGAATGAACAATCAGGATTCAATAGTAGTAAATGTCTACCAAAAGGCAAAAGTTAAGAGAAATAATAACTACCATATACAAGCCTCTCAATCAACTGCTTTGCACATGCATAGGACCACCTCTGCTTCTCAATAGAGCCAAAGATGCAGGGAGATTCATCCTCTTTGAGAACAAAGTATGAAGGATCCTGCCCGCAACAAAAAAAAATAAGCAACAATCTAGCAGGGGGAGGGGATGCATTACAAAAAAGAAAAGGAAAAATGAACAGCTGCATTGGACAGGACATGGCTGCACTTATCCTCATATATAAAACAGAGTTGAAGGTGTAACAGTACTCAATACTCTGCTTGATTTGTCACTCTTGCATCCAAAAATTAATATTACTGTACTATGTATGTGTTTGAACACCATCCATTCACTTTTAACGAAAACAAAAAAGTTTCCAACTTCATTAAAAGCAATAACTTCATTTCACAAGACTTCTAAAGTTCCTTGGTCAGAGAGCAGTAAAATACAAATCTTAATATTGCTAATTCCCACATTCATTAAGCCACAAGACTAGAAAAGTTATAAACATTTAGTTAAAAAAATTATAAACAAGGACAGGAAGAAGTAACATTCAGATATAGGCAGCAAAGGAAGTTAGATGGTTTTAGCAGCAATAAGAAATCAAATTCTTTGATCTTTACACCGCAATTTCTTTAATCAGAATTCAATGGCTGTCACATAACTTTTTTTGTTGTAAATTAAACTTGGTAACTATAATTGAACTTACATGTCATCAATTAATTTGAACTAGCATATTACATTTGAAGAGCAAGGCCTTATAACCAGACCAAAATTAGGTGAGTGAGCTATGCCTTGGTTCATTGAATAGAGTTTGTAAGCTCCTAAAATTGCTAAAGCAAACATGATTACATGAATAGCTCCACAATAGCAGTAGTAGCATTCAAATGAGTTACTAATCCGTACTTTAGACATTCGTTGGACAACTTCAAAAACAAGCAAGGCCAACTAGACAATGAAACACAATTATATATAACACCATAATCAAAGAAAATCATTATTCCATCTAGACTATCCAAGGAAAGGACATGATCAGCAAGAATAATAAGCTTTTGATGATATAAAATTTTCAAAACATAATCAGCAAAGATCATAGACTTCCGTTTAAAAATGTATTAGGTTAACCGAGGATTTTTAATTTTATTTTTTAGAAAATATCAAGTATTTTTAGTAGAAACTTGCAATCAAATCAAGTTCAAAGACAATTTGACCCACGAAACACAGCACTTTTGATCATCAAACCAGTCCAAAATGTCATGGAGCAACTAGCATATACATGAAGAGGATACAGTGACCAAACAAAAACACCTGAGCATAAGTAAGCCTCGTATATCAACAATGTTGCATATTGTATATTAAAAAACACATACATGAGACTTTGTGAGAATTCTCAAAAAATGTCTAGAGACCCATCGGCTACCACAACGCATACAAAGTCCAAAACTTAAACTATACACGTAGAACACAAATTGATCACAAATAGATACATAGGAAAAGGAGAAGAGAGCTCCCCAATATTATCAATGATCACAAATTGTTATAGTCGTACAAAAATTATAATTGACTGACAACCAAAAGAGACTCCACAGACTATACATTTCCATGTGCCAGCATTGTCACCAACTATTCAAAGCAATCTCAAAATTGTGTAGTGGAATTATTCAACATGACCACTTCACTCCAGACTAAGAGTGAGAGTGATCCATCACATGCACACTTATAGTCAGCTAACACATTATTTCCCTAATCAAACTTAAATATAAGAGTATAATATCAACCAAATCACGTAGATTAGAATATTAGATGTTTAAGTGACAACCAATTATTCTTGAAATCGTCACACAAAACAAATGATTAAGATTTTAAAACACCTCTTATAATATTCCAACAAGTCAAACCCACTCAAAGTGTATACTACAAAAAAGTGAACAAATGATTATAAAATTAATAAAACAATCTATCACTCAAAAAGCAAAGGAAAGAAGACAGATCTACTTCAACAAAAAGATTCATCAAAAAAGCTAAATGATTATACCTTGCGCAAAGGACTGTCCTTAGGAAGGAAGCTTCCTATGGTTTTTCCATACACTTCACAAGTAGAGAAGTGAATGAGACGCTTGCTGTTCTCAGAACAGTACTTAACCTATATAACATAATCATTACCACAAATCAATGTCATTAATATCATAATCAAGGAAGATTCGGATTAAAACGATTGTGGAAAAAAGCCGCAACGAAAACGAAATGCATACCACTGGCAATGCATCGATGAAGTTGCTGTAGATTGTGTCAAGAGGACGAGTGTTGTAGTCAGCAGGAGTGCAGATCGCTGCCAAATTAATCGTCTATCACAAGAAAAAACACACAACATCAAGCGAAAATCTAATTGCAGACATTGTAATTAGCTGAAATGAAACTCTAAATGATTGTAATCGCCTGAAATACAACATCGACGAAATATCAAATTGCCGACATTATAATTATATGAAACAAAACTTCTATGCATGAAATGATTCTCAGAAATCGCATTAATCAAGCAAAATTTACAATGTCAAACATAAAATTCATCATCACAACTACAAAACAGCAAATTATTTATCATTTAAACATCAATCAAAGCATAAAAAATAAGCACCGACACAAAAATTAAAGCAAAAACGTGTTGAAAACAGTGAATAAGCGATCAAAATTAAGCACCGACGTCTCATATTTCGCTAATAGGATAAAAACAGCTTCAATTATTAAAAAAAAACGGCGAAAATCGAAATGCAACGTTACAGTAACACCAAATTAACGAAAAAAAATGTGAATCAGCGATCAAATTAAAGCGCCGAAACCTCAAATTTCGCGAATCTGAGAACAAATCAGCTTCAAAATTATAAAATAAAAATTAAAAAATATCGGCGAAAATCAAAATGCAACGTTACAGTAACGCAAAATTAACGAAAAACGAGCTAAAAAGAGTGAATCAGCGATCAAATTAAACCGCGTAAACCTCAAATTTTACGATTCGAAGAAAACAAAATCAACTTCAAATTTAACGAAAAAATAAAAACAAAAAACCTAAAAAAATGGAGGAAAGAAATGCGAATACCAGATCGGCCATCTTGATAAGGCCTTCAAGGCGAGAATCATGCTTAATGTTGATACGATGAAAGGAGATACGATCAAACCAAGGAAGTGAAGAAGGTTCGAGAAGGTGTTTGATCTTATCATTGTAAACATCAACAGCAAGGATTTTGTGAGGAGTTTCATGGACGAGTTTTTCACAGAGGTGAGAGCCGATGAAGCCACCAGCACCGATCATACAGATTGTTAGTGGTTTGATTGGGTTTCCATCGAGATCTACTCTCGTTGAAGACGCCATTGATGACGATGATCAAGGTTTCTCTCTCTAAAAATGAAGGTTATTTTGAGTTTTGGAGTTTCTCTCTCTAGTTTTATTTTGGGGGATTGTGAGTTGGAGAAGAGGAGAGAGAGAAGGAGAGAGGGGGGGGGAGTGAGGTGTTTTCAAGTGGGAAAAAAAGGGTGCTACTGCTAAAAGAGGGAAATCAGAATGTGAAGGTGGGAAGGGTAGTTTGGGGAATGTGGAAAAATGGCGGTGGGGAATTTATTTATATAGCTGGGGCTGAGGTTGTGGTGTGGGGCCCTTTGAAAATGGGTGTGGGGTCCACAGTGAGATTTTACACTGTGGGATTGATTTACTACTCGCTGAGTTGCTTTGTTTATCATCATCATCATCCAGGAAGGAGGAAAAAGGAAAGCCGCGTGTTCTGATTAATTTTCGGGTGTTTAGATTGTAAAGATGTGTGTAAAGGACGGTGGCTAGATCTTGCCTTAATATTGTTTTTTTTGTTTACGCTTTATTAGTTAAGATTTTTTTTTGTACTTTCTACCCTAGGAATTAGCTGCAACAAAACATTATTATATACCTCATAAATTATTATTTTTATTACAATTAATTTGTGATGGAGGTAGTGTTAAAATCTGTGAATTAAGACCTTTGTATTACTTTTTATGAATTAAGACCTTATTTAAACTAAAGGTTTTTTTTAATTGAGACTTTGATCATATTTTTAGGCAAAAAAAAAAAATGAAATCGATGATGGTTGACCGGGAATGTAAGATTCACTCGCTTCGCTAATTACCTCTCTCTGCTCTATCACTCTCACCTCCAATTAATTACTTCATTTACCTACCTTTTTTTTACAAAAAGTGACGCAAAAGGTTTTAATTCACAAATTTTGGCATAAAAAAAGTCTTAATCAACAAAAAATCCTTTTGTTTATGTCATTTGATTCAATCCTCAAAAACTACTCTTAAGTCTTAAGATGAATTGTGGTTATAATCCGAACTTACAAAATTAGTACGGTTTTGCAAAGGTAATATGTTTGTATTTACAGCACGTTTAATAAAAATAAAGAGAATAAGAAGGTGGATATAGATAAAAAAAAATAGTAGGTAAGTTAAAGATAAAATTGATGATTTTCCTTGTTTGGTATGAATAGGAAATTGGATTGATATAACAAAAAAAAATACATAATTCCCTTGCTAACATTACTTATTTATCCTACTACTACCCTTTCACTAAGGGTAAAATTGTATTTTACATCAAATAATTCTATTCTCATCCCTTGTGCCTCTCGCGTTGGGATTATTTTTGAGAGATATCTACTCCATATTTCTTTGATCCCTATCCAATCCGCATCCCCTCATTATCCCTGTATTACTAAACAAAAAGATTTCTCCAATCTTTTCACACTTATCCCTATCCCTCTTCTCTTATTCCTAAACAGTTATCCTCTGAATAGAGTTGTAAAAAGCTAACAAGATACTACACTATCAGTGTATATACAATAATAATTAACACGATCTAAATTAAATAATCTCTCCTACTTTAGCTAGCCATAGTTTTGACAAATACATAGTAACGACGTTTGGTAAACTTTTTTAAACATTTATAGGATAGTCGATAAAGTTTAAAAAACACAAGGATATCCAAATATGCCATAAATTTAACAAAACCTCAAAGCTATCTCATGACAAATCCTCTTTTTTTTTTTTTTCCATGACAAATCCTACCTCAAAGTATTAGCTAATAGCTATTGACTTGGACAAAAGCACAAGAAAGTACAAACTCAACTCACATGCATTATGATATGATGCATACGTTACAGGTACCCACAACTCCACAAGGCCATAAATATACTGCATCTAAGTAACATTCAGCATTATGAACACAAATGGCAATGCCATGAGCTTCTTCCTCCAAGTGTGAGAGCTTTGAAAATGGTGAATGATTTAGTTCATAACATAAATACACATAGTAATTCAACCTTCCAAGTGTTAGTAGTACAAGAAATTATCATGCATTCATGCATCATGCACGAAGTCATAATGAATGACAACGATCTACATTGGCTTTTCTACTCCATGTTTTTCCAACATTTATGTAAGCTCGATCACACATTGAGATGAACGAACGGTTTTTCCAACATTTATGTAAGGTCGATCACACATTGAGATGAACGAACGGTTTCTCCATAATTTTATAATCAACTAGACACATGTTTTACCGATTAAGCTATATGTCATTGTTGTTTATTTTTCCACAACAATCTATTATACTCCGTAGCATTTATATTAGTAAAATTAAAAAGTCATCTCTACGTATGATAAATAAAATATGTGAGAAACGAAATGAATATATTCTTTTATGATAGTTTCATGTTCACTTTATCTATTTGTCAATATCACAATTGACCTTTTATTTGATTTGGATCCATTGAGTTTCTTTTGAAATCATATACGTTCAACAGTTGAAGTGTAAAACACATATTCAATCTTTTTATCAACAAACATATTAAACTTACATTATATTCAAAATTATTTGAAACTGTTATAGAAAGAGAGTTTTAGGGGAGAGTATTAGGAGATAATAGATTCATATTCATCTCGATAAATCATAAGGGAGTACATATATATATATATATATCTATAACATATATAAAAGTGTCTAGGGAATTTTACTGTTCTTTTAACAGTATTGCGTTGTGATTGGGCCACGTCAGCGGAAGTACAGTGTTTGTACAGCAAGTTCAGAGAAAAAATCCCTTCAACTCCTTTTTCCTTCTTTGGCACATNAAAAAAGACACCTTTTTCCTTCTTTGGCACGCTTCCCCTTCACTTCCTTTCTTTTTCTCTGACCTTCCAAACGCTTCTCCTTGGAAAATGGGTTCAACTCCTTTCTTCTTCTCTGGCACGCTTCCCCTTCAATTTCTTTCTTTTTCTCTGACCTTCCAAACGCTTCCCCTTCAACTTCTTTCTTCTTCTCTGATCTCTCAATTTTTTGGTGAAATTTCATGTCTATAATTCCTTTCTTCTTCTCTGACACGCTTCCCCTTCAATTTTGCGACCCTTGCAAACCTAATTTTCAATTCCTTTCTTCTTCTTCTCTGATTTTTAGATTTTTTTTGCGACCCTTGCATGTCTAAAATTCAGTTTTTCTGCGCTTTTCTTTGCGACCCTTGCATGGTTAAGGAGAATTTGTTATTGGGGTACATTTTTTAGGTTGATTGCTCTGTTCAGGATATTTGGATTTTTCGTATTCATTAGTCTGTTCAAAATATTTGTTCTTCGCGTTGATTAATCTGGAAAGGCTTTTGATTATTTTAATTAGGGTTTATAGAATTTAATTGTGAATTTCGAGTTTTTTGGGGGTATAAATACGGTTTTTAGGTGTTTGTTTAGGGTTTGGAATTGGATCTGTTTTATTTTTGTTAATGTGATTGTTTTGATTACGGTTTATAGCATATCATTCTGAATTTTTTATTAGGGTTTTCGAACTTTAGGGGGTTGGTTTAGGGTTTTGAATTTGATTACTCTGTTTAGAATAGTTGGATTTTTTCTCTGATCTTTAGATTTTTTTGCGACCCTTGCATGTCTAAAATTCAGTTTTCTGCGCTTTTCTTTGCGACCCTTGCATGTTTAAGAAGAATTTGTTATTGGGGTACATTTTTTAGGTTGATTGCTCTGTTCAGGATATTTGGATGTTTTTTAGGTTTTTAGGCGTTTGGTTAGGGTTTGGAATTGGATCTGTTTTATTTTTGTTAATGTGATTGTTTTGATTACGGTTTATAGCATATCATTCTGAATTTTTTATTAGGGTTTTCGAACTTTAGGGGGTTGGTTTAGGGTTTTGAATTTGACTACTCTGTTTAGAATAGTTGGATTTTTTCTCTGATCTTTACATTTTTTTGCGTCCCTTTAATGTCTAAAATTCAGTTTTCTGCGCTTTTCTTTGCGACCCTTGCATGGTTAAGAAGAATTTGTTATTGGGGTAGATTTTTTAGGTAGATTGCTCTGTTCAGGATATTTGGATTTTTTGAGTTCATTAATCTGTTCAAAATATTTGTTTTTCGCGTTGATTAATTTGGAAAGGCTTTTGATTATTTTAATTAGGGTTTATAGACTTTAATTCTGAATTTTGGATTTTTTGGGGGTATAAACACGGTTTTTAGGCATTTGGTTAGGGTTTGGAATTGGATCTGTTTGATTTTTATTAATGTGATTGTTTTTGTTACGGTTTGTAGCATATCATTCTGAATTTTTTATTAGGGTTTTCGAACTTTAGGGGGTTGGTTTAGGGTTTTGAATTTGATTACTCTGTTCAGAATAGTTGGATTTTTTGCGTTGATTACTTTGTTCAGAATATTTGTTCTTCACGTTGATTAATCTGGAAAGGCGTTTGAGGCTTTATAGAATTTAATTGTGAATTTCGAATTTTTGTTATTAGAGCAGATTATTTAGTTTGATTAATCTGTTCAAAATAATTGGATTTTGTGTGTTCTTCTTCTCTGACATGCTTCCCCTTCAATTGCTTTCTTCTTCTCTGATCTTTACATTTTTTTGCGACTCTTGCATGTCTAAAATACAGTTTTCTGCGCTTTTCTTTGCGGACCCTTGCATGGTTAAGAAAATTTGTTATTGGGGTAGATTTTTCAGGTTGATTACTCTGTTTTGAATATTTGGATTTTTCCAATTGATTAGTCTGTTCAAAATATATGTCCTTTGCGTTGATTAATCTGGAAAGGCGTTTGATTATTTTAATTAGGCTTTATAGAACTTAATTCTGAATTTCGAATTTTTTGGGGTTTGGTTAGGGTTTGGAATTGGATCTGTTTGATTTTTGTTAATTTGATTGTTTTGACTACAGTTTATAGCATATCATTTTGAATTTTTAACTAGGGTTTTCGAACTTTAGGCGGTTGGTTTAGGGTTTTGAATTTGCTTACTCTGTTCAGAATACTTGGGTTTTTCGCGTTGATTACTCAATTCAGAATATTTGTTCTTTGCAGTGATTAATCTCGAAAGGCTATTGAGCCTTTATAGAATTTAATTATGAATTTCGAATTTTTGTTATTGGGGTAGATTTTTTAGTTTGATTAATCTGTTCAGAATAATTAGATTTTGCGTGTTGATTAATTTGTTGAAAATATTTGTTCTTCGCGTTGATTAATCTGGAAAGCCGTTTGATTATTTTGATTAGGCTTTATAGGATTTAATTCTGGGTTTGGAATATTTTGGGGGTATAAACACGATTTTTAGGCGTTTGGTTAGGGTTTGGAATTGGAATTGGATCTGTTTGATTTTTGTTAATTTGATTTTTTTTTGTTACAGTTTATAGCATATCATTCTGAATTTTTTATTAATGTTTTCGAACTTTAGGGGGTTAGTTTAGGGTTTGAACTCTTCTTCTCTACCATTTCATTTGGACCTAAGCCATATATTTGTGGTTTATTTGCAACGCTTGGATGGCTAAGCGAAATTTGTTCTTGAGGTAGATTTTTAGTGATCCATTGTAAACCTTGCACCTGGCAATATCAATGGCGGTCAAGGCGGTGCTTAATTGGCTTGTTGTTGCATCTGGTGTTGGATTCGATGGGGGATGGTATTGTTGTTTGCATAGATTCGAATTGCAGCGTAATCAGCTTTCAGGTTTGGTCCTTTAGTTTATTTTGTGCTTCCAATTACCTGTTGCGGTTATAGATTGCAGCTTATTGTTTGGTTGTTGATAGCTGGTTAGTAATGTAATTTGTGGTTAGTTGAAGGACTACATTTGATTTGAATAAGTTTCAGTTTAGATTACATGTGAGTGCATTTGATAAAGTTAATTTAGATTTCAATTTTGTTAAATGCATCTCTGTGTTTTAAATGCCTTTAGAATTAGTATGTCAGTGTTGTGTTGGTATTGCCTTCTAGACTAGGTTGTGTTGCATTGTTTGGTGTTTTTACCATTGTTATATATTGTATCTATCTATCTATCTATCTATCTATCTATCTATCAATCTATCTATCGCTATCTATCTATCTATCATTCTATCTATCTATCTATCTATCTACTATATATATATATATATATATATATATATATATATATATAATATGATATCATTTTGAGAGTTTCTATAAGTTAGTTTCTTCTACTTTTGGTTTCATTTGATGTTGTTGCTTTTGCAAATTAACAATCCATCCATATCCTGACTTTACTAAAGTAAGTTCATCTTTGTCCACCCATACAGTATTTTATATTGTGCTTTCATTGTATACTATAATGATTTCATAGTAGGCAGTTGTCTTTGATAGTTGTTTATTGTTGGTTTTAGATTATATGTTCTTAGTCTATGTTGTGCTTTCATTGCATACTTTATTCATTTTCAGCTTTATTTGAAGTGTTTATACTTTGAATATCCTATGCTTTTTGGGGTATGCTTCATTGGATTGTTGCAGCTGTTGTATTATTGCATCTGGTATTGGATTGGATGGGGGATGGTATTGTTGTTTGCATAGATTCGAATTGCAGCGTAATCAGCTTTCAGGTTTGGTCCTTTAGTTCATTTTCTACTTGCAATTACCTGTTGTGATTATAGATTGCAGCTTATTGTTTGGTTGTGGATAGCTGGTTAGTAATGCAATTTGTGGTCACAATTAGCTGTTGTGATTATAGATTGCAGCTTTATATGAACAGAAAGGTAATTCAGTAATGTCTAAGTCCAACTCAAATGGATTTTTTCTTTGTTCTTGAATTTTGATATGTTAGTTTTTTTTTAATGATATGTTAATGTCTAATTCATGTAATGTTAATTTAGAATTTTAGTGTCTAATGTCTGATTTGTTGATGTTAATTTTTTAAAATGATATGTTAATTGAAACAAAGTTCGACAATGTGTAAGTCTAATTGAAATCGATTTTATTTTTTTCCTGTGAAATTTGATACGTTAACTTTTTTTATGATATGTTAATGTCTAATTCATGTAATGTTAATTTCTAATTAATTCATTGTGGATTTTGTAGCACCGACAATATACTATATCTATTATTGAATCTATTGCTATTATTATTATTATTATTATTATTATTATTATATCATATCATTTCACGCTTGCGAAAGAGTAAACTCCATTCTCCTACTCCCAAAAAAAAAAACAAGCAACAACAATCTATTAGATCAATACAATTGTACCCCTAACTGAAACCTAAATACCCAAATTAGACATTCCAAATTTCATTTACGCTTTGTCCAACAGAAATCGAGCAGTTGGTTGCAAAGGAATCGTGCAACAATAGGTTACCTCAACTTTGATGCAAGAACATTAGCATCTTACAGTTGAATTTAATGCGAGAAGATTAGCATCGTACAGTTAACCCAAGTACATCAAAGGTTTCTATTAATGCGAGAAGATTAGCATCTTACAGTTGCTATTTGGATATTTAGGAAAAAAAACAGCGGACCTTATTTATTTAGTAGCAAATCAATAATTATATTGTTATTTAATGTTTTGCAACTTATTTGTTTTAATTGGGTTCGAACAAGATTAGGCCTTTTTAAGTGTATTGCATTTTACTATAAATTGATTGTGTTATTTTTGATCCTTATAATGTCTTTACTGAACCTCAATTAACCTCCATTAACCTCAAAAAAGTTGATACAGTCGTCCTCAAAGAATGACTGTCTAATCAAAAGGGAGCCCATACATATAACAACCAAAAGTAAAGAATGAAAAAAATAGCTCAACGTACAATACCAAAAAAAAGACAAAGGATAGGAAAAAATGGTGTACTTATTGATAGCCCCATGCCTTAATATGGTATTAAGTACCCTTAACATATCCTGAATGTCATTTGTGCTTTGTCCATCAGAAATCAGAGCAGTTAGTTGCAAGGGAATCGTGCACCAATAGTTAAGCTCGACTTTAAAAAACCTTTGTACCAAAGAATGCTTAGATTCTTTTGTAGGCTCATTAGGGTTGATAGCACTACTGTATGAGCAAACATTACTATTAGGGCTTATTTTCTTGGGTGACACCAAAGACACAAGTTATTACCTCAGTCCAATTGACTCCTGATACACTACAATAAACTCAGAAAAAACTTGCGACAGAGGACCAACAGTATAAATAGTGTCCTTTCCGTCGAATGCAAATCTTCTCGCATTTAATTTTGATGAGTAGGTCAAGAGTAGCTTATCAATGATTTTTCTTCGCGTAGAATTGCTTTCAATTGATGAAACCTTAACAGCTATCCTAACTTGCAAAGCCCAAGCAAGGCTATACCTTTTTGTAGCTTATCAAACTTGCTAATGTGATTGTGAAGCTCAATTAGCACATTACAGCATACTGGTAAAAGGTCCCACCTAAAGGTTGAATTGGAACCTTCAAATGATTCACGAGCACAAATATGCGATGACCAACGCTTCCAAAGCCTGGTTTGCAAATCAAACATATAGAAAAAAAATGGAAACCTTAGCTTTGGGAAAAAAAATATTAAAAATTTCCACTAATGCGAGAAGATTTGCATTCGATTAATGTATTTCTAAGACTTGGTCTGCAAACTAGATAGAGAGAGAAAATAATGGAAACTTTACCTTTGTTAAAAAAAACATTAAACGTTTCTATTAATGCGAAAAAATTTGCAGACCAGTTTTTAGGCGCATTGGTCATCGCAGATCTGTGCTTTTGAGCCATTTGAAAGTTTCTTTTGAAACTTTAGATGAGACCTTTTATCAGTATGCTATAATATACTACTTGAACTCTACTATCTCATCAGCAAGTTTGATATGCTACGAAATATTGTAGCCTTGACTGGCGTTTGCAAGTTAAGATAGCTGCTGAGGATTCATCAATTGCAAGCAATTCTACACGAAGAAAAATTATTGATAAGCTATTTTTGACTTACTCATCTATTTTAAATGCAAGAAGATTTGCATCCGACGGAAAGGACAATAGTTATGCTGTTGGTCCTCTGCCGCAAGAATTTTTTGAGTTTATTGTAGTGTGTGAAGAGTCATTTGAACTGAGGTAATTTCTTGTTTCTTTGGTGTCATCTACAAGTATGATTTCGAGAAAATTGACCCTGATAGTAATGTTTGCTGATATGGTAATGCTACCAACCTTGATGAGCCTACAAAGGAATCTACGGATTCTTTGGTACAAAGGTTTCTTAAAGTCGAGCTTAGCTATTGCTGCACGGTTTCCTTGCAACCAGCTGCTCTGATTTCTGATGGGCAAAGCACAAATAACACTCAGTCTATGCTAAAGGTACTTAATACTATATTAAGGCAACAGGGTATCAATAAGTACACCTTTTCTCCCTATCCTTTGTCTTTTTTGAGGTATTGTGCGGTGAGCTATTCTTTCATGCTTTACTTTTGGTTGTTATATGCATGCCCTCCCTTTTGATTACACAGTCATTCCTCAAGCAAGGATGACTGTAAAAACTTCTTTGAGGTTGATGGAGATTACTGCAGGTTGATCAAATTAAAACAATGCGATGTCAAACAATGGGATAACAATCAATGAAACTACCATTACATTAAAATGGCTGAGAACGCTGAAAGCTTTCACATGAAATCCTTACATAATACATCATGATCTATTACTATTCTTTGAATAGCTACAATTGGTAAACGCATTTATGAGATTTATCTATTATTAGTTAATGATTTATTCATGATGGGTTTATCCTTTTAATAATATACCTATTGAACAACCCCATAATCAGTGTACATTACATTATCAGTGTACTACCAAATTACAACCATGTGTATTACCAAATTACAACCATATGTCCATTATATAAGGATTATAGTGAAAAGGATCGACTATGAATCATATAAATCCGAACATTATAATCACAACCATAAATATTGCGCACGGTGTCCCAACTAGTATATATAAATATATACATGGGAAACAATTAGGTTTCCTTAGATAATAATAAACCTAGTACCTAGATATTCTAGAGTAATGATAAAAGTATAATGGGCATCCACCAAATACATATATAATATAACACTCCCCCTTGGATAACCATTATCGAATAGTATGCCTCGTTAAAATCTTACTAAGAAAAAACCCGTGGAAACAAAAACCTAGTGAAGGAAAAAGAGTATATCACTTTCGTAATACGATTTAAGATGTTGCCTCATTAAAAACCTTACCTGGAAAACCCAATATGGGACAAAACCATGGTTAAGGGAAAAAGAGTGCAACGCGTATTTTCTCCCCCTGATAAATGCATAACTTGAAATCTTTCAGCATAATGAATCCAACATCTTCGGTAGTAGCTTTGCACTTGAAGTAGAAGAACATCCAACTCCTCGGTAGTTGATTTTTCCTGATTGGACTTCAATCTTCAACATAAGATAAATCCATTTCTCCGTACTCTTGAAAATAATACATATGTTGTGTTTATCATTACTTCATTTTTGTCAAGTTGCCATAAATATTAAACTTATGCCTTCTTCTGGAAGTTATATAAAGTAGCTATTGATAATTACATATTGATCATAATTGATGGCAACTTGTGATATTATCAACATCATTGTCTAATCTTATGTAATTAAATTAGTAATTACATTTAAGTAATTCTTTGTTTATGGTTCTTCTGGACCATAAAAGGATTATCCTTATAATATCATACTTCTCTAATGAACATAAGATTCTGATTATCTGTCACATGCTCAAACTTCAAGTTGAGTGTTTGGATTGACAATCTAGTCATCAATACTTTATGGGAATTTTGTATTCTAAATAAAGATTTTGAAGAACTTGATATTTGAATATGTCATATATAAATTCTTCTGAAACTTTTACATATGATTCATAATATGCTGTTAAAATGCCTTCATATGTATAATTATATCACAAATATATCCTCATTGGAGTATAGTTTTTGTCATGTAAGTCTTCATGCTATTGTAAACACAACTTAGTACATTAAGTATCAAATTTCACATGCATCAAAATTATTGTATAGAATTAGTGTATGTAAATGATGAGATGTAAAATGTATACTAATAAGATATTGAACATAAAACATGTATATGATGAGCAACGCATCTAACTATTACCTACACATGCAATGAATAATGCGTTTATCTATGACTAACACATGCACATAAATGTAAGACTAAAAAATGCAAGACAATGTACAGTGTAGATTTCAAAAATCCATTGCTGGACTTCTGGTCCTTGATGATCATCATTATTCACCTTTAGTTGGACTTCAAGTCAATATGTCGACATAAAAGTGGACTTTTATTTCAGATCCCTATTCTCAAATCCACTATTTTTGCATATGCATATAATCCATCGGTTCCATCATATACCGGTATCACATTTTTCAAGATGTAATTTGCATGCTATTTTATAATGATATCTGAATACATTTCTCATTGGTACCATTAGTCGATTAAAACATCTAAGTTCTTATATATCATAGGCCCTCTGTTATAATTCAGATATCTATACCACTTCTGGGGCATACATTATGGCATTAATATATCGTTACACTTTCAATAGTGGACTGCACTTTCTTGCCATATATTACGTATTTATTTTGAAACCTATCATAAAAATTTACACTTCAGGTGTAGTGATTCAAGTATTATTAGCAAGACTTATCTCAATGTATACACATAAATGGCCAAAATGTATCTTCAACGCTACGTAACATGAGACATAACTGAATACAAATCAAACCATATATGTGCAACATATTTTGATAATATATAGACAAAAGTTGGCAATAATATCTCATATAGCCATTATAGGGATCATCACTTTATAATTTAGTAATTTTGCCAACTTATCCCAATTCTTCTCCCCCTAAGTTGGTAAAATTTTCAAATATGGGGGCATCATATTCTTAAACAACTCAGTATATAATTTCATGTGAAAAAATATTTCAGCCAATATAAGATTTTTTTTTCAACAAATTTCATCGCTTATAAGAGATGTATTCAACAAACTATTTGTCTATTCTGGAGAACAATCAATGAAAACCATATCTTCTCTAACTATGATGTACATTGCATATGTGTTTATAATTTCATCATAAATTGTTCTCTCCTAGAGATTGATAACAATGGGGAGACAGTTAATGTGCAGTTGTCGGTTTTTCTTGTGTGCTGACATTCAACTGCCCCAATAAAAAAATGATTGTTATATAAACATAATCATGTCTTAGCTTATATGCATGTAACTCCACTCAATGGTGATCTTCTGGATCTTCAATGACTTCAATAATGGGTTTTTACTTACTCAAAGTGTTAACATACAAGGTGATTTGGTAAGCCTTTAATCACATAATATGGAACAACGAATAAGCTATTTTAGTGAACTTCTAGTCACCGTTACGTATTTATATCCAAAGTTGTTGAAAAATAAAATTTTATTTTTCTTAAAATTTTCTACAAAATCACATTTCAAATATAGCTCAATATCAATAATGTTAATCATGTCTTGCCATTCAAAATATTTCACATATCTAACATGAGAGAGCGTCAGCACTGTTTTTCATATCAAATTGAAACTTCCGGTTTCCATTACGGGTGATTATACATGAAACCCGGATGGCCTGATTTAATTATCACAACTAAATATTTCTCTAAATTCTGGTCAGTTTCGAATACTAGTGATCACTTTTATTATACATACTTCATGTATAACCATGAACATTAATATGATGTGATATAAAAACAATAACATGTGTTTCTTTCTATAGTTGGCAAAACTAATACTTTATCCAATAATCACTCATACTCTAGAGCATTGATTATTATCATGATACATGCTATTTGTGTTGTACATTTTATACTCTTTTGGAGTATTCTTATAATCTTGGTACATATCAATTTTACACTAAACATAAATATATTCTTCAATTTTGAAATTCTATCAGAATGTATCACTTAGCTCTATTCCCTATACAACGATAACTATCTTTAGCACTCAATAGTCTATCACACTTTAGGCGTGCTCTATGTTCATTATCTTTAGAACTCGATCATAGCCTGCCACGCTGTGTGCATGTTCTATGCTCATTAACAACTTATTGTCCTTCCGGGACATTATATTAGTTCAATTGTAGCATTCATAATTGGTATATTATCAATGACATTTCATATTCGTATTCACAATGGTATCATTCTGTATATTTAATTATCATGTGGCCACCTCTACTACATAAATCATTGTATTTACCAATCTGACCATCAATATATTTTATTATTCATATAATAAATACTATCTAGGTCTCTCCTTATCCATGTATAAGGGGGTATGAAATTAATCCAATAACATTTATACCTTATATAGCCATGTATATCTATAAACCCATAAATTCTTTTGGAAATGCATGTATCAAGCATATTCAATTAATATTCTTATAAAACTCTAATGTATTATTCTTGCCCAATTACATTGAACTTTAAAATAAACAAAATCTCACATAAGTATAGGAATAATAAATATATTGATAATAACAATGACATGTTCAATTTCTTATATTTTATTTATAAACATTATTTCTTAATGTATGTTCAACCATGTTTGCAAGTTTTTTTCATAATTAAGAGAACACTATGCAAAACATTTGCTATCTTTTTCAAACATTCAAATTCACAATCGCTTATGGGAATGAGTAAATATAGTCATATATCAATACTCACCTAAACTTTGGATCTAATATATCCATCCAAAGACAATATATCGACTATTCAAATTTATTTATTTATAGTTTTTATTTCTAATTTTTATTTAAAAAAAAAATATTCACATGACAATGCGTACATGGAATCACATGAGTATTGCATATAGCAAAGTATATAGGCATCATATTTTACACGCACAAAAAAAAAAAAAATCCAATAAAAGGCTACATCTTACTAACTTTAATACCATAGAAATTAAATTAAACATATACTTGATCATCATAATAGTTTATTCTTCAAAGGAATATAAAAGATTAAAAGGGCAAAAATGTTTTTTTTAAGACCCGTAATTGTTAAGTAAAAGGCTATGATAAATATTAAAAGGATCACACTAAATATTCTAATCATTAAGTAATGCAAATGTTCTAACCATACAGTAGTCAGGATTGATTGAAAGAGCATATGGACAACATAAATTTCTAATCTTCTACGCATTCTTTCAAGTGATGCATAAGAATACATGTAAAATAGGAATTATTTATATGAACATATTATGTTGTATAAAGAAGATACAAATATCTCATTAGTTTGAGTCCATGAATTCCAAGCTCATAAAAGATGAAGTGTGGATGACTAACGACTCTGATGTAAGTAGAATTATGAAATTTAAAAGTGGAAGTTGGGTACTGTCAATTTCAATGTATCAAATTATTTGCTAGTTATATTTCTACTACCCAATAATAATAGTTACCTCTTTGCCACAACCCACTAGAGCAAGCTGTTATATTGAGCAAATGTAGGAAGCAGATCATATGACGAAACATATGACGGTACAATAATGAACTATTATGACACAAAATAATAAATTAATAATTAAAGGTAAAAGGTTCAAGTTAAAATAGCACAAAAATATAATGCTACTCTACAATACATCACTAAATAACTTGTATGGTTGAACATGTATGTGTTAGATACATAGATCTAAACTCTACAACTGATATGGTAGTATGATAATAAAAAGAATTTGATGAACGCATAGCAAATTAAACATAAGTTTACCCTTTCTTATAACTATATCTATATATAAAGTAATTACAATGCGGTAAATTTGTACAAAGTTATAAGCATCATATACTATATATTATGTTATACATGTTATATGTCTACCATATTGCCATCATTAGGATCAAATTAAAACACTATGTATCAATACACCAAACTATGATGGCAATAGACTTCTTTGTGTAATTATATCAAAACACTATGTATCAATACACCAAACTTAATGACGGCTAACCATCAATAATTTTTTTCATATTAATTTAAATATTAATGAGTCATGAAACACGCAACGGGTGGGATATCACAATCAATAACATTATTAAATCAACTAGCATATTGAAAGCTTTCAATAATCCATATAATTTAGTACACAAAATTGTTGATTGCAATTACGAAACTCAACAATAATCAAAGCAAAAAATTAACAGAATTAGTTATTCAGATGAATGGATATAGTATGATTCACATACCTTAACAATGACACTAATTCAAATGAATGCCAGCGTGACACAAAGGTCACAGGTTCGAATCTCATCCACCCCTCCCTTCTAAGTGAAATTATTAAGCGCGGGGTATGGGGGCCCATGCTGCATCCACACGAGAGCCCTGTGAGGGGGCGTGATAGAGTATATAAATTATTTCTGAGCCTCAACCATATTCAGCTTAAGATTTTGGTTGAGTTGGTGGATATGGTATGATTCACATACCTTAACAATGATGTATTAATTCATTGACCTCTGTAGAGATTCGTGCTGATAACGTGTTATAAAAAGAGAGTTTTAGGGGAGAGTATAGATTCATATTCATCTCGAATTCTCGATAAATCATAACGGAGTACATATATATATACATGAGAAACAATTAGGTTTCCTTAGATAATAATAAACCTAGTACCTAGAATATTCTAGAGTAATGATATGGGTATAACGGACATCCACTAAATACATATATTATATAACAGAAACTTTGTTATCGCAATAATAAAATATTTCATGGTTATCTACTATAAATATCTCATAATAATATTCCTATTTGTTCACTTAACATTTTAGTTTGTTACAAAATTAAATTAAATAATATATAATTACCATATTTTAAATTTTGATGAAAAAAGCAAAACAAATGAAAGAAGTCTTAAAATGAAATTTTATCAAATGATTCGGGGCAAAACCCAGGGACCAAAGGTAGTTTGATTCATTAAAATGTTATTTTAAATCCAAATTTGGAATGTGTAAAATCATTGGGGCCTTTTTTATTTTTTTTAATTTTTATAAGTGTTATTGGTGTTAGTTTATTGGTAAATTAAAAAGAAAATATACGTAGTTATGTATGATGTACTTCGTATCTAATTTTGTAATTTTTTGACATTTTATCACTAATAATGAATTAATGATGAATAGGTGCCTAGGTGGAACAATAATCACATATTCAAATTATTTAGGAAAAATTGCTTTCAAAAGTACTAATTATTCGCGATTGATGAATTTTGAAGGAATCCAATTTAAGGAGTCTTTCTTTATAGGTTTAGGGTCTGTTTACTTCAACTTAAAATCAGTTCAATTCAGTTCTTCTCTCATTTTGCTATTCATTAATCATTTAATCTTTCATAAAACCTTTCAATTCAATTCAGTTCAGTTCAACGAACTATTTTCAGCTGATGTAAACAGGCCTTTATAGTCATTAATTAAATGAGCTACCAAAATTAGACATATGCATCCTAGAAATTGGAGTTATATTTCAAATTAATAAGATAACACAATAACATGCGAAGCATATGTTATTTGAATTTGTTTCATGTGTCATAAGTAATTGATTTAGCTATTGTTGGCTAGATATATGTATGGAACAAAAAGATCTATTTAAGTTAGATCGTATATGGAATAAGTCATAGTTGGTACCTTAAAAGTTAATTTCAATCATGGAGTCATAATTAATATAATAATTTTATTTTATTTTTTTATCATTTTTTTTTCTTTGAAAATACAATGAGAAACATAATATAATGTTTAGATAGTCCTTTGTCGTATAAATGATTGATGCTTTGAAAGCGACTCCATTACTCCATTAGCATGTAGATCTACATGTGAATTCTCGATGCAAGGTATGGAGTAAAAAGTAAGTGTTGGATTATAGCAAGAGTTGAAGGTCTGCTACGTATAGTGTTAAAATTGGTTTAACTTCTTTTATTCCACACATTAACATTATTAATTGAAATATATAAGAATAATCAATTACGGAGTACTATATAGAGTATCAATCTCGTAATATATGAGATAATATTTCATTAATAAAATTCACTAGCATACCTTTGTAAACCTTTTATTTTAAAATGAACGGAGAAGTGATTAAGGAGATACAGAAATATCTTTTATTCGATCAAGATAAGATGGCGCGAATTAGCATTATGAAATACGAAATACTAGCAAACTTTTAGTAACCTGTATAAAATTATAAATGTATAATTGAATTATTTGCATCCTTTTACTTCACTATTATTACTAATTACCACGTAAAATAGAAAATAGCAAAGTATGAGGACTTGAGCATCTCACATTGTGTTGTCCAGGCAGTCCCTTGTCCTGCTACAGATGACTAACTCTAATATGGAAGCATAGGTGCTTTAATAAGGCTGCTGACTTGATGGCTAAAGAAGGCTCGAAGAATTTGGTCTGTTTTGAAGAAGTGCAACGCATTCATCACCCATCCTTAGATTGTCAAACTTTAATAGATGTTGATCTTATTTTTTGCTGTGATAATGAGGCTAGAATAGTAGTACTAATGTTCATGATAACAATTCTAATGTTTATAACTCTGGTAGTCGGCTACATTCTCATTTTGTAGCTACTACTGGTCAAACCACACAAGCTCATGTAATGACCATCTAGGTTGCACGAAGTCGAGAACGAGGTTGAAAACGAATACAGATACGGGAACTTAAAACGACAAATCCGAAAAACATTGTTAATGAATGCGGCTAATTATAACATGAAGAATCAAAATTGTCCCCGATACAAGAACGAAACGGGTTCGGGGACGATTATTTATCAAAAGTACACATGCTACATAGATGGCCATAAGGTCGAATATTTGTATACCCCCTTAGCCTAATTCTAATACAGTATAATCAAATCATGCAACATTTCTCAAAAAAAAAAAAAAAACTCACATAGTAATTGAGCTGTACAATTACGGATCAGATAGGGCCATGTCTGGTGGATAGATGCAATATGCCATCTTGTGTAATGTTTGGAGATTGTCGGTGTTCACTAGAAGACCCTTGCTTTACTCCGGAGCACACCTTAAAGGAATTTTTTTATTCATTAAAAGATTTTTAATACTTAATAAAAAAATTCGAGTATAGACCTTTCAAACTACGAGGACAATAAAGTCATAGATTTGTGAATAATTCAACCTTGTAATCTTGTATCACCTAAACTGATCAATAATTGATATAACAAGAAACTATAGTAATACCTTTGTTTTAAATCAAATACTACCTCCGTTTCCTATTAGTTGCAACAGTTGAATATTATTTATGAGATATAAAATATTCAATTGTTGCAACTAATTGAAAACGGAAGTAGTACAATAATTGAGTATATTTTATAAGACATACGGAATACAATTTTATTGTTGCACATAATGCAAAAGTGATGTAATATTTACAAAAGCAAACTCATCATTTTGAATGGTTCAAACTTCAAAGTAAATGGTAATTGCATATTTGCATCCCACGCTAATAATCCAGTTTTGGAGATAAAGTAAATCCCAAAAGACAGGCATACAATCAATTAGAAAATGATCTAGGGCATAGTGGTTATCCCTTTGATTAGTATTGAGTAGTTAAGCCGAAGTCGCAACACAACTGAGTTTGTTATTGCGAGTACAAGAAAAAAATAAAATCCTCAAATAATGCAAAGGCGCAGAGCAATATAGCATAGCATATAAGTGACTGTCAATTAAGTAAGCTAGAAACTCAAAGTTAATTTATGGATGGCAATTGGAAAGATTTACCTCTTCTATTGTGATAGCACAAAACTGCAGAGCATATAAGTGACTGTTGGTTAACTAAGCTAGAAACAGGTATATATCTAATCAAATTCGTAATCGACTTCAATAGCCTAGATGATGTGTAAACGATCAAGCACCTTCAGCAGCCTTGTATTCACCGGCACCAGCAGCTGCCTCATCTTTACCTTTGGTCACCTCACGCCCACTGACAATTGTACCAACAGATTGGAACCAGCGGATAAGATTCCGATGATCCTTTACATAAAGCCATGCTTGAAGGAAAGGGAAAAGATTCTCATTAATTCCACGTTCTAAAATGTAGTTGTGAAAGGCATCTCTTGTTTCGTCATCAAGATTTCTGTCAAATGTTCAAAGAGACATCCCAAAATACTAACATCAGGAAACAATTCTTGTTGCTATGTTGTAATATATGTTGATTAAAAAAAAAAATACTAACATGTAAATAGAAAATTATCAAATAAAGACGGAAATAAACTCAAGAACCATAGATCCTTAGTAAACTACAAAACCGCATCTAATATAATAAATTATTCCATTTAAGACAACCTATTAATACTAAGATCTGAACACAAGCTCCTCGATATGTATCAGAAAACCAGCACATTAGAGATAACAAGAATTAAAAATCATAACCAACAAATTGACAAGTAGGCTTCATAACGTACAATCAATCATCTAAACGCAAAAAGAGTCTGTTAATAACACCCAATCTGCAAACAACGCCTATACGCACCTCTTAAAAAGTGAACATATACAAGGTACTTTCAAGTGTCTAAGAGAAGCAAGTCAAAAGCTCAACGTCAGTATATGTTGTCGATAAATATTTTTATTTGTATCCAATCATTGATGTTAGATTAGATTGTCACCAAGGATTAAGCATTACACAAAACAAGTGTCCTCACAAGCAAACATGAGCTAGAAGGTAGTATAGCTAGTATCAAGACAAATCCAACTTTCCCTTTGCTCAAGGATTTCTCTATGCACATAGAAAAAGATCACGATGTCATGAAACTAAACTCATAACAACTTGCATCGGAAAAAAAAAAAGAACTCAAAAGAACAGCTAAACAAGCCTCCTTGAAGGCAAATCTCTTACAAGACTCCCAGTCTGCACTCAACGCCCATGCACCTCCTAAAAACATAAGAAGATAATTTCAATTGTCCAAGAATCAACATCAAAAGTTCAATGTCCACATCCATCGGAGATCAATATTTTCCATACTTTGCCCTACCAAACATTGGTGCTATAGTTGTCACCAGCAAGGTAAGCATGGCACAAAATTCTTCCCTCCTTGTAGGCAAAATCAAAATTACACGGATATGTTACAATCTATGTTACATCGACACCTTTATTTACCTCAAGAATAGCATCTCGACTCGTGTAATGCTGAGCATGGCATGACACTAGGATACTTCAAAGACTTCTTTCCGTTACAAGTACAAAATATTCAGTTAGGCACTTAGACACTAGCTGCCCAATTGTATCCAAATGAACACTATATCCGATAAGCATCCATGACTAGAATCACAGAATTCTAGGAATGTAGGGCTCTATGCATCAAATCAATAGGATTGTGCGTATCAAGACTAATCAACTCTCCTGTATTTCCACGATTTAACTAAGCACACACGAAATATCTAATAATCTTGTGGAACTAACTTAAGCTCCTTGACAATGCATAAACCTCAAAAACCAACTAAACCATTCAAATCAACAAACAACATCAGATAACCAACAATACTATACTACAACACATAACAAACAAACACACAACAAATGCATAAGTAGGCAAAAAGGCAGAAACTAACTCAAAAACAGGACCGGTGTACTTGTTAGGAACAACAGCGAAAACATCCTCAGACGACTTAGGCCGAAGAGCAACAGAATGAATCCCCAAAGCATCAGGGTACAATCCACAAAGGAAATGCATCGAATTCGCCATTCCAGGCTTCGACACATCGATATGAACAAACAACTGATTAATCCCACCACCACTATCATCATCCACCTCCTCCACATTATCCCCTTCACCCGAAACAAAATTCGCCAACCGCATTACGGAAATGCTAATCTCCTCATTATTATAACTCCGTTTCAACACAGGACCGTTAGAATCTAACGCCCCTTTTACAATGCTGAATTCTGCAGGTGGACTAACCTTCTGCAACACAAAATTCATTCAATAAAACAATTATTATAAAAAAAAAAAATTGAAATTAGGGTTTAGGGTTTAAAAAAAAATGAAATTAAATTGGGGGGAAATTACAGGAGGTGGGGCCATTTTGGTAACTTCAAGGTAATGATCTTTGAGAGAACGGAGAATCATGGAGTTAACGGCGGTTGAAACGGAGGATGAGTTTGTTCTTTGAGTAATCATTCGCCATGGTTGTTGACTGCAAGCTGACGTCACTAATTTCTTCAACATCTGTTAAATTTAGGGTTTGATAATAAAATAATTAAATAAAGGTTATTTCAGATGTAAATGATTTCAAATGGTATGAATTAACTAAGTTGTATTAGTGAAGTAATAACCATGAATTTATGAAGTTTAAAGCAGGATTTTTTATATTTTTTTAAAATGTTGCATAAAGTTAATGAGGTTAGAGGATAAAGTTTGAATAATAAGGATGAAATATAGATATTAACGAACGTACCTTAATGAAGCAAAGCTTTCAATAATGGTGGATGAGTAAATGTGAGGGATGGTGAAGTTTCGAATTTTGTTGAGTATAAGCGGGGATTGAAATGAACACAAACGAAAAGGGTTTGATTGTGGGGATGAAAATAAGGGCAATATTGTTATTTCATGTCCAAAACTATTTGAATTAAATGAGCTATACACTAGTATGAAATTAGAGATATCAATGAGTTGATAAGCTAGTGAACAACTCAAGGACATGATCGGTCAAAGCTCGTTGATATATAAACAAACGAGTTTGAACAAAACTTTCAAGCTCGATTAATAAATGAGTTTTACTCGAACAACTTATTACTCGGCTCGTCAGAGTTCGCGAACAATTCGTTCATAGCTTATTTATAAGCTTTGCCATTTGTAGCTCATTCAAGCTTGATTTGCTTTAAGGTAGTATAGTTTAATTATTAATTTCAAACATAAATAAACTCTATTAGATTTTATTTGATCTTAAATCTAATTATTATTCGAATAGGTTGGCATTGCATTAAACTCTTCACTTTTATTAATGATTATATATTTGCTTTTATTATATATTCTATTACGTAAATTGTGTAAAGAGATGCTTACAAAAATATGTAGAAGGCTCGTATATTCATTAGTTCGTTTACTCATAGGCTTGATTCGAGCTTCAGCTTGAGCTCGAAAAATAAACGAGCTTACACGAGCCGAGCTCGAACACTGAAAATTTAAACGAGCCAAGCTCGAACAACAATTTTGATTGCTTGGTTATGCTCAAGCTTGGCTTGAAAGCAATTAATAATTATCAAGTCTAGCTTGAACAAACTACTACACGGCTCCACTCGGCTCGACTCGGCTCCTTGACATCCCTATATAAGATCATTCGGTAGGGTGTCAAATGCCATAACTTTACTTAAAATAAAAACCACTTAAATAAAAGATACATGTCGTCTTTTTATAGAGTTTTTTCCCTCCGGAATTTTACAATATTTTTTTAGAAGACTTTCTTTATTTGCTGCTCTTTACTTGTCATATTTTCATTTTAAATTTTAACAAAATTAATCTAAGTTCAATTATTAGATATTTTTTGAAAAAAAATTTCTAATGTAGCTTTATTATTATTATTATTATTATTAGCTAAAATTTTCAATAGCTATCTAATAAAACACAATATTTGCACTTAACTACCAATTACATTTTTTTTAGTTACAAAACTACCTATTATAACCATTTTTTGTACTTTTCGCCATCTATGACCGGATTTTGCTAGTTTTTCCAACACCTTTCTCAATTCTACTACCTTCCCTCCAAAATCCAAATGTGATTACTTATTAGTCCTTACACGCACATTAACATGTTAGTCATTTTATTTCCCCAAATTCCCCTTACTCTTCACTACTCTCCAACTTTCTATTTCTTCTACCACGAAAGAACCTTCAATCAAATACACCTCCAACCCACCCTCCTAACAACCTTTTTGAGATATATACATTAGCCTTTACCATGATACACACATTCATGCAAAATTAAACTTATAATCTAACAAAGAACATTCAACCATTTCAAAAAAATACAACTCCTTTAAATTCAAACTAAAGGTCAAACAATTAAATTTCACTGAATTAACATTTGTTATTGTTGCAAAAAACAACAATCATAAACACAACATACCAACACAATAAGGCACTGTTCTCCTCGTCTTATATTTACTTATTTTTAGCAAAAATAAGTCCAGATCAGCAAAAATCAGTTTCAATTCTTAACAAATTGTAAATGTTTTCAACAAAAATAAGTTCAGTTCAGCAAAAATAATTTCAGATCAGCAAAAATAAACTCAGATCAGCAAAAATAATCTCATATCAGCAAAAATAAGTTGACGAGAATAGGTCCTAAGAACAACCTAGGATACATGCAAATGAAACAATAAATAAAAATAAGCAAATACAATAAGAACAATTCAAATCACATTTGGATCATGAGAAGAATAAATTAAAACAACAATATATCATAAACATAAATTACCAACACAATAAGGTTTTTTATGCCAAAGAGAGAGAATGTTGGAAAGTGGTGAATGGTGAAGAGAGAGAAAGAAGCATTTGAGGAAGAAAATGGTAGATTAGTGAGTAATTAAGGGAGAGAGAAAGAGGGTTTTGAGGAAGAAAATGGTAGATTAATTTGTAGTAATTATTTAAATTTCGAAGGGAAAATTGTAGAAGTGGGGGTCATTGCCGATAAAACTAGTAAAATCCGACCATAGATAGTGAAATCTATATAAAACGGTTATAATAGATAGTTATGCAACTTAAAAAATATAATAGGTAGTTAAGTGCAAATTATGAGTTAGTTTTAATAGGTAGGTTATTGAAAATTTTGTATTATTATTATTATTATTATTATTATTATTATTATTATTATTATTATTATTATTATTACCATCATCATCTCACATGTTCCACAGAAATCAAGTTTTAAATTGTAAACAATTTTCAATACGTACTACCCCGTACACATTTTTTTCTCATTCATATATAATGCAATGAAAATACCACCATAAAAACTCTTCAGGATTCAAATAAAGAATATAATCTCTCCCATGGAATATTATGCGAGTAATTAATGTAATAGTTCAAGTTTATTTTCACTATAAAGGATCACATTAATTCATGTTTTTTTTTTATTATCGAACGAGGTCTCAATCAATAATTTTAAGATTATTATAATTGCACGAGATCAATAATAATTATAAAAGCTATTTAAATATGAATTACATGCAATCTCATATTTTAGTTGTTTCTCTAATTCAATTATTTTTTTCTAAAATTATTTTAATAAATATTGTAGTTTCGTGATTCAGTTGAGCTGAAATTGCACGATCACAATATTAATTTTAAACCTTATTTAAATAGGATAAAGGATTTTTTTTTCATTATTGTGGTAGTTAAAACCACAAGTTGTTCATTTTCTTTATTACTCCCTCTGTTCCCTATTTTTCTTTACATATCTTGTTCCTCTATGTTCCACATTTTTCTTTACATTACAACTTTATTAGATTTTTAATATTTTTTTATTAAAATGGACCCCACACAACACCCATTAATCAAGCTTTTATTAGTTGCAACTTGTTTCTCTCTCATCAATTATTACCCAATTTGACTCCACCATTATTATTATATCATATATCAAAAGGAGAGGGTGAATAGTGACCGTCATGAATAATAGGGAATGGAGGGAGTAGTAATATTGATATTTTAGGTTATTGATAATATGATATTGAAACAAAGTTTAAGAACAATATATATAAATATAACGATTTACGCATTTTTAAAAGAATTATATGTGCTTGTACTCTGTGCGTATAAAACATGAAAACCACGTTTGATACTATTTGTGAGCTAATTAATTGATTTATAATCTATTATATTTTATATTTGAAGTTAATATATCAATTTAATATCCATAATCAATTCACCATCGATATTTTACCAAATTTATTTAAAATAATAAGCATATTTTAACATTTTTAATAGAGTTATAGTAAGAAAAAAAAACTAGGTTGCATTTTTTTTGTTGTATAAATGAATAAAATAAATCATAATAATTTATGTTGCAATAATTTATATTTTAATATATCATTTTCAAAAATAATTATACTAAATTTATGCTTTATTATATAATTTATACTTATGTTAAAAAAATACAAATATAACGTTGAATGGTTATCATAGGGGTGTTAATGAGACGAGACAGCTCGTGAGTTACTCGCGAGCTACTCGGTCAAAGCTCGGTCAACACTCGACTCGAATAAGCTCGGCTCGAGTTCGAGCTCGACTCGAGGTTCTAACGAGTCGAGTCGAGCAAGCCCATTCTCGACTCGAAAAGCTCGTGAGTAGCTCGATATATAATTATATATAAATACTTTTTTTAATGTATCCCAAACAAATTTTGAAAATTATACCCTTAATGGCTTAAGTTCTTATGTGTTGATTTAGCCGTTCATTTATTTCCATCTCAACCGCCAAAATTCAAGCTAATAAATATAATTTAAAAAATAAAAAATTGTTTATTTATTTAAACAATAAAAAATTGTTCTAAATTTCTTAAAATTGTAAAATATTTATTTAGCACATAACTATATAAATTTGGAAGTTTTTAAGATAATTATGTAATCTTTTGTTTCTATTAGTTACTTCTAAAGACAATTATGATAAATTTATTTTCAGGTTACTCATCATTATAATCTTTTGTTTCGAGCTGAGCTCACCTTGCGTTCTAACGAGTCGAGTTCGAGCTCCATTTTAAAAGCTCGTGGGCTTTCGAGCTCGAGTCGAGCTAGAGTTTTAAATTTCGACTTCGAGTCGAGCTCAATGATACTCGAGCTCGACTCGCATCATTAACACCCCTAGGTTATCAGATACAAAACAACCATTTACATGTTAATAAATATATTTAATTTATAAGTCGTGCATTCCACGGGATTTATTCCATTTAAATTTGATTTTCGAAGAAAAATATTTATGGGACTTATAGGTATCATTTGCTTCACATGTGAAATAGTTTCCAACAAGATTTTTTTTTTTAATATCCCATGCAAAATCATATTTCATAGTAAATAATAAAAAAGTAACGTTGCTAATTTCCCAGGAACTATGAATTTTTGTTGGTTGAAGTGTTGGACAATGGAAATTAAATTTTTCAACTTACCAATTGGGGCTATTGGTAAATTATTTCCCCACTAAGTAGGGTGTTGGGATCCTCTGAGTTTGCTAAATATCATCAATTGATTTTTAAGTCAATGGCTCATATATTTCCTCCAAAAAAACCTTTTATTTTTGAAAAAAACTATTTGTAACTCTAAGGGTTATGAATAAGATGCTTAAAATAGAAATTATTTTTCCATTCAAGCATTAATTACATATTACATAGATGTTTGTGTGATTTTTGTTGAGTTTCATGAATTATTACCATTTATAGAATATATTTAATATTTATACTTAGCCTTAAGGACTATATATGTATAGCATTACCGTTTATTTTTTCACCTAAAAAATCTTCATTTATTCTAGTATTCTCATCAATTGTGAGCCCTTGATTTTGAAATGAGTAGCTAGGATTTAACTCTACCTTGTAGAGTTTTGCTAAAATTCTAGAGGGTTCAAAATTCCAAGAAAGTTGAAATTCTGATGTTTTTGTCAACCAAACAACACACTTTCTAAGGCAATTTTTTTCCCATATTTTTGGATATCAACCGGCTCAAAATAATTGTTTTGTTGCATGGAAAATAATTTTCCATTTAAATTATTTTTGTTATTTAGTTGAAATGAAAATCATTGACGAAAACTTTAGTTTTGGGGAAAAATTTTTTCTTCCAATTTGAAAGATAATGTTATCCATCCTATTCACGAGAAAATGTTGTGTAAAAATCGTCTTACTTCACTAGCAAATTCCCACCATTGTCCGTACTTTGTAAAATGGTTGGTCATAACCTTTTTTTCATTTATAATCATAATTAGGCAAATGGCCTGTCATTGGAAAGGTCTTCAAACAACTATTACCTCCAACCTAAATCGCCTTAAAATCACTTAATAATTTATTGCGAGATAACTACAATCAAAATTATACCTACCAAATCTCAAGTCACAAAATAACACATTGTGAAATATCAAGACTTCCATCACGGTAATGGAATTAGAAAATTCATTATAGAAGGAGACGACCTCCTAGCTATCCATATAATCAACGAAAAATGGGCTCTTCATGGAAGTTTGGCAAATTTAGTTGAAAATCCGAAATTATCACAAAATTTTCTTAGCTTATGTTGATAATTACGCTCCGAGCCATGAAATCACATATTGTTCAAATTAAAAAGGGACCTCGCATTGTGAGGGGAGTGTTGAAACTCATATGTGAGTGTCTCACATTTCACATTGATAAATTGAAAGAAAGTTAAACATTTTATAAGGTTGAGGAATTACTTCTCTTATTGCTATATGGTTTTAACATGGAACCTCTAAAACCATGTAACTATGTAAGATGGACTTTCTATCATTGGCGAGTGTGATTTAGTCCCATAATTAATATGGCATCAGAGCTAGGCCTACGACTTTGGACCTTTAATGTCTATTACTCTGGGTCAACTACTCAACTTAATTAAATGACACGTGTACGGGAAAGTGTTGGTAAATCCGCTCCAACCAATGAAAAATGCACGTTGTTACGTTCGAATTAAAAAAGGACATCGCATGTGATGGGGAGTGCTGAGCCCACATGTGAGTGTCCCACATCGATAAATTGAGAGCTAGTTAAACACTTTATAAAGTTGATGGACTACTCGCTTATTGTCATACGGTTTTAAAATGGAATCTCCAAATTTCCAATGCCTTATAAGATGAACTCCCTCTCACTGATGGTGCGGCTCAGATCCGTATTTAAGAGTTTATTACAACTATATTCGGTGAAGCTGATCAACAAACTAGAATGGTATTATGGATGTTGTGTCTTGTGCTTAGTGAAAATATAGCAAGATCTCAATTTCATTATTGTGTCCAACAAGTTTGAGAGAAATTATATTTCCATAATAGTTATGGATTCATAGCAAATCTATAACACAATACTATTGTTTTTACCTCTCTCTTCATCATATGTTTAAGGTATTGTGATAATATGAATCCCACAAACACAAACACATTTCCCTCAAAATTATATTATGTATTCGTAACTGTTATGAATCTATTATTCCTCCAACTTTAAAATTTTGGATAGACATCACCTTTATGGCTTTATGAAAGAGACATTACTATTAAATTGCTTGTGGTTTGAAGTATATAAACTATATTACTAGTGTATGGTGAATTGGTGAGTAGAACAAGTGTTCGTGCAATCTTCCTTGTAAAATTGTCTAAGAAGCAATCACAGGTTCACAGCTCATAGAATTGCATACTTTGTACGAAGTGTAAGACAATTAAGATATCCTAGCTACTTGAATTAGTTTAAGTTGAACCTACATACATTTTTATATTATAAGACTTGAGTTTTGTGGGCCAGATATTAAGATAAGCACTCAGCTTTTGACTAATGTTACCATTACAATTTACACACTACTCTCATTTTCCTTTCCAATTAAAATAAACTGTAACACAAATAAGCATTTTTGAGTTGAAGATTATGTTACTATCTAGTAAGATTATGCAGTTCGATCTTATTCATCACATAATTTCATTACTTATTAGTTGAAGATTTGATGCATGTAGTTTGTTAATATATAAGCAACATTATTGATTAGCATCATGTCATCAACATAGTGACATACTTAATTATAAATATAAGTACTCTGTGATACATAAAACCCCTTTTACAAATTTATGTTGTTGTAGATTTGTAGTTATTGAGTAAGGTGGATTTGGTCAAACATCTAAATAATACTCCTTACTCCGTATGTTTTAATTTGTTGGTTTTGTTTGAAATCTTATTGTGTCAAAAAATTGGCCAAAACATAACTAGCAAAGTGAAACGGATGAAGTAAGTAATATGTTTAATTTGATTGGCTTTTTTAGTTGGATTTTGGCTTGTTGGCCCACACTCTCTAATAAATGGATAGCTAACAACTCCGACTAACATTACCAAATGTTTGTATAAATGGCAGATTTACATAGCTAATATAAATGCCAACCTATACGACCAATAGTTAAAACCGGTCAAACAAGTCAAATAAACCAACTAACAATCAATTGTCAAGCAACTCCTGCATAAAATTATAATAATCTATTAATAATGCTCCGTATATCTCAATAAATTTGTATGCTTCTCTTCAATTTGGATGTGTGACGAATGACACATGAAATACAAAAGTGTGCAACGACCATTTTTGCAAAGAAAGTACGAATATATGGATGTGTATTGGTAGGTGATGATGATGTTGAAAGTGTAAGAAAAAATAGATTAACAAATTAAATCAATCACAATTTTTTCTCTTTTACTATAATAGCTTGGTCTTTTCCCTAATGAGCTCAGCTCCCATCACTTTATTAAAGTTACCATCAACCTAAATTACAAGATCATGAATTTATTTGGCAGCTTAATTACAGGACTAATTCAACAAATACACTTACTTTATATACAAAAAAGATAGAAAAAATGAAATATTGAACTAATTTTACAACAACACATCATACATTTATACAACATTACATGTTTAACTTGTACAATATACACTAATTAACCAAATTAATTATAGTCACACAATTAAAACATCACCTCATTACTCCAATCACTAGCAAAACCAGGAAATCATTAGATTTCTTAAGCATTGTTAACTTACCAACCAACATTTAATAATTACATTTCAAACACTATATAACTCCTTTGCAAAATCATCAAAAAAAAAACAAATCAAAATTAAACCACCCAAAAAAAAAAAAACAAAAGTAGTGTAATATAAACACACAAAAAAAAAACAGCAAGAAAATGGGAATATTGAGCTATTATTTTGGTGCACAATATTTAGTAGTTGTAATAATTTTAATGCTTAGAATAGCAGTAAATGGACAGCCAGTAGTACCAGCATTGTTCATATTTGGTGATTCTGTAGTTGATGTGGGTAATAATAATGATCTTCATACTATTGTAAAGTCGAATTTTCGGCCTTATGGTAGAGATTTTACCACCCATAAGCCTACTGGAAGGTTTTGTAATGGCAAGCTTGCTACTGATCTTACTGGTGTGTTTACATGTTACCATTTTTAATTTGATTACTCTTTGTTTTTTTTTTTTTTTTATAAGGCTGAGTTGTGTGTTTTTTTCGAATTGGAACTTAGTCCAGAACTCTAGATTGTTTGACACACGCACTTAAGGTCATGGCAAAATGCGGGTTAATGTTTTATTGGCTTGTGTTAGGTTAGACAAGATAGAGTCTGTCTTGTTGCTACTATTTTCGAAAACTAAAGGGTCTCAATGGTGTACGGTTATGAGACCAATCAAAACAAGAAAGGCCAAGTTTTCGGTAGTTATGACTTATGAGTAGTAGTAACTTATGGCCTATGTTAATTGGATTCTGTTAGAAGAATTGGGCACAAACACGTGTCCAACTCTCAGACAATACCGTTTCATGAAAATTTTGAATGTTTCTGGCTCAAAATGAAGTGTCCAAGTGTTATACCAATGTCCAGCAAGTAAGTGCTTGACATAGATACTTGAGGTGAAATGAAGAGTTCGAGTAACATTATGCAATAAAAATGAAAAGCAAACAACATAAAAAATTAAGTAAAATGATAAAAGGGAAGTTACTTTATTAAATGCAAAATGTTAAATTGCCCTTCTTATAAGTAAAAGTGTTACACAATTTATTCCATGATAAAATGCAAGACTTTTACACAATGTATTTCATGCTAAATTGTAGGAGGAATTTCTCTCAAAACTTGTGTTCTTAAACAACAAAATTAACATAATCTTTTTTCTTTTGGGGTTGCCTTTGGCCAAAAATATATTGTACGGAAAATTATACAGCTGAGACAATAGGATTTACAAGCTACCAACCAGCATACTTGAGCATAGAGGCCACCGGGAAGAACCTGTTAATTGGAGCCAATTTCGCCTCTGCTTCTTCAGGCTATCATGCCAGTACACCTAAGATATATGTAAGTTTCCTCGTGTTATTTCCTCAAAAATTTCCGCATTTTTTAAGTCACAATTTTTTTAGTTCGAAGTTGAAGGTACACTATATGGCTACACCACTGGTGTTACCTAGCAACGTAGCAAATGGTGGTACCACATTACCAGTGTAACTCCGGTTGTATTTAAAAAACACATTGTTATTTGATTCTTTTGATTAATTTTTGGTTTGAAGGGAACAATTCCGTTAAGTAAGCAGCTAGAGCACTACATGGACTACCAGAAAAAATTAGAGGCGGTTGCAGGAAAAACCAATGCAACATCAATTATTACAGAAGGAGTTTATCTGATTAGTGCAGGAAGCAGTGATTTCCTCCAAAACTATTACATTAATCCTCTTCTATACAAACTCTACTCTCCTCAGGCTTTCTCCAATGTTCTTGTCCAAAACTTTGCTGAATTAGTTCGCGTATGTTTCCATTCACTACCTTATTTACTTTGCATTCCAATGTTAGAAAAACCATTCATCAATAGCATAGTTGGTTTTCAGTTTTATAGCATCATATGATATCAATTCGACAACCACCTTAAATTAGTCGTACCAATGACAAAAGAAACTGCCAACAGCTAATTTTGTTGCTTGTTTTTCCTTATGTGGGGTGCAGAAATTGTACTGGCTTGGAGCAAGAAAAGTAGGCGTGACCTCCTTACCGCCCATGGGATGCTTACCGGCAGCAATCACTATCTTTGGAAAAGACAGCAATGAGTGTGTAGATCATATAAACAAAGATGCAATTGAATTTAATGATCTGCTCAATTCTACTGCTCAAGAGCTACAGACTCAACTTTCTAATCTTACTTTGGTGGTGTTTGATATTTATGAGCCACTTTATAAGTTAGCCACTAAACCCGAAGATAATGGTACTACTTAAAACCCTCTATTATACTCATCATACCTGTTAATTACTGTTTAATTATATAATGATTATATACTCTTATAGACTAATGAAATACCACTTTGCTAAAAGATTTCTGTGCAACTCTATAATAACAGATTACTAACAAAGTTAGCTTTTTTACTCATCTTTTGTAACTTTACCTATATGTTGTTTACTTGAATTCTTATTTAACATAATGACAAAATTCATACCATCTGATGAAAGATAGTGTATAAACAAAAGACTCGAAGTTTATCCACAACTGTGATCATATTACAGCATAAGGCCGAAATTCTGAACTGTCAAATTACATGGTTTGGTTTAATTTGTTGAAAATTGGGATTGAAATGCAGGGTTTGTTGAGGCAAGAAAGGCATGTTGTGGAACAGGATTAGTAGAGACATCATATTTGTGCAACTCAAAGTCACCTGGAACCTGCAGCAATGCGACTGAGTATGTATTTTGGGATGGTTTTCACCCAACTGAGGCCGCCAACAAAATTTTGTCTGATGATCTTACAGCAGCTGCCATTTCGCTCATCTCTTAGGGTTCCAAGATAATTACATGACATGTAATATTTGCGATATGTTCTTCCACAAAAACTATCGATCTATCATAATAAGTAGTTTTCATTTCATTTAGAAGAGTGCAGACTGCAGAGTTTGATATCATATATAAATATATTGTATCCTACTATACTATTTAATATTTATTTTAATATAAGATGTTTGAGCCTTGAGGATTTTCTCTAGATGATGTTTGATACTATAAATATAACTAATGTTTTTGTGGCAAAGGTTTCTTGGCATTCAGAAAAGATAAAGAAAAGGAAATTGGGTACCTTTTACATGCTATGTTATATGAAATCTTCATTCAAGCTTATTACTTTAGGTTTTCGATACTTTTATAAGCCAAATCATACATGAGAGGTTTTATGAAACCATAGGCTCGTGATACTGAATGATTTTGCAAATGATTCAAGGGGTGAATTGCAAATAAGTTACAGAGAGTGCACTCTTCACAATTCACAATTTCATAGCAATTAGGCAATTACGCTAATAAAAAGGTCATATCCAGTGCACAAGACTCTCGTTATAGCAGAAATTTAAGAAAGTATAGTGATTGATTTCGCAAATGCATAAAAGTTATAGAGTGCACCCTTTATGGTTCACAAAAATTACAATACAAATTAAAAAGATCATATCCAGTGCACAAGGCTCTCGCTATAACATCTAGAAAAACTGCGAAAGATTTTACGTACACAATCTTATCTTTATTTACATAAAGAGGTTATTTCCAACAACTAAACTCGTGACCTAATGAATTACAGGTAACCACAAACACAGCCTTTCACAATTACACAAATAAGTAAAATAACCTTGGAAATTATTGCAATAACTTTTCATAATTTCACCCCTTCATAAATTACCTAAAATTGGCGCCAAAACCTTCAAATTCAAATTTTCAAAAAACCCTATATAATCAATCACAATCAATTGTACATAGCAAAATTAAGAAAGAGAAAAAAAAATCAACGAAAATGGATTACACACTAGCAGCACTAAAGCTATTGTGTGAACAACTCAAAAAAGTGAAACAACAAACAGCTTCACAATCTTCCTTCACCTATGGCGGCATTCTCTTCCAACGCGCTTGGGTTCAGGGCATCCTTGTCTCCATATCAGACCTCAAAGATGTTGTCAACGAGGGCAATAATCGCTCTCGCTTTCTGCTCGACGACGGTACTGGTTTAGTTGAATTGCAAATCACCAAAGACTTCCTCGCCCAAAATAATTGTCTCAAACTGCAAACTGGTATTTGAATTTTTATTTTTTCATTTGATATCTGTATTTTAGAGAGTAATTTAATTGATTTTGTTTGAATTGATTAGGGATGTATATGATGGTGGTTGGACATTATTTACCTGGTGATGGTCAAATTCCTGTGATTAAGGTGATATTTTTTAACTCTGATGTTAATAATTCAATACATGTTTGTTTTGATTCTTCTATCCAATATTTTAACAGATGATTTAGGAGTAATTATTTTTAAAAGTAGTGAAAATTTGCTTAACGATTTTTTAAAGTAATTTCTGAATTTTGAATAAGAATCCGAATGGAATGCAGCCTTTTCGTATCACAATATGCTATTCATTTCATTTTAGCGTGATAATAATGGATCGATTTGATCATTAATATCTTTAACGGCTTAGTAGTAATAAAAATGGTATTGAAGTGTTCATTGTGGGGAGTATATACGATAATTTAGAGTTTTCATACTAGTATAAATTTTTCTATCATTTGCAGGTTCACAAGATAGTTGATCTTTCGGCTTTTCCAGATAGAGAGACAATGTGGTATCTTGAAGTCATCGAAGCCTTTAAGATGTTCTACCAACCTATGCTCGAAGATTAACACAGCATTAAAATAATCACCAACGTTAACCTTTTATTTTATATTTTCGCAATTTTACTAGATTAGCAAAATGTAATGATAGATTAGTAGCAAGTTCAAATATTTGTCTAACATTATCTCAATAGCTTCTAACATGATTCTGGATTTACTGGCATACAATTGGTTTCAGTTATTGAGTTCAGTCACCAAGTGCAGATTTAGAGAGCGCACACATATGCCATGTATGCAAATTGTAATGTCTAGACTCTAGATTATGACTGATTGAACTAAATTGTTTGTTTTACAACCATGCTGCTCTGAAAGTTTATATTCGGTCACCCCTGGTGACACAGGTGCCTACATTAACACAGATATTGCACTACTCAATATAGAATGTCCAAAGCAATTCTCTTGGCAGTAATAAAGGTTCAAAAATTTGAGGACAAAGATCTAGTTTCCTCAAAGGTGAAATTGTAAGCAGAATTTCCAAAGTACAGTTTCCTCACATCTCAGTGTTGCAATGCGTAAAATGACATAGTTGTGTCAAGGACAAGATGTTCATTACATAAAGCATTGACAGCAGAAACTTGCTCAAAAGCCTTTTGGAGTACATAATGACCAGTTCTGAGGTAAACAAACACGCTGAACCTGCACCACAAACCTCTGCAGTAGGGTCAGTCCATACTCAAAAGCACAATTCCAAGAATGAGGCTTAGATAAAAGGGGAATATAATCAAAATATTGTGACCAAATCAAACTTCACCTTACCTTGAAACATGACAGTATACACTTGACAGTAACACCATTAGTTTCATGTGCTATGCACATTCCTATGTGGCCATGCCGGGAAAGGAAAAATTCATTGCTGTTATTTCTGACCTTGTAATCATGTAAGCCAAGCAAGCCATTTTGCAAGGGTCATCAAAAGAGGCCATTGAACATTTGGACATGCACACAATCACAAAAGATTTTTTGTTTTCTGTTCATAGATCATCCATGGCAACAGCAGTTTGTAGTTCACACCAAACAAAATCGATTCAACATCTGCACAAGTCACAGGAAAAGTTCTGTTAGATCAAATTGGTATACAATTCTTATGGTGTGCAGGGCTGCATGCTAAATCACACTGCCAGACACACAATAGTAAAAACTATCTTATCGACTAATTGACAAAACATCAATTTGAGTATACATGCATGACTGCATGAGTGTGCATGAAAAATTAATAACCAAAGTATTCCAGACAGACACTTCTACGCCAAATCTTCAATTTTATAGTTTCGAACCTGCTTCAACAGCCACATAAATATATTGGAGTAGGACAAGTGATGGGTCCACGCTCAGTCTCAAAGACAAGGGATTACAAATGAAAGCATCAATCAAAGCCTTAATCTCACTAATGATGACCTTTGAAAGGGCAAAGGGAAGAATAAGACAACATGGTTTGAGGGAGTAAGACAGATATGAAAAAACTAGGACCAGTTGATACACACAAATGAAGATAAAGGTAAAATAAAAATGCTTGTGTTTAGGCAAAACTCCACAGAAAAAGACGAGAATATTGTCTTTAGTGAGCATCAATTTGTTAGGCAACATGGCACATAATGAGAGAACATATTTCCTATACAGAACCATGAATGTAGTGAATACCACCACAATGACCACAAAAAAGTTTCAGTAAATGGATTAATTTTTCTGGTATTCAAAGTGCAAACTGTGGCATCTTGAGGATGGACTGATGGAGAGAGATTAGTGAGCAAGATATCTGACTTAGCACAATCATTTCCTGCAGCCCTATCTGATAGTCTAATGTGTGTTCAGAAGGTTCACAGAGAGTGGTAAATCTCGAAATTTGGAACTCAAGTCCAACCACCTAGAGCACAGTTACTCTGAGCATAATACTATTATGACCTATTTAATTTCCCCAGGTTTTCAATCACCAACTAAAAATCTAAATTCTGAATAAACTGTTCTAATTTTGTCTCTGCATACTTACCCCTCTACCTAGGATATAGTTGTCCACACTAGCAGTTGCAGGTGTGATCATCACAGACAACCAATTCAATCTACTCTGTATTAAATTTAATTTTCCTAAACTAACCTATGTGGACACCCAGACACTGGACAGAATTTCTTTTGAAGCTTGAATGTTTAACGTTTTCCCTTTATCAGCATACAACTAGTGACAAAGAACTTATATGAATTACAGATAGTCAGATACATCATTAGTTACAGAGAGGCGTGTTTCCTGCATTTAACTACTTAATCATACACTAACAACGCAGAAAGCGAAAATTATAAGAACTAATTGTTGAATCAGAAAGTTAAAAGAAGAAGAAAGTTACCAGCATATAGCCTATACAAATGGTCATTAGCTAAGCACTACTTATAAGAGAGAGGGGGAGGAGGATCTGTTAACTTAATGTTTAGTAGAAAGATAAAAGTTTTGCACAGAAGAGTGGAAAATCAACAAAAGTAAACAGAAAATGGTGCATACCTAGCTTGCATGCTTGAGACAGCAGTCCAGTAATTTCTGAACATCTCTATCATCAGGGTAACTATTCTCTCGAGTGTCTGCATCACTGTGCACAGCAAATATCTCTTCCTTCATCAGATTCCAATGACACAGAATTTTAACGATGCATTTAATCTATCCCGTTAAGGAAAATAAGACAACAGCAATTCGCTCAAGCAACAACTTGGTTTAAAGTCTTTCATTTAAGTTTTAACACATAGAGATCACTCCTATTATGTCATAAAATGCAATAGCAAATAAAGGATACAGCAGCAGTTCTGCAGTCAACTTTAGAAGTGATATTATGTTCAGGGGATCTGTCCCACTTGCTTGCAAGGAGAGTATCTTCTATCATATCTGATCGGTCTACAAGCATCGATACATATTTGTTGAGTCTTGAAGGGCCCATCTCTTCTTCTTGAACGCGAATTAGAAGTCTGGTCACTATGCTCCACAATGCATTTCTTGCCTCAAGATCTTCTGAAGTAAAAGGGAACAAATCAAGGAGAGACTGCAACATAAGGAAATCTGCAAAATAAATAAACATCAGATATGCTGTCTGAACCTTAAACAAAAGTCAAAATGTCTGAAGAAAAAACCTCTCATATATTATTTGTTCCATTTATCTCGACACTTTTGATGTTGTGAACAAGTATAGTGGGAAAAGCGCACAAGTGTGGGGCCTACCTTTGGAGAAAAAGTAAAGTGTTTTTTTTTTTCATGAAGGAGTTGGGAAAGTAATATGAGACACCAAAAAGGAGAAAATGGGTAATCTGGCAAGTAAATTGAATGGGAAGATTATGATTCGCTAAACAGGATGAGGAATAAATCAATAATCTGGTCTATGAGTTTGGTGCTTAGGAATTAGGCATAGTTATCTAATGACCTAACTACGAGAATTGTTTAAAGTTCCCTCTTCTCTTTTAGAAGGAAAGGGGAAAGGGGTCAAAACCCCTGCTTCTGCCACAACCAAAGAAGAAAAAGAAAGCATAACTAATAAAAATGACATATTCACCTTCTGATAGCTTGAGAGCAAGATCAGGAGTATCAGCTAGAACGTTTGCTATCAAAACTGCAGCAGTTACACAGGAACTCGAGATCTGCAATAAATTTCAATTGTTAAAATATGATGTCTAAACTAGATGATCAGATAAAAGCATTTGCAGTGGCTCAGTATTACTCAACAAAATTATTAATTTCAGTCAAGAGTCTCAAGACTAAGCATAAGTAAAGTAACAATACTTCGTCCAATTGTCTAAGTATCATAGATAGAACAAATAGGAAAATGCTCAGTCAGAGCCAGTTTTTAGTAAGCTCTACAAATTCAATTGACATGATTTCTGGTAACCATGGTCCTCGGTCTATGCAAGGGAGACGGGTTTTTCAGTGGAAAGTCTTCAGCAGTTCCAAGGTCAAGTCAGTAGATGATCAGTGATCAACTGGTAACCAAATTAATTTCAACAATTTCTCTTGAGAGTTCTTCTCAGGAGCTCACCAGTTATCACCCCATATGTTTCTAAACATAAGCAAGTCCACTTAAACCAGTCAATCCAAAAATGTAGCAGTATGTTCAAATCTCAACGAGTGAAACAAGAGCTGCATAGGGAATTACCTCCAAGCTAAGTAGCTAATATCAGTAAGCAGAAGAAAAAAGTATATATACATGTACAAGGCACAGCATATATTCAAAGATAAAATGAGGTTGAACTTTCTAAATTCAAACTAAGTTGAACCTAAAGGGACAAGGAAACTCTGGGGATGGTGAATTTGAGGTTGTCTGTGTAATTTTGCATGCAAATCAAACTTATTCCCAGTGCTTTACAGATTATTTTCAGGGATAAGAACCACCTCAATCTTTTCGGGGATTTTGATCAGCTCTACAGCCATCTGAACAATTTCCTTACTTGAACATATTTCTTCTGAATAACCATCAGTGACAGACAGGGCTTCAATTGCACGAAGAATTGAATCCAGTACAGGATACCTGGTTACAACATAGCAGCAAAAACCAAAATCTAATTAATTAACATGATTAACTCATTAGGAATAATAAATCTTGAAATTAAAAAGATTAAAAATTTCACAAGCATTTCTGAAGTAGGCAATAAGGAAAGTGTCTTAAGGAAATTTAAAGTTACCCCAGTAAGCCTCCCCATCACATGCTAGCCCCTGGGGGTGCCGATGGGTTGAGGAGGGGCAGGGGGAGAGTAAGCTAAACCAAGTAAGCTTCATCACATCAGATTCTCTTCACACAGTAAGAGAATGTGAATGCGATCATGGATTAAAAGAGGCAAATACATACAGTAGTTAATTCAAGTTTGACTGCTAAATTAATCTATAGTTTTGCAAGATAATTTTTAAGCTGACCAATTTGTTTGGTTACATTAAGCCTGCTTATTCAAATATTGCTTCAGCACTTTGGAGGTTGTTGGCTAAGAACCTCATTGAATTCTTCTAATTTTCAACACCTATCAGGGATTGCCCTAGATGTCCAAATTTTCAGCAGGTCTCTAGTCAGCACTGGTTTTGATAGACCTCGGTTAAAAATCTGATTCACACTAACTAATTTCAGCTGTAGTTCCAGCACTTATGGGTGTTAGTTTGTTAAAGAACGAATTTGGCAGTTCATTGATATTTCAAAGAGCAACACAGTAAGAAAAAATAGTCCAGTCATCAAGTTAATTGATCGGCTGTAGTTTCCAGCATTTATGGGCGTTAGTCCATTAGAAAACAAATTTTGCAGCTCATTAACTTTTCAAAGGGTGGAAGTTCTAGACATGATATGGTGAGGTTGGACAGAAAAGTTCTAGACATGAAGGAATGTTTTAAATATCTTGGGTATTTATTCAAAAGAATGGTAATGGTGATATTGACCAAGATATGGCTCACAAGAATAAGACAGGGTGGCTTAAATGGAGAGCAGCCACAGGAGTGTTGTGTGACCGAAGCTTTCCTTTAAAGTTGAAGGGGAAATTCTATAGGACTACCATAAGACCAGTGTTACTCAATGGTACATAATGTTAGGCTAGGGGTTATGGAGAAGCAAATGTTAAGATGGATGTGCGGGAACACTCTAAGAGATAGAATAAAAAGTAAAGTCATCTGCAAGACTGGTGTCGCAGACATTGCAGGCAAACTAAGGGAAAGCCGCTTGAGTTGGTTTGGATATGTGAGACGGAGACCTCAAGGAGCTCCAATACAAAGAGTGGGATTAGGGAGATCTTAAGGGGGGAGACCAAACATGACTTGGTTGGAAGGTGTTAGAAAAGATATGAAGCTTTTGAATTTACACGAGAACGAGGTTCTCAATTGTAGGGGGTGATGGAGGAAAATTTATGAGGATGGCCACTTGAAATGATTAATTTCGGTTCCTGCAGCCGACCCCATTTATGGGATTAAGGCTTTGATAGATTAACTTTTCAAAGAGCAACACACTTAGGAAAAAAAAAAGGAACAAAAAGACCACTCCTCGAGTCAATTGGTCTAGAAGCATAAAAGAAGACAAGACCCTTGTAAAGAAAAGAATGTTTCACCTTCTTTATCAGAGGACTGTAAAGGCATCTTAGCCTTCATTAAACCATCAATTTAGAAGTTAAGGATGAATAAGTATCTAATGTTATACAATAAATTAATACAAAATTGAAATAATTAAGATTTTCTATGGGACTTGGAAGGCATTAAAAGCATCCTGTAATGAAATCAGACATAAAGGCCATTAGGCTGATGCCAACACAAGATCTGCTGTGACAGATACAAAAAAAAAAAAAAAAGAAAAGAAAAAAAAAAACATCTGCATTAATTGTGTGTATAGGTTTGTACAAATCATCAACTTTTGGTGATGAGTCATTTAATTAGTTTCAGACTTTCAGGACAATGTAGGTCTGTACAAGTCACCAGCAGCATGCATACTGCCAACTAATTTGTTAGGATAAAATAACATTAAACANGGATGCCAAAAAAAAATCTGCTGTGACAAAAAAAAAAAAAAAAAAAAAAGAAAAGAAAAAAAAAAACATCTGCATTAATTGTGTGTATAGGTTTGTACAAATCATCAACTTTTGGTGATGAGTCATTTAATTAGTTTCAGACTTTCAGGACAATGTAGGTCTGTACAAGTCACCAGCAGCATGCATACTGCCAACTAATTTGTTAGGATAAAATAACATTAAACACTTTTTTAAAAACATGTCAAGTCAAATTTGTTCTGCTCATGTAATTCCTGTTAGACTTCAGATTTGGCTCGTCAGCTGAGATACGATATTACAAATTGAAATTACTTGGATGGGTTTAGAGAAAATGATTAAGAGAGATAATTATGATTAAGAGGTAGTTCATGTTAAACTAAAATTACAAGATAAAACTAGCTAAAATATAGCAACAAATCAAAATAGCTCTCATCAATTTTCTCCATAATTTTTCTCCCTAATCAGCACTATTTAGAGAGGATCCTCTTCTTAAAAATTCCCTCGATTCCTCACCAAGCTTTTAACCTTGAAAAAATTATTATGCAATTACCACTACTCCCCTGATAATAGTTCATCACATACATTGTAATTTGTTTAATACTTCAATTGTTACCTGTTACTCCAACACAAACAAGCTAATCAAAGCATGGTGATTTCCCAAATATAAGACTTTGTATGCCTCAACAATCATCATAGAGCATGCTTTTCAAGTTCTGATATATAGAACATTTGGATAAGCTTCTGAAAGCTGATTGAAAAGCATAGTAATACAAGGGGAAAAAACCTCGGCTTCTGCCATTACATTAGAAGACATTTCTATTCGGTGGGGCCAAAGGTAGTGAAAACTCATCTGTATATAGGTCAAAGTACAGCTCGCATGCAAAACCAAATAGTACTAAGCAGGAAATGGCAAAAAGCAATGATTTGCCATAATCATAAAGAACGAATGCTACAAGAACTCAGATGATTTAATCTCCCAACATTAATAAAATTTATGCAGCTCGGAAAGCAATACCTTTCAGGCGTTCTCTCACTAGTTAATTTGCCCATCTCCGAAGCCAGGAGATTAACCAGGAGTTTTGGAAGGCCCAAGTTCATTAGAGGTTGGAGAAGAATCGATATCACATCTTGTTCGCTTTCCATAACTGCTAAAAGCAACCCGACACTCTGTTCAAGACAGTAGCAAAATGAGAAAAAAGAAGGCTTATCACTCCTCACGCCATCCATATGATTGTCAATTTGTCATAAAACACGTGTTAGAGAGAGAGAGAGAGAGAGAGGAAGGGGGGGGGGGGGGAGAAGAGGGAGAGAGCATCCATGTGAAAGTCAAACAGATAGAATCAATCCCATTTGTGATTTTGTTCTAAATGGAGATTTGTTCAACATACTTCCAAGTTCCAACAGAATAGAGTGACAGGAAATTCTTCTAGCTGTCTAGCCTAATGATCTGCAGTAATTTCTTATTTTTCTTACTTCAGACCATATGATGAATGCTCCTAGTCTCCTACAGTGACTAATTTTTGAAGGGGGGGAAAACTTCTTTAACAGTATATGCAATAGACATCAAATACATAACAAAAGACACCCATAATCACATAATGAAAAACACTAATGAAATAAATTTTCTACAGCCCCACAATAAAAGTAAATTACTGAGTAACACATATGGAAGTGTTTTGCCATTACTAGGCCGCCTTCCTCCTTTTAATTTAGATTTTTCAGGGAAAGAGGAAAACTTCCATAGAAATAGGAGTAGATGCGCAAATTAGTGAATGAGAGGCAAAGGAAACTAGGTAGATTTACCAGAAAATTGAAGTAGATTAATAATATCACAACAATGTCATATTGGAAGGCACAGTTCACAATTTACATTTATCCCGACTCTTTATTCTGCCCAATTCATACACAGCTGTTTAGGTTTTTTCTTTCATCATCTTATATATGATGTTGTCAGAACTCAGAATTGATTACAGAAAGCCTCACATGACACTTTTCCATCATCAACTTAGTCCTTTCAAAGCCTCCCTCTCCGTCTCTAGTATCCAGTAGGTAAATTGATGGGTATTACTCTTACGGGTTACAACCATACCGCCAAGGCCAAAACATATTGACTATCACACCAAAGATGATGCTTACACCATCTACAGGTGAATAACATACTAACAAGTCAGACATTAAAACCTGAAATTCTAGCAATATGTTCAGAAAGTGACGTGTTAAGGTGAGAATGGGGAAGTAAGAAAGGAAATTATGTGGTAGTTGAGCATGCAAAGAAAGAAGATAGGATGTTATAGATGGACTTAAAACTACTACATAATACAAGTAGAGGGGTTTGTAAGAGGATCAATTTCTCAAGTCCACAAAACACAATAATGATTTCGATGACATCATAAATTGCAACTTAGCATGAAACAATTACTCCCTCTTCACTCCAGATCATCCAACCTTACCAAGTCACCAATCACCCCATGGACCCCTGCCCTCATAAAAGAAGAGATAAAATGAAGTAATGAACACTTCAATAAGCTCAATTGATTTCTATAAGAAAACCAAAGGTACCATATAGGAATATGATTGATAGTCAAAAAGTATTACCGTACACATTTGCAGCACGTAATCACAATAAAGAAGGCAAAGGCAACTTTTTTTTCGCAACTTCTCCAACGTAAGATTCATATCCCAGAAAAAAGAATGATAAGAGATACAAGAACCCCTTTATGCATGAGAAAGAATTATGCCAGTCCACTTTATACCATTTTGAAGAAAGTATTTGGGAAAGTTCACCCCAATGGCCAATGTGGTATGCAAGAATTTAAGGAGGCTTACTAGCATCCCACAAAGATAAACTCAACAAACATACTCTTTCCTGACAGTATGACCATGCTAAATTTCTTTTCCTCGTAAAGTATGAGAAAAAGCATGTCCCCTGATTGTAAATCCGTAATGGTTTCATGACTTGTTCATCCATTGCCAAGTTACAACAGTTGTCCAGCTTGACATACATACCGATGTACCAGAATCTTTAAAAATATTAAAAATGAAATAAAAAAAAAAAAACACTGAGACTAAGGGGTAACATTGAGACAAAAGAAAAGAAAAAGTATTGGAGATGAAGAAACCACCTACCTTCTCAATGAGGACTGGATTTAAGGTATTCTCCAAAATCCAAAGGACACGGCTCAAGATGTGGTCTGACTGCATTGCGCTAGCCCACTCAACTCGTCGACGGCCTTGAAGTCCCAATGTTAACAACCTACATTGTATAATGGATACATAATCTGAAAACAAATCCATTATGCTTACCCTATAATATTTGATAAACAATTCACTCCAATGTTATATTAACTTTTTCTTTGCTGGTGACCATTGATAGCCCTAGTAAACGCATACTACTTTAAGCTTATACTTATCCACATCCAAAGAAGGCTATGGACTTGCAATTAAGGTGTTTATCATTACACACTAATCCATTAGGAACATCCATCAGATCTCACTTTTTGGGATCACAGGTTCTCAAAAATCTGTCAACTAAATTCAGTTTAGACATAAATTTCCTAGATGAAACCGGATACAGTGACACACCACTCTCTTCAACCTGGAAACACTCAAAGATATTAAGATGGTAAACCAACATAGTCCTCAATAAATTATATATCAGGCCTAAATGAGACTGAGAGTCCAAGACCAGATGACTAATCAAAAGCACAACACATGTTCTACATTGCATAACCAGGCTCCCACAAAGACAAAACTGAAAATAAAATATAAATTGGAACATCTAATAAATTAAAGCAATGAAAACTTCAAAAATGATAGCATTTAGAAGGGAAGAGTAGAAGTATAAGCCCTTGCAACTCGTCTGATTGTATCCCCTTTTCCACCTCAGATTCAAATCCTTTGAGCAATCCATTCTGTTTACGGATGAACTTAAGGTTGGGTAACTCTAGCATGGCTAGCCAACTGATGAGATCATGAAGTCATTTCAAAAGTTAAGGTCCCATAGATGATTTTTAAAATTGGCTTACAAGTTCAAAAAATGTTTTGTCAAGCACTGTAATTTTTTATGTTAAGAATCACTTATGAGGCATACTACTCAATACTCTCATTCCTTACATGAGCATTAAGCAATTCTCTTTGAAGCTATACACTAATACTTTCTTCATATCATCATATGCAATGGAGGGGAAGACAGGGTATATGGGTGATACTCAACACTACCTGCAGACTTCACATAGGACAGGTGCATCATCTATGAAAACTTGATCTACAATGGTCTCCAACAATTTATTTGTGGAAGTGATCTGGTCCATAAGAATGTCATGGCAAGCAAGGTTGCCTATAATTCCAACACCAATTTCCTGCAAAAAAATAAATGCTGTGACTAACATTTGCGACAATTTCTCAAATGTGAATCAGGAATAAATGGTAAATTAAATATTAATTCTGACAGTAGACTATATATAAATAATGGCCTCGACTGCTCAAACGAAATTCAATCTGACCATCCCAAACCTACTGGCAGGGAGAAGAGCAGCTTCACAAGTTTATTAGATAATTATTCTCTCCTTTCTACAACAAAGTGAGATAACCATATTTGTAAAGCATATATAGGANGTATGACCATGCTAAATTTCTTTTCCTCGTAAAGTATGAGAAAAAGCATGTCCCCTGATTGTAAATCCGTAATGGTTTCATGACTTGTTCATCCATTGCCAAGTTACAACAGTTGTCCAGCTTGACATACATACCGATGTACCAGAATCTTTAAAAATATTAAAAATGAAATAAAAAAAAAAAAACACTGAGACTAAGGGGTAACATTGAGACAAAAGAAAAGAAAAAGTATTGGAGATGAAGAAACCACCTACCTTCTCAATGAGGACTGGATTTAAGGTATTCTCCAAAATCCAAAGGACACGGCTCAAGATGTGGTCTGACTGCATTGCGCTAGCCCACTCAACTCGTCGACGGCCTTGAAGTCCCAATGTTAACAACCTACATTGTATAATGGATACATAATCTGAAAACAAATCCATTATGCTTACCCTATAATATTTGATAAACAATTCACTCCAATGTTATATTAACTTTTTCTTTGCTGGTGACCATTGATAGCCCTAGTAAACGCATACTACTTTAAGCTTATACTTATCCACATCCAAAGAAGGCTATGGACTTGCAATTAAGGTGTTTATCATTACACACTAATCCATTAGGAACATCCATCAGATCTCACTTTTTGGGATCACAGGTTCTCAAAAATCTGTCAACTAAATTCAGTTTAGACATAAATTTCCTAGATGAAACCGGATACAGTGACACACCACTCTCTTCAACCTGGAAACACTCAAAGATATTAAGATGGTAAACCAACATAGTCCTCAATAAATTATATATCAGGCCTAAATGAGACTGAGAGTCCAAGACCAGATGACTAATCAAAAGCACAACACATGTTCTACATTGCATAACCAGGCTCCCACAAAGACAAAACTGAAAATAAAATATAAATTGGAACATCTAATAAATTAAAGCAATGAAAACTTCAAAAATGATAGCATTTAGAAGGGAAGAGTAGAAGTATAAGCCCTTGCAACTCGTCTGATTGTATCCCCTTTTCCACCTCAGATTCAAATCCTTTGAGCAATCCATTCTGTTTACGGATGAACTTAAGGTTGGGTAACTCTAGCATGGCTAGCCAACTGATGAGATCATGAAGTCATTTCAAAAGTTAAGGTCCCATAGATGATTTTTAAAATTGGCTTACAAGTTCAAAAAATGTTTTGTCAAGCACTGTAATTTTTTATGTTAAGAATCACTTATGAGGCATACTACTCAATACTCTCATTCCTTACATGAGCATTAAGCAATTCTCTTTGAAGCTATACACTAATACTTTCTTCATATCATCATATGCAATGGAGGGGAAGACAGGGTATATGGGTGATACTCAACACTACCTGCAGACTTCACATAGGACAGGTGCATCATCTATGAAAACTTGATCTACAATGGTCTCCAACAATTTATTTGTGGAAGTGATCTGGTCCATAAGAATGTCATGGCAAGCAAGGTTGCCTATAATTCCAACACCAATTTCCTGCAAAAAAATAAATGCTGTGACTAACATTTGCGACAATTTCTCAAATGTGAATCAGGAATAAATGGTAAATTAAATATTAATTCTGACAGTAGACTATATATAAATAATGGCCTCGACTGCTCAAACGAAATTCAATCTGACCATCCCAAACCTACTGGCAGGGAGAAGAGCAGCTTCACAAGTTTATTAGATAATTATTCTCTCCTTTCTACAACAAAGTGAGATAACCATATTTGTAAAGCATATATAGGATTCGAATTTGAGAACCCATCTACGTGCGGAAATCCTATGCTTACCGATAAAACGGAAAAAGAAGAATTGGAGATCGACAGCTAGCATTAAAACAACTTACTGTGATGCGTGCAGAATCAGATGTCATGAGATTGCCTAAAAGGACATCAAGAACAAAGTTCTTAACCTGTAGATTATATATTGTCAGTTTTCTTCTAGCGCTATCAAAATAACTGCAAAATGGAATTTATAATTTATAACACTATACTAAAACAAGCCACGCTGAAATCATTCTTACTTTATAAAATGACATGTGTCAAATTCTCCTTCAATCTTTTACCTCCAAAAACTGTATTCACTATTATAATTAATGCTTTGCAAAAAAAATAAAAAATAATAATCATTTTAAATCTAATAATTATTTAATTGAGTTCCATATATCACCTTTAGTATATATTGAAAAGTTTGTTATCTTTGAAAATTACAAAGTATTATCTTTCATTTTACCACCCTGAGTACTTAAATACACTAATCTCTTTAATTATTTTTTTAACTTACTACTATTTTTCTTTTTATAAAATTTTCATACTCATTTTATTATATACTCCATCTATATACACATTAGCAATTTATTTACATCATCCTTTGTCACAATTTCACAAAATTGGAGTATGAAGTATTCCAATTTCAATTTATACCAATTTTATTATTATGCTTTGATATGAAATGTGATCCCAAACCGTGCATCGCACGGAGCGCCTAATCTAGTTTGTTTTCTAATTTTTTACCACTTAGACATCAAACATGCAAATTATATAGTATATATACTAGTACAGAAATGAGAAAAAGTACCATAAATTCTGCATGTTCTTTATTAGCAGCAAGGTCCCACAAAACACAACCGCTTTCTTCCCAAGTCTCTTCCCTAGCTGAATTGTTAGGAGGATCAACGTCCTTGTCATCAGTCCCTGCTGGTCTTGAAGATCGTACAGGTTGAGCTTCTATCATATCTGTATCACCATTTGAGTGGTTCAGACCACCATTTGACTTTGGGGATGATGCAGCATCGACCATTTGATCTGTATCTAATCTTTGAGTGGAGTTGCTGCGTTCATCAAGTCCTTGAAGGCCATCACCTTGTCTTCCATAAGCTGGCAGAAGTTTGCGTATCAAGGAAATTATGTAACCTGGATCAATGGTGGTCTCAACGTCGAATAGCTGGTAAGAATTTGCACAAAGCATTAGGGTTTTAAAGATCCTCTACAAGTAAACAAACACTAGATAGTTAAGATAAACAACAAAACCCAAAGAGTGTATCGGAACTATGAAAATCAACTGCATAAAATAAAATAAATTTTGGCAGGAAAGAAAAGCTTTCTTTCTATATTCCTCTTATCTTTTATGTTTTCTTTTTGTTCAAAACACCGAAAAATTTTCTAACTTTCTCTTACCAAATTCTGTAATACACAACAAGATTGCAATGTGTACATGACTATTAGTCCATTACCATAGGTTACATTAACTTGATGATATTCATTCATACCTAAGAGCCTTTTTAGTTTTTGTTTCGAGCAACTTCAAAACCCAATTCAAGCTAAGAAGCAACTCACACACACAAAAAAAAATCATATCGAAAAACTCGGAAATGAAAGAACAACCAAATTAATCCAAACCACATCATTCAATCAAATTAATAAAGCTTAGCCAACAATTATCATCAATAACAACAATTAGATTAGAACTAAATGAGGTCAAATTACAGAAATAAACAGCAATTGCATGAGAAAAAATAATTAAAACTACTTTAAAAAATAATTAACACACAAATAGAAAAATCAACCGCTAAATTAATACAAATTACAACGTTCAAGTACCACAGTAAAGCTAAACTAAGCAACAGCAATAACAACAATCAAGTTAGAGCTATAACATAAAATTACATGAATAATCAACAATTTCATGAAAAATTAAATCAAAAGAGAAATAACGAACAAATTAACCGCTAGTAAAATTCTTCAAACTACAACATTCAATTCAAATTACAAAGGTTCAATGAATCAAATTAGAAGAAATTAGAACCCTAAATTAAGCTTAAAATTAGGGAAGAAAACCTCGCCAGGAGGAGCAGAAGGATGATGAGTGGGACAATTTTGATCAAATTGTTCTTCTACAACTTCTTCGTTTTCATTCTGTTGACGCCATTGAAGTGTGTTTGTTGAAGGAGATTGTTGTGAGTGTAATTGTGGTGTCATTTCTTTGTTTTCTTCCATTAACGAAAGTTTGAAGTTTGTTTGATTTTTTTTTTTGTTTGGAGTAAAGGAAAGTGAAAGGTATGTTGAAGAAGTTTGGTTTTTGTGTAATTTTTGGGGAAATTGATGGCTATTTTTGAGATTTTTGTTTAGATAAAATAAAACAAGAGTGTATAGGAGTTTATTTTTATTTTTTAAAGCATGCCCACGCGGTCTATCGGAGGTTGGTCCTGGCTTCAATCGGATCTAATTGTGACGCACACATAATTTGTGGTGGGCAAATCTTTCAACAACAGATTTTAGTATTTGGTGAGGCTCGAACTTAAGGCCTTCTTTAAGCTACATCAACAAGCTTACCAATTGAGCCAACTTTTGTTTATCAAGACATTTGTTGAATTGTTGTAGGCATTATAAATTTATGGACACTCCAAGTGATCTCCAATATTGCATTTTATTAAAACGATTTTTAATTTTCTTATGACAACCAAATTAAAAATATGTAGGTAAAACATATTTGATGGAATGTTCACGATAAAGATTGAATAATTTTAAAATAAAGTAATACCATGTTGAATTCAAAAGAAAAAGGCCAATATACAATGGCAACAAACTAACAATTGGAAAGTGACATTGAGCTAATGAAGTGCGTGACTTAATATTTATGGTGTTGGGGTTGCTGATTGACCGATTAATTAAGATTGAGAGCATAGTAGATGTCGAATTTCATTATTATTTATGGTATTATTTTTTTAATAAGTTTAAATAGGAAAAATTGTTTTTAATAATCCCACCTTTTGCATATTAGAAAATAACAGTCCCACTTTTGTGTTTTCTCTCAGTAATCCTACCTTTTAATCAAATTTTCTTCTAATGGTCCCTTTGATAGGTGACCGGTTGTTAAGGTTACTTCTATGTATTTATTTTAATTTATTTTTATTATTAATTTTTTACAGTTTATTTGTTTTGTTTTTCCTTTGTTGTGATTAATAATTAAATCCCTCTCTCTCTCCTCTCTTTGTTCTTGGTTGTTACTGCTTCCCTCCAAAAGAGAATAAAACGATACATCAACCTCTGATTCATTTCTGGCGACTTCAATTTAGCTGGTAAGCCATACAAAAGCTTAAATTTCGTTGTTGTTTTCATTTGTACAAGCTTGGTTTCATTAGTTGTTCCCAATTGACATGCTTGATTTCGTGTTCTAGGGTTGAGCGAATTGTCGACGGTGGAGGTGTAACATTTAGGGATAACAACTGAGTAAGGTAAGTAGGTAGAAATTCTTGGCAAGTATTAGTTGATGTTGTTTTCGTTTTTGTTTGAATTTTAATTGGAAGTTTGAATTTTTGTGGAATTGAGGTTGTGGTTGCTGTTTTTGGTTATCTGTTTCTTCAATTGTGGTTGTTCCCACTTTTATGTTTATTTTTTTGGCAATTATGGTTGTTGTAGCTGTTAGTTGTTGGAATTGTGGTTGGTTTTTTGTTCAGGCTTTTGTTGCTGTTTGGGTTCTACTTGGTTTAGCTTTGAGTTACTGGAATTGTAGTTGGTTTTTTGTTCAGGGTGTTGTTGTTGTTTGTGGCGTAATTGTTGTACATGGTTTTGTCATTGAATGTATGTTGTTGTAATTCATGTAGGTGAAATGGATTTGATTACATTGAAATACCATCATGGTGGTTCTTTTACTATGACTAACAGAGGGATACTGTATTGGGGAGGTGAGATTAAAACATTTAAAGTGGATCCTGATGTATTGTGTGGGTTTTGGTTAAAGGATTTGGTGGGAAAGTGTGGTGCTTATGATAATGTTGAATGCATTTACTATTTGCTGCCCAACATGACTTTAGATGAGGGTTTGAGAAAAGTGTACACAGATGAGGAGGTTAGAGAAATGGCTGAACTAGGTAGTAGTAGTAATAGTAGGGTGGTGGAGTTGTTTGTGCACCATGGTGGGCAGTCAGTTGAAAGCCTTTTGAATCCACCACAAAATACCAGGCCCCCTAAACTGAAGCCCAAAAAAACCCCAGCTGTGAAAACTGGACCACTTAGGACAAGTCCAAGGTTTAAAAGTAAAATGCTAGGTGGTGAAATACAAAACAGTAGCCCTAAAAATGTTGACCCCACAACAACCAATGACAAAAGTAGGAAACAAAAGTATCCAGATGTAATAGTTTTGGGTACTTCAGAAGTAGGTGTCATTGACCCATTTATTCCTCTCCAAGTTGAGATTCCACCTCAATCTCAATCACCACAGTCACCTCAATCTCAATCACCACAGTCACCTCATTCTGAAACATCACATTATCCTCATTCTCAATCACCACATTCACCTGACTTCAAATCTTATGCAACCAAATCAGGTCAGCCTACTGCACCTGAACCACACTCACCTGAACCTGTGGATTGGGAGATTCTAGTCAAAACTCAATCTCAGCCTCACCTCTCACAGCCACTCCCTTCTCATTGTACACAACAAATACAACAAGCTGAAACCCTTTGTGAGCCATCTGTACAGCCACAAAAACAAGTGACACCACCTGAACATACAATAGAAGCTGAAGAAGATTGCACTGATGATAGGCCTGATAGTCCTCTCACTTTAAAGCAATTGCTTAGTGGTTACACAACATCTGAGGATGAGTCTGACCCAGAGTACAGGCCAGCTGAAGATGAGAGTGGGGTAGATGAGAATGATTTTGATGAATATGTTGATGATTTAGGATATGATGAAGAGAAGCAGGGTATTGATCCTGATTTTGAAGAAACTGTAGCACCAGAGGTTGATACTAGTGATGAAGAGTGTACATTAGCAAGAGAGAGAGTTAGGGGTTGTAGGGAGCATCTTTCTCAAGTGGCTGCTAGGGTTGAGAGAGAAGTTCAACAAGGGAAGTTTGGACCTCAACCAACTTATGCTAGACACTTAGTAGGTGAGGGAGGAAGTGAAGAACACATAATTGCTGATGTTGATGAATCTGATGAAGAGATTCAAACACCACCTACAAGTGGGGATGAGGAGAGCATTGCTGACAGAAAGGTCAGAAGGAGATTGTTAGTTGGGCCAGACACTGATTTTGAGACTTTTAAGTGGAAGGTTGGGCAGAGGTTTGGTAAAAAGGCTGATGTGAAGAATGTTGTTGCTAAGTATGCTGTAATGCAAGGTAGAAATATAAGTTTCACAACAAGCAACAAGAATAGGCAACAGAGATTAGGTGTCAACTGTTCTGGTGGTTGTCCATTTAAGCTTTACTTTTCTTGGGACACAAGGAGAGCAGTGTTTGTGTTGAAGACAGTGGGAGAGGAGCACACCTGTTTGAGAACAATGCAAAAGAATAAGCAGTTAAAGGCATCTTGGGTTGCAGATCAAATGCTTGAGGTTTTCAAAAACAGACCTCATTGGCCAGCCAAGGAAATTCAGACATCAATTAGGTTGGCTTACAAGGTGTTAGTTAGGACAGATTTTGCATATAAAGTCAAGTACTTTGCACATCAAAAGCTTCATGGATCAATGAAAGGCCATTATGCTAAAGTTGGCAGATATGTAGAAGCTTTGAAGCAAGCAAGTCCTGGAAGTAAGTTTGAGTTAGTTTACACACAATCTGGTGGTGCTAAGGTGTTTCAAAGAATGTTCATTTGTTTTGATGCTGTGAGTAAAGGTTGGATTGAAGGGTGTAGGAAAGTGGTATGCATTGATGCTTGCTTCCTTAAGACCTTCTTGGGTGGTCAACTACTGTCAGCTGTGGGGAGGGATGGGAATGATCAAATGTATCCTATAGCTTGGGCAGTAGTGGAAGGAGAAAATAACTTGTCATGGGCATGGTTCTTGCAGCAAATACAAGTTTGTTTGAGGTTATCTGATGGGACTGGAGTTGTCATTGTTTCTGATGAAAATCCGGTAATAACATCTAACAATTTCCATCTTTTTCAATGTTTAAGTGTTGTCATTTATTTGATTATCATTACTGACATGTTCTGCTGTTTTTCATTGCAGTCCATTCTTACTTGTGTTGCTCAGGTTCTTCCAAATGCAGAACACAGGCATTGTGCAAGACACATATTCTCAAATTGGCACAAAGCCTTCAAAGGTGATGAGATGAAGTTGAGATTTTGGAGTATTGCAAAAGCATACAATGCAGCAGATTACAAAGATGCTTTTCAAAGCCTACAAGATGACTTCCCAGCTGCTGCCATTGCCTTCAACTCATATGATCCAAAGCTTTTCTGCAGAAGATACATGAAGACAGAGACACAAGTAGATGTAATCACATCCAATATGGTTGAAACCTTCAACAACTTCATCATACATGCAAGAACAAAACATCTCACCCACATGCTTGAAGACATAAGAGCCTTGTTGATGCAAAGGCTTGTTATGAAAAAGAAAGAGTTAACAAAATGGAAGACAAACATCAGTCCTAGAGTGCAGTTGAAGTTGGACAAAGAAAAGGTTGAGGCATCTAAATGTGAGGTCCTTCCCTCTTCAACCATTCTGTTTCAAGTTCAGTATAGGTTAGAGTCATACACTGTCAACCTAGAAAACAAGACTTGTACATGTAAGAAATGGGATGCAACTGGCATTCCATGTTGTCATGGTGTTGCTGCCATCTTTTTTTGTCACAAATCACCTGAAGATTTTGTAGCTGAGTGGTACAAGAAAGATGTATATGCAAGGGCCTATGCATATTCTATCCCACCAATAGAAGGAGACAGGTTTTGGCCAGACTGTGACTTGGTGGTTGAACCACCACCCATCAAGATAGGTCCAGGGAGGCCAAGGAAAAACAGAAAGAAAGATCCACATGAGAATCCTAAAAAACCTGGACATCTAACAAAACATGGCATGGAGATGACCTGCTCATTATGCAATGCAAAAGGCCACAACAGGAGAAGATGTCCCAACAGAGATCAAAGCAACACAGATCAACCACAACCAAAAAGGCAAAGGGGGAGACCAAAGAGCACTTCTGAAACAACCTTGGAAGCAGCCACTCACCATGACACAACTGCTGAACCAAGCAGGATTGGAAGACATGGGAGAGTGGTACTGAGTAGAGGAAGAGGGAGAGCTTCAAGCAGCAACATACAAACAAGGAGCAGGGGTTCTGCTGCACCAAGCACCACTGAAGGCAGAGGCAGAGGTAGAGGAAGTGTAAGGGGCAGAGGACAAGGAAGGGGAGCAAGTAGAGCTAGGGGAAGGGGACATGCACTTGAATCATGGTTCACTTGTTCTGCACCTCAATAAGATTTGACTTTTATGTAGGAATTGGTTTTGGTTGGCTAATCTTGTTTAGCATTTGTTAGTTGTTTTTCGTGTCATTGAGACTTGTTAGATGTTTATGACTTTGGTTAAAGTATGTTTTTTTGGGTTTGAAAGCTGTTAACTTTGGATCAACATTGGTTGAATGTTATTAATGTGTTTTTATCTCCTGATCAGTGTTACTTATTGGTTGAATGTTTACAGAAAGTTCAGAATGCAAGATATGTTGCTCACTTTCATTGTACAACTGCTGTTGTTCCATATGTAACAGTTTTGTGTCATGCTCTGCTTAGTTGTTCATGTATTAGCAAAAAGTTCTTCACCAAAATTTCATTCATTCATTGACAACAGATTCACTTACAAAAAATTCATAACAACAGCAACAAAAACTTTCATACGCTGCTATGATGACCACAACACCCTTACCATCAATTACAACTAATTGTACTAAATAATCACCTCTAACGAATTAACACAACCCCTTAACTAATTCTACTAAATAAACATACACAACTATGCTTTAAACAACCAAGCAACACCAAAGACAACCCAAGAGATACACAAAGCATACATAACCCTCTTCTTTGCAATCAACTGTTCCAACAGTGCACCCTTTTCACAGCATTCAATTGAAAGTTCATCAACAACGTCTTGCTTCTGTGTAACTTGCTGCTTCAGAACAGCTACTTCAGCCTTCAAGTCCCCATTCTGCATTTCAAGTTCTGAAATCTGACAGTCCCTCTCCATCAACTGATACTGCAAGTCCCTAATTTGATTTGCTTCATCAACCAATTGAAAGAACCCACAATGTTGTTGCTGCAAAACGGTTACTTAACACATAAATTGCAATAATTTTAACCTAATTTCAAGTACACAATTTTGGGAATAATATAAAATAATTAAAAAACAATTACACATAACTAAATTGCGTAACTTTGAGGTGGATTGTTGCCACTCACCGGCCACTTAGAACAACCATAAAACCTTTTCCCATAGTTCGGACCTGGGTGTCTAACTACTTTTATTGGAGCCACCTCGTTGTGAAAGCAAAAAACTTGATAAGGAATTTCACCAGAACTCCTTGAACGAGAACCACTTGGGGATGAGCAATCAGTATTATGGGAGTGTCGAGTGTTTTGGGAATTAGTCGCCATTTTTAGGGTTCACAGAGAAGAAGAAAACTGAGATTAATGAAGTAGGAAATGATGGATGGGGAAGAGGAAATAACCAGTAACGGCTATATAATGAATGAAGGGGGGTTAATCAGCTGTTAGTTGAAAGTTAAAATTAGGAAATTAAATAAGTAGTCAAAAAATAAACAAAAGTCAACGGGTTACCTACAAACCAAAATGGTAACCTGATTTTACAGGTAACATGATAATAAGGACCATTAGAAGAAAATTTGATTAAAAGGTAGGATTACTGAGAGAAAACACAAAAGTGGGACTGTTATTTTCTAATATGCAAAAGGTGGGATTATTAAAAACAATTTTTCCTAAATATTTACAATTCATATTCTAGCTACAATATTCAATATGTTCCAATAATTAAATCTCTTCAAATAAGTTTTATTGCATTCGAAAAAATTATAAAATTAAAACTCATATTTTAAAGTCTCAAAACTTTTTAGTTATGAAATAAAAGAAAATATACCTAACTAATAATTAAATATGTAATATTAAAAATCAAGTTCCAAACTTTTATACCACATTTTTTAATTTAATTTGGCATTTTAAACTCATAACAAATTTTGAACTAAACGTTCCCTCAATAAGTTTCAAACAATTCATGAATTTGGTTGTTACTTCTTACTCCATGAATCCACGATTTTCCATTAGAAGTAAACGAAACATACATGGCCTTAACCGCCTTGTCCACTTTCAATTCAGTCAAAAATATTAACGAAATGAAATTGAAAATCCATTGATAAGACTACATTTGGGAGTTGGAACATATCACGTACATGTGCTCGAGAAGTTAAGATTAGAATATTAGATTATGCTCTCAATTAATGGACTATCCCTTGCATATGGGCTAAATCTGACCTGCAAAAACAGACAGAGGATGACTAACCCGGGGGTTTTTTCCGGGAACGCCCCTCCGATGCTTAAGTCAGTAAGCTGGAAGAATCGATCCGAATTTTAGGGAATTTGTCAGAAATATCAGGAAAGCGTACCTTTGACTGCAGAAATCGTACCATATTTATAGTACGAAAGTACAGTTGTCAGGCCATTGGGATTATGACAAGTGTCATAATCTGACATCCCTCCGAAGGGAGTGTCTGTGAGGATCTTTTGTCCCTGTTAGGGGTAAAATAGTAATTTCCTTTGTATTGCCTTGTTATGGGTAAAATAGTAATTTCCTTATATTGGGCCCAAGATCTGGACCTGGCCCAAACAATTAGCCCCACGCCCAACGTGGGATCCGATACTCGTTAAGGATGGCATGTTGGGCGTAACCTCGATTAGCGTGCTACCAAAGGTGGGTGACAGGCTGTCCAGTTGACTGAGGGTGACCCCTCCTCCTCAGCCAGGCCCCTGAGGATGTATGACTGAGGGACTGCATTTCTCTCCCTTCTTGATAACTGAGGAAGGTACCCCTCCTCAGTTGTGTGGCTAAGGAGGCATAGTTGAGGGACTCCATTCCCTCCATCTTGATGACTGAGGAGGGTACCCCTCCTCAGCTGTGTGGTCAAGGAGGCATAGTTGAGGGACTCCATTCCCTCTCTTTCTTGATGACTGAGGAGGGTACCCCTCCTCAGCTGTGTGGCCAAGGAGGCATAGTTGAGGGACTCCATTCGCTCTCTTTCTTGATGACTGAGGAGAGTACCCCTCCTCAGCTGTGTGGCTGAGGAGGTATAGTTGAGGGACTTCATTCCCTCTCTTTCTTGATGACTGAGGAGGGTACCCCTCCTCAGCTGTGTGGCTGAGGAGGTATAGTTGAGGGACTCCATTCCCTCTCTTTCTTGATGACTGAGGAGGGTACCCCTCCTCAGCTGTATGTATGACAAGGGAAAACTTTCATCAGTAACCTGACCGAGGAGAGATGACCGAGGAGCTCTTCTCCTCATTCTACCATTGGATAATCAAGGGAGTTCCTTCTTTCTACCAACGAATGACCGAGGGAGTCGTCCCCCTCGGCTGAATGTTTAAGGGGGTCTATGTTTTATACTGCTGAAATGATTATAATCTTCCGAGGAGTCTATAAGCCCCAGTTCCTTCCTTAGATCCCGAGGAGGTGTGCACGAGAATTTCCGCGAGGTCCGAGGGGGTACCCTCTATGGTTGAGGCTTCATCTGTTCAACACTTGGTTATTATATGATAGTCTGGTGACTTATCAGCCATGTGAGGGTCCTATGATTTGACCGAGGATGTATCCTAAGTGGCCGAGGATATATGACCGAGGGTCCACTGAATGCCCGAGGAGATGAGTCAAACCACTCCATATATCCATCTGGTATGTCCATTTACCAAGTAGGGAACCTCATGCACAACCGAGGAGGACTTCCTCTTATCATCGGCTGAGGGAATATTACCGATGGCTTCCCCTGTGCTCGAGGGGAAGGTGAGCCCATTATGTAAACTGATGCGACAAAGTCATCTTCAAGACTCCTCAGTCGCGCGGAGTACTTCATTCGTGACTGAGGAGGTCCTTGTCCCATCCTTGCAAAACGAGGATGGCACCTAACTGATAGGTCTTTCAGCTTGGGTTATTCACCAAGCCCCCTAGACGATGGTTGCCCGAGGGTGTGAACCATCGTCATGCGGGATTGAGTATACCCTGCAAGGGTCGTCAGGAATGTGACACTTAGCTTGCACATGTTCGTGTAGTACCTTGTATGATTAGGGTTTTTGGTGAAATGCATCTAGGGTTTTGGTGAAGTACAACTGATCCTTGGGATGCCACTCTAGGGTTTTGATAAGTTTAACTGACTTCTCAAATGCCCCTTTACTTTAGGGTTTTGAGGAGATACAACTGGCTCTTCAGTTACTTTTTCCGTACTTCATTTTTACATATCATTTTCTAGAGACATCTCTTCATCTACCTTTTGAAGGTATATATAAGAGTAACATGTCATTTTCATTCTTTCACTTTTCACAACTTAGTAAAAAATTTTTACAATCATTTTCTAGAGAGAGAAGTAATTGTCCCGAGTATTCAAGGAAGTTAGCCCGAGGTTTCAAGTCGTTTTCGTCTCCCTTAACCGTCCGACTAGTAAGGTATGCCCTTTGACCGACCCCTTGTGCTTTTGTATTCATTGAGTTATAGTCCTCGGGAAATAGATTTAGATAACCCTTTCCCCAACTGACCCGAGGACCCTTGTCTAGTTGTACGATGTATACTGCTTCTCTAGCTGACCCGAGGGAGGTTGGGGATTTGGTCAATCAAGTAGTTCCCGAGGGAATTCCACTCTGCTCTTCCCCCGAGAGCGTTTCTTCTGAGGGGGAAGAGAAATTCATAAATAACCCCTGGATTATTTCACTTGCCTTTCGTAATAGTCCTTTTGGTTATCGTGACTCTTATTTACACAGAGGAGTGGTGACCATGGCTGATCAGGAAGAACAATCAATCCAGCAACCAACACCCGGGAGCGTAGCACAACTCCCTCTCAGTCCCGGTGATATTTACCTTTCTCCTGCCTATCAGAGATACCTCAAAAATGACGGTATCCAGGATCTCCATAGTAAATATAACTTTAAGGACGGATTTAGCTGTATAGACCCTCAGCTCCTTTATACTGTAGATAGGCCGACCCCAGGAGCCATAGCTGTATATGACACTTATTTGAAAGCAGGACTTAGATTTCCACTACATCCTTTTCTAGTAGAGTTACTTTGTACATATAATTTAGCCCTCTGCCAGCTGATGCCGAATGCCTTGTCTAGCATTCTCATCTTTATTTCCTTATGTAGATTATTAGATGTACAGCCGAGCCTTAGACTATGGCGAAACATTGCCAAACTTGTGCATACATCCGGTAAGGAATATGCAACACAGTGGTATACCTTTCACAGTCGAGGGCTTTATAGGTTAAATGGGGGTCTTCCCTCGAGCAACAAGAATTTTAGGTCTAACTTTGTTTTTGTATATACCACTGACCCTCGAGGATGGCCTTTTCCCACTGCACCTACCGAGAGAGGTCCAAATTTTGACATAAACCTAGACGTAGAGACGATGACTGAGGAAGAAGCTAGGGTAGCCTTCTACCTCATGACTGTCGAGGTGGTGGCCAACGGTCAGAGGACGTTGGAACCACGATTCACCCTTCCAGACAAATCTTTCCTCGAGAATGAGTTCTTCCTCTGTTATGTGGGGTTGAGTCATCTTTTCCCGAGGGGTAGGACCATCTTCTCACATTGCCTTATAGTCTTTGTTTCCTTTGTCATATATCTAACATGTTCTCTTACTTGGTAGAGAGAGTTATTACCGATCTTCCTGAAAAGATGGCTAGTGTTGTCAGCGCTGCTGAACTGAGGAAGAAGCAGCTTCAGAGGAGGATACAAGAAAAGAAGCTGGAGGTTCCTAACCCTCCCTCGGTAAGCCTCATTTATTTTGCTGATTCCTTAGTTTTCATAACTTTATCTTTCACTAACATATTGTTTACAGAACCCTCAACCAACGAAGTATAAGAGGAAGAGGGCTGAATCTCAAGCCTTGGCCATCGTCCCTCCTGACGAGGCTATAATGAAGGAAATTGAGGAGATAGGGGCTTTTCACACTTCTGAGAAGTCTGCTCCTGAGGGGGAACACCCTGAAAGGCTCGAGATATTGGGGGTTTCTGATCCAAAGGATCTAGAAACCGCCTATCTCGAGGACTCTGTCCTTCACCGACGTCCTCCCCCAACGGGGTCGGACAAGGTATTTACTGATTTGTCCGCCCGAAAGAGGAGGACTCGGGCCAGAAAATCATTGGAGGAGTTGGTCACTGCCAAGGACGAGGAGGCTCTCAAAGCCCGAGGGGTTGACCAAGTGGAAGATTTGGTTTCTTCCTGGATGGATGTAAGTATACTTAGTGCCTGTCCATTCTTGTATGTTTTTATCACATGATAACTGCTGATGACATAGGTATCGGTGCGAATGAGCGTGATGGCTCAACAATTCAAACACACGATGTCCACCGACATCCGGAGGCTGAAGGACCAGCTGAAGGCCACAGAGCAGCAGAGGGACGAGGCCATTAAACAGAAAAAACAGGCCGAGGAACAGCTCTCCAAGATGCAAGATGACTTATCTGCATCAGCTGCCTCCCTCAAGGATCAGGAGGAGAAAATTTCAAGCCTAAAGAAGAGGCTGAAAAAAGTTCACTCCATGAAAGCATCGGTGGAGGAGACTCTGGCAAAGAAAACCGAGCTGCTAAACAAGAATGCAGCAGCGCATGTGGAAGAGTGGAAGAACTCTCCTGCTGGTGTTGACTTTGCTGCTACTGTGGGGCTTGCGTCCTACAACCATGGTGAAGCCGATGCAATACGCAGAATCGGCCAAATCATGGAGAAGGAGAACATCAACCTTTGGCGTCATGTCCAGAAGGCCTACACTAAAATGCAAGAAGATGATGAAAAGGCCTTGATGGACGCTGAACTGGATGCTGAGTTCACTCCTTCAAAGAAGGACGAGGGGACTGTGGAACCAGCCACATGAGAAACCGAGGTCCAAGATTCTGCTGGTTCCTCTTCTAGTGAAGATCCAAATAGAACTGCTGAATTGCGCCGTAAAGGTGGCAATGATAAGGATCACCCAGAAGAGTCTAGCCCCGAGTAGCCTCCATGTATTTTATCAGCTTCTCGTAATGTAACCTGTTCTTGTGATGTACTAACTGTTGTAGTGAATGATAATGACTTAATAATATAATTTTTGTTTCATTTGAGTTTGTCCCCTTCTTTGTCTACTTGATTATTCCATTCACCTACTTAGTAAATTTTGACATGTGCTTGTTCCGAGGGACATAACCAATTGTCTCGAGGGACATTTATAACTAGCAACAAGACAGTAATCTATTGCCCCGAGGGGCACATGCGATCATTTTCAAAGTGCAAAAACTGATAATCTATTGCCCCGAGGGGCACATGCGATCATTTTCAAAGTGCAAAAACTGATAATCTATTGCCTCGAGGGGCACATGCGATTATATTCAAAGTACAAAAACTGATAATCTATTGTCTCGATGGACACATGCGATTATATTCAAAGTACAAAACTGATAATCTATTGTCTCGATGGACACATGCGATTATATTCAAAGTACAAAACTGATAATCTATTGTCTCGATGGACACATGCGATTATATTCAAAGTACAAAACTGATAATCTATTGTCTCGATGGACACATGCGATTATATTCAAAGTACAAAACTGATAATCTATTGTCTCGATGGACACATGCGATTATATTCAAAGTACAAAACTGATAATCTATTGTCTCGATGGACACATGCGATTATATTCAAAGTACAAAACTGATAATCTATTGTCTCGATGGACACATGCGATTATATTCAAAGTACAAAACTGATAATCTATTGTCTCGATGGACACATGCGATTATATTCAAAGTACAAAACTGATAATCTATTGTCTCGATGGACACATGCGATTATATTCAGTTGCAAAACAGGTTACATTGATTAATTGTTATCTTTACAATTGAACGAGGACTAACTCTCCTTGCCCCAACAATTAAATAATGTAACTGCTATACATAGAACTTTCTAAGGTTGTCAGCGTTCCATGGCCGAGGGACTATGTTACCCTCCTCATCCTCCAGTCTGAAGGTGCCTGGTCTGACCACCTCGTTTACTTTGTAGGGTCCTTCCCAATTAGGCTGAAGCTTACCCATGGTCGGCACTCTGCTAGTAGTCTCAAACTTCCTCAGCACCCAATCACCTAACTTAATCTCCCGAGGAAGAACTCTCTTATTGAAGTACCGTGTGATCTTTTGTTTATACACAATGGACTTCAACAAAGCGTTTTCCCGAGTCTCGGGTAGTAGGTCGAGGTCGACTGCCTTTTGTGCTTCATTTTTGTCATAGTTGTAAAAAGTTATTCGAGCCGAGGGAATACCGACCTCCACAGGGAGAACTGCTTCACTGCCATACACTAAGTTGAAAGGACTGTATCTTGTGGCCTCTTTAATAGTAGTCCTGGCCGACCAGAGCACACCTGGTAGTTCGTCGACCCATGAACCCTTGGCGCCCTCCAACTGTTTCTTGATTCCATTTACAATTATTTTGTTGGCTGCCTCTGCCTGCCCATTAGTTTGAGGGCACCCGACTGCTGAAAACCGTGTTTGTATGTGGAACCTGGCGCAGTATTCTTTTGTTGCCTTACTATCAAACTGCCTTCCATTGTCTGACAATAAGGCCCTCGGAACACCGAACCTGGTGATGATATTTTTCCATATGAATTCTCGTACTTGCTTGTCACTAACCGTTGCAAGTGGCTCAGCTTCAATCCATTTAGTGAAGTAGTCGATGGCTACAATTAAGAACTTTCTTTGGCCTGATGCTGGGGGGAAGGGGCCGAGGAGGTCCAAACCCCATCTGTCAAATGGCAATGTAGGCAATATAGCTGACAAGTCTTGAGAGGGTCGCCTTGGTACATCAGCATAAAATTGGCAAGGCTTGCACTTTTGCACGAGTGTAATAGCATCTTGTTTTAGGGTAGGCCAATAGTAGCCTGCCCGAAGGGCCTTTCCAGCTATTGTCCTCGCACCCTGATGGGAGCCACAAGCCCCCTCGTGTATCTCTTTCAGTATGTAATCACCTTCCTCGGGGGTGACACATTTTAGTAGGGGGTGCGTGAATGATTTTTTGTACAAGTGCCCCTCATGCCAGAGGAACCACCTTGATGCTTGTTTGACCCTTTCGGCATCCCTACTGTCCTCGGGAAGTTTATCTTGTTGCAAATAATCAACTAGTGGCTGGAACCATGTATTTCCTCTTTCCAGAGTGTTAACTGTAGATGGCTCATTGATGCTTGGTTCCTTCAAGATTTCCCAATTAATTGTCCGAGGAGCTAACCATTCTGCTGAACTGGCAAGCCTGGCTAGGGCATCTGCCTGTTGATTCTCCGACCGAGGAACATGCACGATCTCAAACTTCTTTAATTTCCCGATGAGGTCCTGAACCTTTTGGAGGTACATCTTCATTCCATCTTCCTTGGCCTCAAATTCTCCTGACACTTGACTGACTATTAGCTGGGAGTCGGACCTGACTATGACGGACTGCGCGCCCGCTGTTTGACACATTTGAAGACCGAGCAAGAGTGCCTCATATTCTGCTTCGTTATTAGAGGCGATGAATGCAAATTTGACGGCATACTCTAGCCGATCACCCGTGTCTGTTTTGATTAGTATTCCTGCTCCGCTCCTAGTTTTTGTGGCCGACCCGTCGACATGCAGTTCCCATGGTTTGGAAACGTCTGATATAAGTGGTCTGTTAGTGCATTCCACAATAAAGTCAGCCAAGGCCTGGGCCTTAATTGCTCGTCGGGGTTCATATTGCAATCCATAATTGGATAGTTGGTTTCTCCACTCCGTCATTCTGTTCGAGTGGTTCTTTCCCTCGAGAACCTTCTGAATTGGCTGTCCGGTTAGGACTTTGATCTGATGAGATTGAAAATAGGGCCTTAACTTCCTGCTAGCCATAACGAGGGCATATACCAACTTCTCAATTAGAGTATACCGCGACTCGGCACCTCTGAAGGCATGGCTGATGAAATAGACTGGGTACTGCACCTTCTCCCTCTCAGCTACGAGGACGGCACTGAGGGCATATTCCGATACCGCTAGGTATATATAGAGGGATTCCCCCGGCAAGGGGGAAACTAACTTTGGTATCGTTGTTAAATGTTGTTTTAACTGTTTGAATGCCTCCTCAGCTTCGTCATCCCATTCAAACGTCTTTCTCTTCAGAGTCCTGAAGAAGGTGAGGCTCTTGTCAGCTGAACGTGATAAAAACCTTCCGAGGGCTGCTAGGCACCCTGTGAGTCTTTGTACCTCCTTCACAGACCGAGGAGATTGCATGTTTAGAATGGCCTGAATTTTATCAGGATTGGCTTCTATTCCCCTCTCATCTACCAAAAACCCGAGGCACTTTCCTCCTTTTACCCCAAAAACACATTTTTTGGGGTTGAGCTTCATATTGTATTTTCGAAGGGTTTGTAGGGCCTCAGTTAGGTCAGCCACATGGTCCTCTATCTTCTTGCTCTTGACGATCATGTCGTCCACATACACTTCAACATTCTTCCCGATTTGGTTTTCAAAAACCTTATTTACCAGACGCTGGTATGTTGCCCCGGCGTTTTTTAATCCAAAAGGCATGACCTGATAGCAGTAGATACCCTGGCTAGTAATGAAGGCAGTGTGGGGTTGGTCTTCCCGAGCCATAGGAATCTGATGATATCCGGCATTAGCGTCCATGAAACTAAACAATGCGTGCCCCGCCGTAGAGTCTACCAGCCTGTCAATCTTTGGCAGAGGATAGTCGTCCTTTGGGCATGCTTTATTGAGGTCAGTGAAGTCCACACACATCCTCCATGTTCCATTTGGCTTTTTGACGAGGACAACATTCGCCAGCCTATCTGTGTACTTGCACTCTCTTATGAATCCAGCCTCGAGGAGCTTTTGGACTTCACTAGCTGCTGCGGCTATCCTCTCTGGACCTTGATGCCTCAACTTCTGTTTGACAGGCTTGTAGCCGGTTATTATGTGCAGATGGTGTTGCATGATGGTAGGATCAATCCCGGGCATCTCGTTGGCCGAGTATGCAAACACATCCCTATGAGCCTTTAATACTTCGACGAGATCACCCTTGACCTCATCATCCAATGCCTCCCCAATGCGGACTACCTCCTCAGGTGAGTCACCGATTTGGATTTCGGCATATCCCTCAGCAGGCTGAGGCCGAGGGTAGCTCTTGACATTCTCGGTTAGATACATTTCCATCCCGGTTTTTTCTGTTTCTGAGGGAGGCGTCTTTCGCTTATTCATATTGCTAGGGGCTTCGGCATTCAATTTGAAACTATTTACATAGCATTCCCTGCCGGTGCGTTGGTTACCATAAAGTTTCCCGACGGCACCGGTGTCAGTTTCAAATTGAAGTAATAATTGGTAGGTTGAGATTGTTGCCTTTATCTGGTTAAGAGTTGGCCTACCAAAGATTACATTATATGGTAGAGGGATGTCGACTACCACATAGTTGATCATCAAATTCCGCCCGCGCCCTTTCTCACCGATTCTGGTGGGCAGCTTTATTGTGCCTACCGGATAGGTAGAATTTCCACCGAAACCGATGAAGGGGCGTCCCAAGGGCTGGACGTCTGTCTGTGAGATATTAAGTTTTTGCAGACAGTCCAATGTGATGATATCAGCGGAACTACCGCTGTCGATCAGGACCCGCTTTACGTTGGCATTAGCAATCTTTACTTCGACGACGAGCGGGTCATCATGAGGTATTTGAACCGGGTGGACAGTGGAATCATCGAAGGTCATCGTCGGACATGTTGGCTTATCAGCTGTCCCCACCTTCAGCACTTGATGGGTGAGTGAGCTTAGGTGTCCCTTTCGGGCATTGTTGCTCGCTCCCCCAGAGGCAAAACCCCCATCGATGACATTTACTTCCCCAAATGTCTCTCCACTGTTTGCTCGGTTATGTTGTGGCCTTCTGTTATCTGAGCTTGTCTTGAGGTATTGGTCAATCTTTCCCTCATCAGCCACTTTATTCAAGTGTTTTTTCAGCTCCCGACAGTCTCGGGTGGTATGCCCACATTCCTTGTGGTAATCACACCACAGGTTTTTATTTCTCCTCCATTGGGAGGTTTTGACGGGGTTCGGCTTTGGAAGAGGGATGATGTCCTTAATGTCCATGTAAATTTCCTGGCGATTCTTGTTGAACCGAGGGTCATTGCCATCATCAGATTCCCGAGGCTTTTTACCCTTGTCTCGAGAGAAGGACTCCATCTTCCTCTTTCCTTCTTTCCCCGATGGATGTGTGTCCATCGGGTGATTGATGTCAGCCGCATTAATATATCTTTTTGCCCGAGTCATCGCTTCGATGAATGTGCTGACTTCGTCATGAAGTAAATCGAAGCGAAAACGACTTCGTTTGAGCCCTGACATCAACGCCGCGAATGCTACTGAATCCTCGAGGTTAGATATTTCTAACGACTCGGCGTTGAAGCGCTTAATGTATTCGCCGAGGGTCTCATTCTCCCTCTGTTTGCAAGCCATAAGTTGTATGCTTGTCTTTTTGTGCCTCTTTGCTGCAACAAAGTGTTGGTTGAACAGCAGCTCGAGGGTGGAGAAATCCGATATTACTCCTGATGGCAACTCAATGAACCAGTTGAGTGCCATCCCCTTGAGGGTGGTTGGGAAGAACTTGCACCAGGATGCTTCACATCCTGTTTGGACAGCCATTTGAGCTTTGTAGGCGGCCATGTGATCAGAGGGATCGGTGGTGCCGTTAAAATGCTCGATGGGTGGCACCTTTACCTTCTTCGGGTCCACAGTGTCCATCATCTCCTTGCTGAAGGGAGTCTTGTAGGTGAGGACACCTTGATGACGATCACGACCTTCTTCCTCAAAGTCTTCACGAAACCGGTAAGGTTTCTCATTCGACTGGAGTCCGAGGGAACGATGCGCCCGGCGAGGGCTACGCTCTCGGTCTCTAGTTGAATCCCTAGCAGATGGTTCTGATAGGCGGTGAGGACGGTCTTGGGGTCTGTGAGTCCGGTTAGGTCCCACAACCTCTTCCTCAGCCTCCTCGCGAGCTCGACGTTTCTCATTGAGGATAGTTCAAGCATCAGAATTTCTGACCCGGAGGTCTTTGATGATTTCCCTCGCGTCAGTTTGACGCCTAAGCTCCTGATGAGCCTCAATAAGATCCCTGGCATCTTCAATAGTTCTGGATTTATCACGAGCCTTCTGCCCTTTTTCAGCTTCAAACTTCTTCATCTCCTTTACCCAACTCTGATCAGAATAACCAGGCTGTCCGGGAGCGAGGGTAGACCTACGCTCGGGTTGAGCTTGCTTGCCTTTGGTCCGAGACCCCTCCACATCTTGCCGAGAGTGATGTGTAGGAGCTCGGCGTTGCTCAGGGACATATGCTCGACTTCCAGAAGGCTGGGCTTGTAAGTTCTTGGCGAACTGTTGAAGACTCTCCTGGAAAGTCTGAGTCATCTGTTGCATGATGGCTGTCAGCTCAGCTCGAGTGACAACATCCTGCTGGGGAGGCTGAGCAACTTCCACATCCTGCCAAGGGAATGCTCCCGAGGATCATGGTTGTTGTCAACCTGGGCGTCCCCAGCAGTGTACCCCGAAAGTTGAGCGCCCTGACGTCTAGCTGCGTTCTGTCTTCTTGAGGTAGTCATGACTTGTTTGGATGGTCCCCTCAAACGGCGCCAAACTATTCCTGGTGGAACTTTTGTCTGAACTGGACCTGCGAACGTTTCTTGAGAACTAAATCTGACCTGCAAAAACAGACAGAGGATAACTAACCCGGGGGGTTTTTCCCGGGAACGCCCCTCCGATGCTTAAGTCAGTAAGCTGGAAGAATCGATCCGAATTTTAGGGAATTTGTCAGAAATATCAGGAAAGCGTACCTTTGACTGCGGAAATCGTACCATATTTATAGTACGAAAGTACAGTTGTCAGGCCATTGGGATTATGACAAGTGTCATAATCTGACATCCCTCCGGAGGGAGTGTCTGTGAGGATCTTTTGTCCCTGTTAGGGGTAAAATAGTAATTTCCTTTGTATTGCCCTGTTAGGGGTAAAATAGTAATTTCCTTATATTGGGCCCAAGATCTGGACCTGGCCCAAACAAGTCATAATTATTAAGTAGAATCATCAACAATATAACTAGTCACACAAAAAAGTATCAACCATTAAATTTCACCCATATATATATAATAATAAAGTACGAATGCACCATAATTAAGTCAATAATTTATAAAAACTTAAAAATAATAAACCTCCATATATTAACCAAATAGACAAAAAAAATGCATATATATATATTATATATATATACTTATTCGAAAATTACAATTTGATCATCATAAGTTCATAAGGTCATAAGATACTAAAAAAACAGGAAATTAACTTCAACCCTAACCAAATATTGTCCGCGCGTCCCTATGTCCAACATTCACATATACTAATTAAAGTGTTTTCCATAATTCCGAGCATCATACTCCGTCTTTACCCTGAAATATCTTCTTGATCCTTAACTGCATAAAGATATGAAGCATAATGTGAATTTCCAAACATAATTAATTATAATCATCATTTTAAATTTTGATTCACTTAATTAATGGTTTAAAATAATTTGATTAATTAAAAATCAAAATCGTGTAATAATACCTCATTAGAATGTCCACATTTCTTTTTCCTGCAATTAGTAGCCCTCAAAGGGAGACGAGCAAAGCACCTACAAAGAATACGTTCATTAAATTCAATTGGATTCGAAAATACACAATTGTACGTGCTTAAGCGTTAATTTTATGCATACGGTTTTTTGTTAAGTCTTAAGTAATATTACTATGTATCGAGTCCATGTCCAAACAAAAAAAAAGAAAATTCCTAGTTATATTTCTACACGTTAATCAACCCCCAAAAATAAAATTACTTAAGAGAAAAGAGGAAGGTAATAAGGGAAGTGTATAGAACAACGAACACATACTTGCGGCAAACCTTCTTGTTTTGTTTGTATTTTTGAGCCAAAACCAATAAATTAGGGGGATAGCACTTCAACGTCCCATATCCTCCTCCTCTCAGCCTTAGCGCCAGATGAAGTGTCGAATCTAACCACCATCAACAACAACAACAAAATCAATAGGACATTAACACGACCAATAATCAAAAAACCCAAAAAATTATGCGCCTCATCATAAAATAAATAGTACAATCAATGCGTTATACATATATAATATTTTGAAAACTATGAATCTATAATACTCCGTGCAATATTTTAGCTTGCAACATGTTACAAGTACTCCATGTCAAAGGTTTATTTTACATCCTAATGTCTAGTTAGTTTTTTTTTTTTTTTTTAATAACCTTTTTGTAATTTTTAGCAACGTAACTTAAGTGACAATTATAAATAAAAAAAAAAAAAAAAA
>PYUH01004045.1:1882543-1901169 GCA_016808085.1 Suaeda aralocaspica
ACAATTAAAAAAAAAAAAAAAAAAAAAACACCAAGAAAACCGATCAAAACCTTTCTCGACGTTGTAATCCGAAAGAGTAAGATCGTCTTCGAGTTGCTTTCCGGCAAAGATGAGACGTTGTTGGTCCATAGGAGTGCCTGTATAATAAAAATCGAGTCAAAACAACAACGTAAAACCAAATTTAATTAACTAAAAAGAACAAATATAACAAATTTTACATATATAAAAAGTTGATAATAATTAACGTAAGTTGAAGAAAAGACCTTCTTTATCATGGATTTTGGCTTTGACATTGTTAATGGAATCATTGGAATCAACCTCAAGGGTGATGGTGTTAAGAGTTTTCACAAAAATATACATTTTCTTAAGTTTTTTTTTTTGTAGCATCAATTAAAATGGAAAGATGTAACTGTATTTTATGGTTAATAAAAAGCAGGATTATGGCTGTATATATAGTGGAGAGGTTGGACGTTAATTGTATTTACTTGGTGCGCAAGGTTGATTTATTTTCCATAATATATTTTGTCTTAAATATATTGACGAAAACCTTTCCCCAAATATTTTGTGTTATGAATATCCGAAAACAAAGATATGCTACACAGATATAATAGGGGAAAACCTGCCCCCAAGGAACCCTTTCAAAATGTTGTATTTTGCTAATAATAATGATAATTTTTTATTTTTTTATTTTTGAGAAAATGATTATAAAAATAATAATAACCTATGTTACCTATCAATCTATCAATTGGTATAATGTTATATGTAAATACTTTGGTTGTTAGATTAAGTTGGACCGGCCATTTTACCCTCTATCATGAGGATTTCTTAATTGCATAAAAAAATGGGGTTTTCTTAGGTGTACCTATGAGTTTTTGCGTTTTTTAAGTTATACCTAATGTTTTTTGAAATTTTCAGTTATACCCTTAAACTCGCCTAATTTTCTAAGTTGTGCCCTTTTAAATTAAATTTCCATTGAAAATTTTTGTTGTTTTTATTTTAATTAATTCATTTATTGTAATAAATATTCAAAAGATTTAGATTTATCTCTTAGGAAACTTCAAAAGAGTATGATCGAACAAAACTAACCAAATTTGTAACATGACATTTGCTAAAAGTGCCACAACTTACTAATGTTGGCTAGCTTAAGGGTACTACTAAGAATTTTGAAAAACATTGGGTACAACTTAAAAAATGCAATAACTTATGGGTACACCTTAGAAAAACAAACAATGACTTGAACAATGTCTTCACCTCCTAAAAGTAAAGGTTAATAACCGTCTGCAACTACAAACATAAGTCATTCATAACTGCAATTCTAGTACAAGTATAACTGTTAAACTCAATGGCTCCATTTCAGAGTCCTTTACCCCACGGGGTATTACAAAATAAGGAGACCCCGACCCTTTTCCCCTTATTTGTTCATTATCACTTATCAGCATGGATTATTTGTCTGAGAGCACTTAATCTGAAGTAAAAAGTAACAATTGGAGTTCCTTCGATTCTCCAAGAAGGCAAGAACATCTTGTGAAATCTCACACCTTCTCTTTGCTGATGACTTACTTCTTTTTTACCAAAGTACTAATAAAAGTCTCACCACTACAAGAAAAATTTCGATTTCTGACGAAAATTTTCCAACGAACATTAAATTCCATCTAAAATGTTTGTACTTTCGACATATTTTGAATCCCTTGCAAATATTCGTGGTTGGAAATTTCCGACGAAAAGTTTGACTTTTTTGATAAACAAAATTCCTTACGAAAAAATTCTATAGAAAATGTGATTGAAGTAGAAAAAAAATAATAAAAAAAGACAAACCCCTAACCCCCCACGTACCCACCCACTCATGCCTTCTTTCCTCCTCCTTCCTTTCTTTCTCCTTCCTCAACACGCCTCCTTCTTTCTCCTTCTTCCTTACGTACTCACGCCTCGTTCCTTCTTCTTCTCTCTATTCCTTTATGTGGACCTAGGGCTTTCATAATGGGGCCTACATGTCTTTTTACGAACATCAAATATACGTTTGCATAGTGTGAGTATGATTGGTTTGGGGGTGAGTATAGAAGCTCAAAACCCAAGTAGAGAAGTCTTCACCGTGCTCTTTTCGGTGCTCACGCATTAGGCCAAGTCTGAAGGCAAATTGACTCCAAGATTAAGATGGTCTCCACTCTCCAGGTCATGGATTCATGGACGAGGGTAAAGACAAAGTAGGTTACAATGTCCCCTGCATATAGCGACCTCTACTTGGCCTTTTTTGTAATTTCATGATTATAATATTGAATAACAACAATCATATTTCCGGTTAAAGTTCTAAAAGCACATAGGAATTTTCTAGGTGAGTTTATTTCATGCACACATATATTTCTAATAACATGCATTGGGTGATCGCATTAAGATTAGTCGACATTAATGGGTACCTAGCCGGTTGTCCAAGAATTTATCTTTACTTTAGTGAAAACATGCCTTTTAGATCTTGTGATTAAACTCGCCTAGCAAATTTATATGTGTTTTGGGATAAACCGGAAACATGATTGCTATAATTCAATATTATTGAAAGAATTGATGAGATTAAGCTATGAGATTCTTCTTTAATGGAGTTTTTTCATTAAAGCTTGAAGAAGAAGAAGAAGAAAATAATGAGAGAGAATTTAGAGAGAGAAAGAAAATCAGTTTGTTATTACAACTCTAACCACCAAAAGTTGTTACAACCACCACTGTATACTAAGACAGTATAATACAAGTAGTGTATTGTAGTACAATTAGTTAATGAGTATATAATGAGTATAACAGCAGTATAATAGTACTCCAACACACCCCCTCAAGCTAGGCAGGATCAGTATCAGTCATGCCTAGCTTGGACATAAGTTGATGATGTTGTGGAGAGGGTAATGCTTTAGTGAAAACATCAGCAAGTTGAAGATGAGTGGGTAAGTAAGAAAGTTCAATCAATCCTTCCATAACCTTCTCCCTTGTGAAATGGCAGTCTAATTTAATATGTTTGGTGCGCTCATGAAAAACTGGATTCTTGCCAATATGGATTGCAGATTGGTTGTCACAATGCAGCTTCACAGGCAACAAATCAAGGACATCCAGTTCTTGCAATAATCTGACTAACCAAGTAATCTCAGAAGAAACTGATGCCATGGCCCTGTACTCAGCTTCAAAGGAAGACCTTGAAATAGTGCTTTGCTTTTTAGACTTCTAAGAAATTGGAGAATGGCCTAGCAGAATGACATATCCTGTTATTGAGCTTCTGGTATTTGGACAAGTAGCCCAATCAGAGTCACTGTAAGCCTGTAAAGTCAGTTGAGGAGAAGCACACAATAGAATTCCTTGACCAGAAGTTGAGGCAAGGTATCTTAAGACATGCTACAATGCTTCTACATGGGATAAACGAGGTTGATGCATGAACTGTGATAAGGTTTGGAAAGCAAAAGAAAGATCTGGTCTGGTGGCAGTAAGGAAATTCAGCTTCCCAACTATGCTCCTGAAATGTTCAGGATCAGCATAAACATCCCCTTTAGAGACATGCAACTTCGAATTGACAGGAAGAGGTGCCTTAGCAACTTTAGAAACATCAAAAGCACAAACTGCTAGGAGCTCCCTGGTGAACTTCTTTTGTGTAAGCACTATACCAGTAGATAATTTGGTAACCTCCAAACCAAGAAAAAAATGCAGGAAGCCTAAATCCTTAATGCTGAAAGACTGAAAGTAACATCTAAATGTTGCTTAAGGTCTAAAATGCTAGATGTATCATTCCCAGTTAGAATGATATCATCAACATAAACTGCAACTATGACCAGAGAATGAGATGATCTTTTGATAAAAAGAGAATAATCATTTTTTGACTGAACAAAACCTTGAGAAGCCAATTCTGAATTCAGCTTTGCAAACCACTGCCTGCTAGCCTGTTTCAAACCATAGAGAGACCTCTTCAATTTGCATACATAATTAGAAGGATTTGGTATTCCTTGAGGCATTTTCATGTACACTTCTTCAACAAGATCACCATGTAGAAAAGCATTGTTAATGTCTAACTGATGCAAGTCCCAATGATTATAAGCAGCCACAACTAATAAACACCTCACTGTAGAGAGTTTAACAACTGGTGAGAAGGTTTCTTCATAATCTATGCCAAACTTTTGTGTAAAACCTTGTGCAACAAGTCTGGCTTTTAACCTTTCTAAACTACCATCAAACTTAAGCTTGACCTTATAAACCCATCTACATCCTATGGCCCTTTTACCTGGTGGTAATGGTACTGCATCCTAAGTATTGTTATCAACTAAAGTTGAAATTTCCTTTTCCATGGCACTCACCCAATCAGGGTCCTGAGAAGCTTCAAAATAACTGTTGGGCTCAGAAATGGTGCAAGTGGAAGAAATCAAAGCCTATTGAACAAGTGGCAATTCACTAAAAGTAACAATATTGCACCAGTGAGCATTAATAACAGAGCCACAAATATATTCATTAAGGTAAGAAGGTGGTTTAGTTGGTCTAGATGATTGTCTAAGACCAGGAGCAATAAAAGAAGGAGAAGATAAAAGTTCAGAAGAAGAAGAGGAAGTAGAGACAGAAGATGTAGAAGAAGAAGAGGAAGAGAGGGGAAAAGATGATGGACCATGATTATCAGAAATATCATTTGTTATGTCAGTAGTATCAAACTGAAAAGGTTCAGGTATGGTATAATCAGAGGACAAGTCTATAGGTGTAGAAGTAGGAAGATAGATAGGAACAGAAGAAGATGGTGTAGAAGTAAAGTGAAAAGGTATATGCTTCTCATGAAAAACTATGTCTCTAGTAGTAATGATCTTATAGGTATCTAGGCTTAAAACTTTATAAGCCTTTTGACCTGGTGGATATCCTAAGAAAACACATGGTGAAGCTTTGGAATCAAACTTAGTTCTATGTGTTTTGATGGTAGAAACATAGCACAAACAACCAAACACCCTCAAGTGGTCCACACTAGGAGCTTTATCATATAACCTACCAAAGGGAGTAGTGTTGTCAATGGTCTTGAGAAACATCCTATTTATTAAGTGTGTGGCACAAAGAAGACATTCTCCCCAATATTTGACAGGAAGTCCTGACTAAAAAAAAGGTCCTTGCAGTCTCCAAAAGATGTCTATGTTTTCTTTCTACAACTCCATTCTGTTGAGGAGTGTCCACACAACTCTTTTGATGTTGAATAACTTTTTCTACATAGACAAATTTCAACCTCCCCTCACATAATTCCAAAGCATTATCAGTTCTAACAGTTAGAACTTTAGCACCATGCTGAGTACCAACAAATGTGAAGAAATTTTCAACCAAAACAGGAACATCAGATTTAGACTTCATTAAAAAAAACCCAAGTATGCCTAGAAAAATCATCCACAATGGTTAAAAACCAAGCAAAGCCATCATATGTCAATGTTTTGTATGACCCCCACACATCAATATGAAGCAAATCAAAGCACTTAGCTGTAGTAGAAGTACTAATAGGAAAAGGCTGTCTAGTTTGCTTAGCTCTAGGACACACTTGGCATATGCAATCTATAGCAGTACAAGTACCGATAGAACAAACTAAATGAAGTTTATTGAAGGGAAGATGACCAAATCGAAGATGCCATAGCTTTGCTTGCTCTTCAGTGGCCACACAACAAACTTTATCACCTCCATGTGACACTGTTCTAGTAGCAGGTTGTTCTTCCACAGCATAAAGTCCCTTGTCTAAATTACCAAGAACCTAAGAAGTGCTCAGAGAAGGCCCCTGAAGTAAACATTTATCATGTGTGAACACAATATCACATGATAAATGTTTACATAACCTATGTGTGGATAACAAGTTGTATTTGAAGCCTGGAACATGGAGAACATTATCTAATCTGATTCCATTACCAATAATGACTGATCCTATGTGTTCAACAACAACTTGTGTCCCATCAGCCACAGAAATAGTATTAGGAACTTTAGTGAATTTCTCATAAGTGTCAAAAAGTTCCAAATTAGAGCAGAAGTGATCAGTAGCTCCACTATCTATGATCCATTTAGAATTATGAGAAGAAATCAAACATGTACCTGCCATATTTACAGAATCAGTAGATTGAGCTGGAGAAGTGCCCAATCCAGCATCAATAGAAAGAGAGTGTTGGTGAGAATCCTGGTGTATCATCATAAGCAACTGATTATACTGCTCCATGGAAATCTCTGTAACTTGACCAGATTGATTTTCTGGAGATGCAACTACATTATCATGTGCAAAGGCTGCTACTCTTTTGTCATTAATTTACCTCCTCCATTAGAGTTAGGAAATCCATGAATCTTATAACACCTATCAATAGTATGATTTCGCATTTTACAATGCTCACAAAATAACTGATTCAAAGACGTTTATTCCCAACCACAAATTTTGCACCATTTGGACTTTGAAGAACCTTAGAATACTGATTATGTGTTGAATACTTGGACTGAGAAGGTTTAGAATTCTGATAAGCAACTGAAGCAGCTTCAAAAACATCATTAAACTGTGCTACTTGACGTTGCTTTTCATCTTGCATAAGTAGACGATAAGCAGTAGTGATGTTTGGCAAAGGTTGCATCATGAGGATATTTGCTTTTGCACCATGGAAGTTAGAATTCAGCTTCATCAAGAACTGAACTAACCTCTGTTCTTGCTGAATTTGAAGAAAAGCCTTAGTAAGGTTGCAAGAACAGTGATTACATGTGCAAGTAGAATAGTGATGATACCACTTATTTCATCCCAAAGTGCTTTAATCTTAGTGAAAAATTCTGCAATCTTTTCATTTGGACCTTGTTGAAGATCATGCAACTGTTGCTGAAGATTATAGAGTTGTGGTCCAGAACTCTGTGAAAATCTTTCTTCAAGATCCTTTCATATTTCAGCTGCTGTAGTCAAGTACATCACACTACGAGCAATGGTAGGCTCAAGCGAATGAAGAAGATGCGAAATCAACAAATCGTTGCAACGCACCCAAGCTGCATAAGTTGAATCAGTCACCGAAGGCTTAGGAAGACTTCCGTCAACAAAACGAAGCTTATTCTTCCCCGATAAAGCAATATGCTTCTTCTCCAATAGCCATAGTTATCGCCATTGAAGAGAGTAGAAACCAAAGCTTGAGTCGGATTTTCTGACGGATAAATGAAATAGGGAGAAGTAGGATCTTGTAATGGGGAAAGCGTAGAAGATGAAGCTTCAGCCATGATTAAAGCTCAACAAAAGAGAAGAAACAACAACGAATTTTCAGATCTGAGAGAAAAAAAAATCGAAGAAGAAATCACCAAAAAATGGTGATAATCATGAAAATTGAAGAAGAAAGAAGAAAATAGAATTGCAGGATCGTGTCACTGCTCTGATACCATGAAAGAATTGATGAGCTTAAGCTCTGAGATTCTTCTTTAATGGAGTTTTTTCATTAAAGCTTGAAGAAGAAGAAGAAGAAAATAATTAGAGAGAGTTTAGAGAGAGAAAGAAAATCAGTTTGTTATTACAACTCTAACCACCAAAAGTTGTTACAACCACCACTATATACTAAGACAGTATAATACAAGTAGTGTATTGTTGTACAATTAGTTAATGAGTATAACAGCAGTATAATAGTACTCCAACAATTATAATTATGAAATTACATATAAGACTAGGTAGAGACAGATTAAAAGAGTTAATAATGGAAAAATCTCCAAATAGAAGAGACTAATTTGCTAGAATCTAATGAAACTAGGCATGTCCAATCATGAATACAAAAACTAATTTGCAATTTTCATTAGGGTTGTTAATCCTAAATAGTGATTTTGTAATTTCTTTACAAAACACTAAGCTTACCTCGTGGAGTCGTGGCAATGAAAAATCTAATGAAACTCCATCCGCTATTCTCCAAAGCTTTGAGATGGCAGGTAGGAAATGGTGAACATACTAATTTTTGGGAGAAAAATTGGGTGCTATCCATCCCCATCAAAAAAGTGGTGCAAGCAATTATCCAAAATTACACAAAATCTCCCGTCAATGATTTCATAACTCAAGATAAACAATATAACATATTCAAGTTAAAACGCATAATCCCTAACTGGATTGTAAAACTTATATCATTCATCCCTATCTCCACTAATGATATTCCAGACAAACTAATTTGCAGACCATCCTCAAATGGAGAATTTAGCATAAAATCTGCAACCCTACTTATACAAGGTTATTGTCATAATAATAACTAGGAAAATAAAGTCCCTTTCCACTAGGTTTGGAACCAGGCGTTGCCCCTAACAACAATAACAAAGCTATAGTACCAAATTAATTTGAGGTCGGCTACACATGAATTAATATGAAGAGTCGCAAAAACCATCACAAGAGTTGCCCCTCAAAATTAAACATTTCATGTGGAAAGTTTGTATAAATGGACACCCAACAAAAAAAAAAAGACTAAACAGGAATAGGATATCAGTCCCACCATATTGTGTCATGTGCAATCATTACCTCAAAGACACAACATATCTTCATAAGCTGCCTCTACATAAAAAAAATAAAAATAAACTCGTATTCTAAACCGTAAAGGTTGGAATATACAAAATCAAGACACTAAGAGGGCACTTATGGAGGAAAATGTACACAATACTAGAATTAACCATGGAATAAATAAAGTTTAGCAAACCAATATAGTTTGGTGTTTTGTTTGGCTCAACATAAATAAAACCCTATTTAACAAGGGGAATGCTATCCATCACCCATAATAAAATTCTACCTATCGCCCGTATTTATGCACAAAGTTCCCATTTTACCCTTCATCATATTTACATTTCTCTTCCTCTAATACTCACCCTTTCCTTTCTCTCTCTAAACCACCACCATTCTCAACATTTCTTAACAACATCTCACAAAAATATTCTTACAACTACTATCAACCAAAACTCACCACCGTCACCACCATAACATGGCCGGCAAACAACCGTCACAAAAACGTCTAAAGGTATCGAAATTCCTAAAAGAGACCTTAGACGCGACTATGGCACAAGTGAGACCTCCGGGCTCAAGTTCTTGGTCGGCGGCAGGGAGTGGTGTAGCGGCGGAGTTGGAGGTAAGTCCTTAATTTTCCTTTTTTTTTAAGGATAGTGAAACCTTTGTTTGATTCAGATGAAGGTTGGGTGATACTCTCACCACACCTTCGTCTGGAACAGACGAAGGTCTCATATATATATATATATATATATTAATTAAATCTCTTCGAAAATTTGTAAAAAAAAAAAAAAAATTGTTGAGTCCTTCGTCTGGAACAGACAAAGGTTTCTATTTTTTTTTAATTAAAAGCCATCAGAAATTTGTAAAAAAAAAATATGTGAGACCTTCGTCTGATTCAAACGAATGTGTCACCAATATTATTTTTTTTTGACATTGTTTTTTTTTTTAGTTTTTTTTTTAAATTTTCCATGTTAATTTTAATGTTATTGTTTATTGTTTATTGTTTATTAGAAATTACTAATTTTCCATGTTAATTTTAATGTTTGTTGTTTATTAGGTAATACCTTCATGCTAATTAATTCTATAGAATTGAAAGATAGAGTTGATTGATTTCAACTAATTCAACAATAATTGTCAACTATAAGTGACTTAATTCTATAAGTCAATTAATTAGTTCAATAATTGAAAATAATTAGTAACAATTGTCAACTAATTAATCCAATAAGTATTCATTATTAATTTTTTCTAATTTAATAAAATTACTAATTAAGTCAACAATTGTCAACTAATTAAGACAGCTAATTAAGGTCTGGATGCGTAATAATTAGAATAATTAAGACTTTTAAGTTGTTGAAATAAATAATTATAATGATTAGTTTTGTGGAAGACAATAATAATAATAATAATTGGAATTTGCTTAAAATTTAGCTCGGTCCTGGCACTCGACACGTACATTCACGGAAGGTGTCTACGTCCGCAAGGAGAGATGCGTTACAAGTCGTGTTGAGGCCGGTACCTACGGAATCCGATGACATGCACTTGTTTGACTGTGATATATCACCGTCTACTTGTGCGGAGGCTGACGATCGTTCCATGGATACTGCGGCGTTGGTTCGGCATGTTGAACAGTCGTTGGAGGAATATGATGAGGTTGTAGGTCCTTTCCCATCTCAGCAGCCTACACAGATTTCTCAGGATCATGTGCACGTTACTCAGGATACTGCGCAGGACTGAGGGAGCTAGTACGAGTGCAGGGCCTAGTGTGTCAAGGTCGACATCCTATCGGAGGAGACGGGCGGCGCAAGTAACGACCTGGCTTGTTCAGGGACCTATTCTTGGTGGGCCAGTCGATGCTAGTCACATACCTAGCATTGGTGGCCATGTAGCTTTGCGGTTCTGGGAGGGTAGAGAGAGAGGGTTATTGAAGTGCTAGAACCGAGAGAGAGTTTCTATTGCTTTGAGGAGTTGGGTTCGTAGGTTGCCACCGATGTCACAGGCTCGTGTTCGGAGGACCGGTCTATGGAGTTTACCCTTCTGTATTTGTGACGCCATATATATGCCCCTTATTTGTGCGTTCGTTGAGAGGTGGCAGCCTGATACGAATAATTTTTATCTTCCTTTCGGAGAGATGACTGTTATGCTACATGATGTGTGGCATATCCTACGGCCGCTACGGGTACCTGTTGATGGACGATTGTATGAGTCTAGGCCGACTACGGTGGACCTTAAATCGTCCATATTACGTTTTTTGGGGTTGGAGGAGTCGCCGCAGAGCCTTTTCATGGGTACTAGTGTGAATTGTCAGGCGATAGTGAGTGCTTGTGACTCGCCCACTCGTCACATGGACACTCAGCTTGCTGCTATATTTTCCCTTATCCTTGGCTGCTGCTTGTTTCCGGAAAAGAGCGACATCTCCATTGCCTCCTTCGACGGTGGCGCCCAACCTCGTGCTCCCTCGGCGAGGATTTCCGGTGTCAGTAGAGTGTCATGGAAGAGATGGTGGAAGATTTTTTAGTGAGAGAAAGTTGTTTTACAAGAAAGGGCAAAAGTGGAAAGGTGATGCAAAATACAGGCGATTTTAAGGAGTTCATGGGCGACGAATAGCGATTGCAGTCAAGTTGTTTTAACAACAACTATATTAATATAGCCAAGTTATCATCCAAATTGAATTTTTTTTAACCAACTCGAAAAATATCCATGACGCAGAGCTATGGTAGAGTGATCAAATAATCTCAAACTCAAATTCCAAATATAACCAAATTAAAACTCTTTGGAAAAACAAAAGGTTAAAAATATTGCTTGGAGTCTACCCCCAATAAACTACGGAGTATTATTAATTAATTGTTGATGGCTCGAAAATTAATTCTTCATCTACTGCAATCGGATTCATAATTCGAAATCATGAAGGCCAATTTATTATCTGAAGACCTCCATGAAAAGTCGTTCATCCTATTTGCTGAAGCAATAGCTCTAAGAGAAGGACTAAAATGTGCCACAATGTTAGACATTGACAAACTTTATTATTGAAGGAGACAACATTAGTGTGATTAATTCAGTGAAGAATAAGTGGCGAATTCCTCGGGAAATCCACAACATTATACAACATTATACAAGGCATTCGCATCGACTTGACAACCTTAAAATTTTACAGTTAGTCATTGCTTTACAGAGATCAATCAAGTTGATGACTATTTGTCCCATCTAAGCCATAATTATCGGCGTCTTACTTGTTGGTTTCATCCTTTTGACTTAGCTCTTTTGGTCATTTTTAGGAAAGATGTTATACACTATCCTTTTTATAGTAGATAGTCGATCTTTCTCTCCTAAAGCAAAAAAATAATAATAAAAATAAAAAAATACGTAGTAAAAAAAATTCACGTATGTTACTGCAAGGCAACTTTGGGAGCACGTATGTTACTCTAAGTAAACCATACATTTAAAAAGTTATATGAATATCTTTTATGCCTGACTGAATCAAAAAGAGAAATAAGACTAAAGTTAACAACAATATCAAAAGAGTAAATTGAATATTTCAATTATATCAATATTAATCAAACAATGTGGACAAAGTGTGTACTTTGAACTTATAAAAAGTCCATCGCTTTACATACTTCTCATCTCTACACTAGTACATCATGTTGTAACACTAGCTAAGTAAGTTAACTGCTAACCTCGTCCAGGCCGACTGCAGGAGGCCCGAGAACACAGAGATGTGAACAATCCACTTGGTTTCAAAGAACAATTTATAAGATTTTCCTTTTCTTCAGATATGAATACATGAGGAAAAATCCAATCACTATACCAATCATGATCCCCGCTGTTGTGGTCCAAAATGCAAACTGCATAAACAAATCAAACGCGCAACCTATCAATTTCACTCACGGAAAATTTTGAATCACCTAAACAGTTTCGTAAGTTAAAGACAGGCACAAGTGTTAGAAGTATAGGTAAATACGAAGTAATTGAACATTTCAATGCAGGAGAACTCAAGAATTCTAAAATATTAAGGCATGCAATTTACTAACATTCAATATTATAGTTTAAAAAAGAAACAAATTCTAAAATTCTACCACTTCCTTTAGATGACATTTTTGTACATACCACATGTTCTTCAAGATAAGACTTCAAATTCATGCCAAATATGCCTGCAATACAAAAAAGATGTCAGTGTTATCATTGGCATTTGGCATAACATCAAAGCATATGTCTGAGGAAAGGAAAGATGAAATTTAGTATGTTTTGCACCTGCAATTAACGCTCCAATTGCCACACAGAATGTACCTACTTGAAGGAGTAATTCCACTTTACTTACTTCGAGTCTCCGGGAACTGAAACACAATAATACTTCATCATTAGATGCAAATGCCTCTTACAATAACAAGAAAAATTAAGAGCAAATAACAAAATATTAATATGTAGAGTCATAGATAAGTATTAAGGTTGGATAACTTGGACGTAATGATAGATTGGTTACTTGTTGCTGATAAATTAGTTCAGAATATGCGAAGTTTGTGAGCTACACTATATATCAATTTTTTATTTTAAATGATTGTGGTTGCCTGCTTGCCTTAGCATGTGAGGATCATTATGTTGGGCCAACATATATTGCAAGTTCTACAACAAAGAAAATGGGGAAACTAGTTTGAACATCCTGAACAGCCTACAGTAGTAGGTAAACAATAATGCTTGCAAAGTTACAATCTCCAGAAAATTTGTTCTTCCAACAGAATGGGTGTAATAAGCTAACTTAATAGTCAATGTTGCTATGTCAAAAGAGAAGTTATGAAGCAGTGGAACTTTTGGTGCTGATTTGTCTGATTAAAAGTAGAAAGAAAACCGACCTTAAATTTACAGAAATTGAGTCTTCCATTTCTTTGGCAAAGTCGAGAAGTCTTTCAGCTTGACCATGGACAGATTCACACCTGGAAGTGCAAGTAACGGGGATTAGTCTCAGAACTCTGAAACTTTCTTCCACCTAGGGGTTAAAGAATTTTAATTGCTCTGGAATCAGGAGCTCTCTTAAACTAGCTTCCACCAAAATGCTGATGGTGATCAACTTAGAAAGCTCAATAAAAAACCATAAGTACTTGTTTTTCAATCCACCACACCATTGCAGATATTGTACAACTCTATGGCCAGTAAGCATACAAGATCATGCAAAAGAGCACAAAAATATTGCACAGCCTTAACTAAAATTGATGTGATAAATCANAAAAAAAAAAGAAAAAAAAAAAAAAAAAAAAAAAAAAAAAAAAAAAAAAAAAAAAAAAGCCTACAGTCATGAGCAACCACAATAGACAAGCGAGAATAAAAAAGGCATGTTTGGAGGGCTAATTATACCTTTGAAGATAATTTTCTAAAAGCATTTCTATTTCTTCCTCCTCTTCTGCATCGTGACAAATATGTTAGAATCATAAATTTAATTTTAATGCTATACATTGTCAAATAAAAAAAGGAAAAAAAAAGTCCTTCATGCTCACCCTCAGCAACTTCTTTTTCCAAGGGGACAGAGCATTCCAAGGAGTTGGTAATCCTGTTAATGGTGCAATTACTTCCCATAATACATATCCTACGTAGTTCTTGTGTGTCTTCCAAAAGATCAAGCAGCATCTGCCTGAGGTCCCCAGCTCGAGATCCCAATTCCACCTTGACAAGAAAATGAATGAAATTCAGGTTGTTATATATGTGTTGTACACTAAACCAAAGCGCTATAACTTGTTTGTAAAAACAATGATATGGCATACCAGATTTTGCTTGCTAGTACGAAGTTCTTCCAGTATATCACCAGTTAAACGATTGGGAAGAACCTCAAGTAGTGATTTTACCTGAGACACATGAAATAATACTTCTCTTACAATCTGAAATAAGAAACATAGAACATGCTCTCAAAAGAAAAAAAAAAAAAAAAAAAAAAAAAAAAAAAAAAAAAAAAAAAAAAAAAAAAAAAAAAAAAAAAAAAAAAAAAAAAAAAAAAAAAAAAAAAAAAAAAACAAAGAACTTTTCTTAAGCAAGTCAAAAAATTGAAAAATAAATGGCACAGCACTCAAAAATGATTTCTGAGCTGTGCGCCTGTTCCACAGCCCATTCTAGTAACTACCACAAAATCAAAAGTGAAAACAACAAAAGCTATACTCACTGTGTAGCCATACTCACACGAGGTTCTACTTCCATCATCCTCTGCTCATAACGCTGTATTCTTGAAACCAAGGCTGCTTCAACAACCTAGAAACACTAAACATCAGATTTTGGAAATTTAAAAACAACTAAAACAAAATCAAATTGAGAGAAAACAAGCGTATCATCAAAAATTTCTACAACTTCATATACTGAACGTAACAGAAACAACCACAAGTGAAGCAGTCAGTAGTCAGAATCGTCATTGAAAAATAAGAAAAACCCACTACATAACTAGGTCCAAAAACCAGTAGAAGAGTTCTATCATGAAAAGAAGGGGAAGGGTGTTTTAGTCCACATAAAGAGTTTACAGCCCATGCTACACAAAATTTTAACCCATAATAACAATCAGGCTTACCTCCAATACAAATGGCATTGACAACCCTCCATTTGAATTTGCAGACTTCAGACGAGGCAATAATGAATCAATGAAGGCTTTCCCTCCTCTCCTGAGGTAATTAATTAACACAAACATACATTGTCGTAACAAAAGGTATGAAAGCAAAATATACACAAGAACTGAATATCAAACTAAATTACTAAAGTAATCCTGTAAGATATATCTTTACCTGTTGTAGTTAAATATAAGAACACGTTCTTGCATCACTATAGCTCTTAATGACCCCAAGTTCAAAAGAATAGCATGCTCTCGCACCTATGATATACAAGAAATGAAAATAGAGAATCAAGCATAGCACAGAAAAAAGATATACTGGTGAAAGAATTACGAGTCAGTAAAAGCAATATGAGATGATATAGCAGCATTTATTGAACATTGATAGAGTAAATACCGGCCAATAGCAATGTAAACCATACTGTGTGACTGTATAACCCAAGCATGCACTTATATATACAATATAAAGCTAAAAAAATTTTCAATAACAATGGAAACAATGAACTAACATCACTTCTTTATTCTTTACTACTAATTATCAAGGCATAACTCCCATGGCTAATGGCTTTGTACATTGTGTATACTTAACTACCCAAAATGTCTTCAAAGTCAATATTCCTAATGAAATCAAGTAGTCAACAAACACATGCTGAAATCAAGCAGCAATCAAGTCTAATAGTTATATACTATGAAGTACGTAGCTATGTCACTATGAAGTGAGAGATCTCGATTGTACCAGTAGTGAAGGCATTGAATTTGTCAACCACAATGATGGATCAACACTGCGTATATCACGAGGCCGAAGACCTGATATGAAAAGAATTTGTAATCACAACTATCATTGATCTGAATTATATGGATGATCACATGGAATGATCACTTTTGGTTCATGTAGCCGACCCCAATTCTGGGTTTAAGGCTCTGATTGATGGATTGATCAGAATATTCCAATTTCCAGCTACGTAATTGTCAATTGATTGAATTTTTCGGCCATAGGCCAAAAATAGAAAGAAAAAAAAAAATGATGACTCACCACTGGTTTTGAGCAAATTCCTTCTATTAATGGTTTTTGTAGATATCATTCCATCTGAATTCACTTCCACTACCTACGTCAACATAACATAATCACACATGCAAAAATCAAACCAAATTAGCAACAATTTCAAAAATCATCAACCGTCAAATAAGCTTACATCGATTATAACAACTACAACTTAATTAATCAAACACATCAATTAAACACAAGATCAAACCACATATGTCAACATAATTTCACACAATCATAAAAATGTGAAGTAAAAAAAAAAAAAAAAAAAAAAAAAAAGCACAACAAATTCGTGACATTCGAAATCATTTTCGAGCATCAATCATCCAATTAACTTGCATTGGTAACATAACAACAAACTAATACGATGAATCACTCGATCACAACAATCAAACACAAGCTACAAATCACAAACAAAACAATTTCAGAAATCAATTTTCCAGCATCAAAATCATCAAACTAACTTACAGTGATCAACAATATTACTAATCAACTACAATCGAACAAAACATTAACATAAGATCAAACCTGATAAACAGGTTCAGAATTCCAAGCGAAAGCACATCAGAAGAACTTGATTTCGAAACATTACTACTTGCTACTACTGATATTACCGCCATTTTTACCTCAAAACCACTGCCATCATCACCATCATCATCGCGAGTTTCAGAACTCCGAAGTTGACCTTCAGCCGTTGATTTGACAAAGCATTTAGACTTAGAAGGTTTGAGTGAGGGTGAAGTAGAAGTTATGTTGAGAGAGAGAGAAGAGGTTGAAGAAGAAGACGATAATATGGCGGACGAAGAAGGAGGTGGTAGCGAGGAGAGAGAGTGGTGGTGTTGGAGGAGAGAGAGTTTGATGGTGGTGGTGGTTTTAGTGTCGGACGGTTGTGAGAGTATTCTGATTGGTGATAAACTGTTAGTTTTTTTGTTTTGCTTTGGTTTTTATATTTTGGTTTTAAAACGGATAAAAAAATGAAGTTTGGTAAAAGAGGGAAAGTTTTGAGTTTTGGAATGTTAAAAGTTGAAATTTCTTGGTTGTTTGTTTTTTGGTTGTTTTGGCTCCAAGTATTGCTCGTCAGCTCTTTTGGTTTAGCTTTTATCCCTCTCCTTCCAATATACGCGTATACATATAATCGTATATGCATATTTGTAATTTTTATTTTATGCTACATACTTAAATAATAGTGATATGTTATCCAATACTCTCAGACTCATAATATAAACAGACGAGAGAATTTAGTCATTACAATGGAAAAGTTAAGGCGATATATATTTACATACACAGAGTCTCTCAATCTGAACCATTAGATCAAGACATCATTGGTACACCAAATCCGTAATAAGTTCTTGTTGTATTTTCACATCATTGCCACGTGTTGTTCTCAGTTCCATGTGAGCGGGTCACATATTAAGGAGGTTTTCGCAATATTTCCAAATAGGGTCGTCAAGCGTACCTAATCATGGCATACCTTATCCTTCCTACCGTTGTTCACTTCAAGTCCACGAAATAACCAAACAACAGCCTTTAAATTCACCACTACCGGATTCAAATAAAAAACTCATCAGAGAAATCGCATTCTATAAATAGATTCTATACACCATGTGCTCAGGGATAGAATGCAAAGCATGACTCTAGAATTAAATTATGCCTCTTACATAATTACAACTTGTATATTTTTTATGGGATTAACCATAGAGTTGCCATTGTGCTATGAGTTTGATAATCAGATGACAAAAGAGTAAGAGGGTGGGATGAAGGATACTTTGTTGAATAATGGTGATCAATGGAATTCAATGTGATATTTTGTGGCTAATAAATTGGTATCAAAAGTAAGTTGAGTTACAGTTGCAGATTTTAGTTGAAAATCTGAAGCAGTTGGGATTGAATTGGCATTAAACTTAAGTGGCGCCTTTACACAATTGCAAATTCTTTGATATGAAGCAACTATCATCACATGAAGTGCAAGATGTAGATACAACTGCATGTCAATAGTATATTTGCCAGATATTGATTACAACATTGGGCTAAATCTTACACAATTTTGGGAAACAGATCATTTGAGTTTTGGTGTAAGGTGTCCCCTGCTGTTGTGAGGTTGAAGAGGACTATGACAACCACTTGCAACCACTCGAAGTGTGACAGTTTAGCATGGCAATTTACTAGAATTGGAGAGGCATTCTTCGAAAACACTCAAATAGTAGTACAAACAGCAGTCACCATGAACTATGATATAGCAGAGCATCAGAGAAGTGGAATGCAATGTGGATCAGAACTCATACGAGTTTTTGTCCGCAACTTATCGGCCAGCAGGAAGCAGCTCCTAATGAGTTACTGTGAACAGGATAGTAGATAAAACTTTAAACACCATATAGAAGGGGAATTACTAAATTGAAGTACATGTTACAGAACACGTTATTTCCCTCGTCGTGTGGTAATGGTCCCAAATGAAGTAAGTGCAATCAACTGCAACAACTGTTTGGAAACTTGAAAGCAAAGAATGGCTTCAAAGCTGTAATATATCACTCTTGATGACATTTGAATATGTCCGACAAAATGAAGGCCTCGTTTGA
>PYUH01004045.1:1901194-1970564 GCA_016808085.1 Suaeda aralocaspica
AAAAAAAAAAACTACAGCATGAGCAACCACAATAGACAAGCGGAATAAAAAAGGCATGTTGGGGGGCTAATTATACCTTGAAGATAATTTTCTAAAAGCATTTCTATTCTTCCTCCTCTTCTGCATCGTGACAAATATGTTAGAATCATAAATTTAATTTTAATGCTATACATTGTCAAATAAAAAAAGGAAAAAAAAAGTCTTCATGCTCACCCTCAGCAACTTCTTTTTCCAAGGGGACAGAGCATTCCAAGGAGTGGTAATCCTGTTATGGTCAATTACTTCCCATAATACATATCCTACGTAGTTCTTGTGTGTCTTTCAAAAGATCAAGCAGCATCTGCCTGAGGTCCCCAGCTCGAGATCCCAATTCCACCTTGACAAGAAAATGAATGAAATTCAGGTTGTTATTATGTGTTGTACACTAAACCAAAGCGCTATAACTTGTTTGTAAAAACAATGATATGGCATACCAGATTTTGCTTGCTAGTACGAAGTTTCCAGTATATCACCAGTTCACAGTTAAAAGATGGGAGAAACCTCAAGTAGTGATTTTACCTGAGACACATGAAATAATACTTCTCTTACAATCTGAAATAAGAAACATAGAACATGCTCTCAAAAGAAAAAAAAAAAAAAAAAAAAAAAAAAAAAAAACAAAGAACTTTTCTTAAGCAAGTCAAAAAATTGAAAAATAAATGGCACAGCACTCAAAAATGATTTCTGAGCTGTGCGGCTTCCACAGCCCATTCTAGTAACTACCACAAAATCAAAAGTGAAAACAACAAAAGCTATATCACTGTGTAGCCATACTCACACGAGGTTCTATCCATCATCCTCTGCTCATAACGCGTGTATTCTTGAAACCAAGGCTGCTTCAACAACCTGAAACACTAAACATCAGATTTTGGAAATTTAAAAACAAACTAAAACAAAATCAAATGTGAGAAAACAAGCGTATCATCACAAAATTTCTACAACTTCATATACTGAACGTAACAGAAACAACCACAAGTGAAGCAGTCAGTAGTCAGAATCGTCATTGAAAAATAAGAAAAACCCACTACATAACTAGGTCCAAAAACCAGTGAAGAGTTCTATCATGAAAAGAAGGGGAAGGGTGTTTAGTCCACATAAAGAGTTTACAGCCCTCATGACTACACAAAATTTTAACCCATAAAACAATCAGGCTTACCTCCAATACAAATGGCATGACAACCCTCCATTTGAATTGCAGACTTCAGAGACGAGGCAATAATGAATCAATGAAGGCTTTCCCTCCTCTCCTGAGGTAATTAATTAACACAAAATACATTGTCGTAACAAAAGGTATGAAAGCAAAATATACACAAGAACGAATATCAAACTAAATACTAAAGTAATCCTGTAAGATATATCTTTACCTGTTGTAGTTAAATATAAGAACACGTTCTTGCATCACTATAGCTCTAATGACCCCAAGTTCAAAAGAATAGCATGTCTCGCACCTATGATATACAAGAAATGAAAATAGAGAATCAAGCAAGCATAGCACAGAAAAAAGATATACTGGTGAAGAAATTACGAGTCAGTAAAAGCAATATGAGATGATATAGCAGCATTTATTGAACATTGATAGAGTAAATACCGGCCAATAGCAATGTAAACCATACTGTGTGACTGTATAACCCAAGCATGCACTTATATAACAATATAAAGCTATAAAAAAATTTCAATAACAATGGAAACAATGAAACTAACACACTTCTTATTCTTTACTACTAATTATCAAGGCATAACTCCCACGGCTAATGGCTTTGTACATTGTGTATAATACTACCCAAAATGTCTTCAAAGTCAATATTCCTAATGAAATCAAGTAGTCAACAAACACATGCTGAAATCAAGAGACAGCATCAAGTCTAATGTTATATACTATGAAGTACGTAGCTATGTCACTATGAAGTGAGGATCTCGATTGTACCAGTAGTGAAGGCATTGATTTGTCAACCACAATGTGGATCAACACTGCGTATATCACGAGGCCGAAGAACTGATATGAAAAGAATTTGTAATCACAACTATCATTGATCTGAATTATATGGATGATCACATGGAATGATCACTTTTGGTTCATGTAGCCGACCCCAATTCTGGGTTTAAGGCTCTGATTGATGGATTGATCAGAATTCCAATTTCCAGCTACGTATTGTCAATTGATTGAATTTTTCGGCCATAGGCCAAAAATAGAAAGAAAAAAAAAATTGATGACTCACCACTGGTTTTGAGCAAATTCCTTCTATTAATGGTTTTGTAGAATCATTCCATCTGAATTCACTTCCATACCTACGTCACATAACATAATCACACATGCAAAAACAAAACCAATTAGCAACAATTTCAATCTCCCAACCGTCAAGCTTACATCCGTTATTACCTCAAATCAAAACAAACACACAAAGAAAACACAAGGAGAAACCAAGGAGGAGGCAAACCAGGAAAAGGGCACACAAGCAGGAAAAAAAGGGGAAAGTTAAAAAAAGGAAAAAAAAAAAAAAAAAAAAAAAAAAAAAGCACAACAAATTCGTGACATTCGAAAATCATTTTCGAGCATCAATCATCCAATTAACTTGCATTGGTAACATAAACTACAAACTAATCGATGAATCACTCGATCACAACAATCAAACACAAGCTAACAAAATCACAAAACAAATTTCAGAAATCAATTTTCCAGCATCAAAATCATCAAACTAACTTACAGTGATCAACAATAGTTACTAATCAACTACAATCGAACAAAACATTAACATAAGATCAAACCTGATAAACAGGTTCAGGAATTCCAAGCGAAAGCACATCAGAAGAACTTGATTTCGAAACATTACTACTGCTACTACTGATATTACCGCCATTTTTAACCTCAAAACCACTGCCATCATCACCATCATCATCGCGAGTTTCAGAACTACGAAGTTGACCTTCAGCCGTTGATTTGACAAAGCATTTAGACTTAGAAGGTTTGAGTAGAGGAGTGAAGTAGAAGTTATGTTGAAGAGAGAGAGAAGAGGTTGAAGAAGAAGAAGACGATAATAATGGCGGACGAAGAAGGAGGTGGTAGCAGAGGAGAGAGAGTGGTGGTGTTGGAGGAGAGAGAAAGAGGTTTGATGGTGGTGGTGGTTTTAGTGTCGGAAACATGGTAATGTAAAAGAGAGATAATTCTGATTTGTGGATAAACTGTTAGTTTGTTTGTTTTGCTTTGGTTTTTATATTTTGGTTTTAAAACGGATAAAAAAAAATGAAGTTTGGTAAAAGAGGGAAAGAATTTTGAGTTTTGGAATGTTAAAAGTTGAAATTTCGTGGTTGTTGTTTTTGGTTGTTTGTGGCTCCAAGTATTGCTCGTCAGCTCTTTTGTTTAGCTTTTACTCCCTCTCTTCCAATATACGCGTATACATATAATCGTATATGCGATATTTGTAATTTTTATTTGTATGCTACATACTTAAAATAAGTGATATGTAATCAATATCTCTCATAATTATAAAAAGACGAGAGAATTTAGTCATTTACAATGGAAAAGTTAAGGCAGTATATATTTATCATACACAAGCTCTCAATCTGAACCATTAGATCAAGACATCATTGGTACATCCGTAAATATGAAGTTCTTGTGTATTTTCATCATTGCCACGTGTTGTTCTCCATGTGAGCAGGGTTCACATATTAAGGAGGTTTTCCAATATTTTCCAAATATGGGTCACCTACCTACAATAATGGATACCTTTCCGTACTGTCCTTTTGTCAAATGGGGACCTTCCCTTCCCACCATTGCTCATGCTCTTATGAATTATGACTTTTTAGGAATGGATGCAAAAATCATGTACTCTGTAATTAAAGTTAATGCCTCGTTACATAATTATACAACTTGGTAATTATTTTATGAGGATTTAACCATAGAGTTGCTCATTGTGCTATGAGTTTGATAATCAGATTGACAAAAGAGTAAGAGGGTGGGATGAAGGATACTTTGTTGAATAATGGTGATCAATGGAATTCAATGTGATATTTTGTGGCTAAGAATTGGTATCAAAAGTAAGTTGAGTTACAGTTGCAGATTTTAGTTGAAAATCTGAAGCAGTTGGGATTTGAATTGGCATTAAACTTAAGTGGCGCCTTTACACAATTGCAAATTCTTTGATATGAAGCAACTATCATTCACATGAAGTGCAAGATGTAGATACAACTGCATGTCAATAGTATCATTTGCCAGATATTGATTACAACATTGGGCTAAATCTTAACAATTTTGGGAAACAGATCATTTGAGTTTTGGTGTGTAAGGTGTCCCTCGCTTGTGAGGTTGAAGAGGACTATGACAACCACCTTGCAACCACTCGAAGTGTGACAGTTTAGCATGGCAATTTACTAGAATTGGAGAGGCATTCTTCGAAAACACTCAAATAGTACAAACAGCAGTCACCTAGAACTATGATATAGCAGAGCATCAGAGAAGTGGAATGCAATGTGGATCAGAACTCATACGAGTTTTTGTCCGCAACTTATCGGCCAGCAGGAAGCAGCTCCTAATGAGTTACTGTGAAACAGGATAGTAGATAAAACTTTAAACACCATATAGAAGGGGAATTACTAAATTGAAGTACATGTTACAGAACCGTTATTTCCCTCGTCGTGTGGTAATGGTCCCAAAAATGAAGTAAGTGCAATCAACTGCAACAACTGTTTGGAAACTTTGAAAGCAAGAATGGCTTCGAAGCTGTATATATCACTCAATTGTACATTTGAATATGTCCGACAAAAATGAGAGCCTCGTTTGACCCAGTTTACAAGGTGAGTGCAGAAAAGACAACAGAGAGTACTTGCTAGTTGCTACTCAACCCGTCAGCCAAGCACTAACGCCATCTGCATCAGTTAACAACTATCTGAAACATTTCTTGTCAAGCACAGAAGACAACTTCCACAAACAGAACAGGACTGATTCCAAGATAAACTAGATTGTAGCAGCAACTGACAAGAGGGAGCTAGGTTTCAAATCTTTCAAGGAAATAGAGTTACAATCCAGAGCAAGATTTTCCACTGCAGCTTCAATACCAGTGTTGACTGTTTCTGTCGTTTCATCGTCACAAGATTCACTATCAGCATCTAGTAGCAGACGACTAGGCATAGAAGGTTCCAGAAGCCGAGGACCTGGCTTAAGCCACGGATGGTTGAGGCATTGTGCAGCTTTTGGCCTCTTCTCAGGAGCAAAGTCGAGGATAGGAATGAGGAAATCTGCCAAGTCCTTTGCATCTTGCTCCTTGAATTCATACTTCTCAACAAGAACCTTATCAAGTGTCCAAATTTTCAATTCACGAATGTGTTTTAAATCCCCATGTCTGTTGAAGAACTCCTTTGAACGCCGTCCCGTTAATACTACCTGCAATTGTTGTGGAAGTATAAAACCATATTCACAACTCACCATGCAAAAATGCTATAAAGATATGTCTTGCTTTTCAAGAATTTAATACAATGAAACTATATAACAAGGACTCGAGGAAACATATCTAGGAGAGGAAAAATTTGCTTACCTTGCGAGGCATAATTCCCAACAGCTCCATCATCTGTGCCAAATGGTCCTGCAGAACAATAGAATAGTGTGAAGTTGCTGACTTGTTGGTATGGGCTAGTCACTGAATGGAGGTTTACACCAGCAAGCATCATTGGCCATTCAGATATTATTTACATGCAGTGCCTTTCATGTAAAGTGTAAACCACAGCTTTGATGTACTATGCCAAAAACCAAAATGCATTGTGTACAAAAACAAGTAGCACAACTCAGCAATTTAGCAGTTTCAATAAATCTCTATTACCTAAGTAAAGGGAGCTAAATATTTCATACAAATAAAATACATCTCACTATAATGGCACAAGAGAAAGTAACACAATTAGACAATAATGTTTCCTAATGAATATTATGTCAAAACATTTATATCAATACAGGAAAGACAGGAAATATAGCTCAACAACTGAGTCGGTCATAACCAGCTCAACAAAAGTATCTACATGGACGAATATAAATAGACAGCATTGACTATAGCCACTATAAGCTGTATGCAATAATAAACTTTTATAAAATGTTTTTTAATCCTTGGGTGGTAAATCTTTTAGCATCCAACCATTTGTAATCATACAGTTTGATATATGATATAAAACTGATAAGGGACAGAACAGAAGGCAGTGCTGGAAGCCATACCTCATCCTTACTGTAGTTGTCACCAGTATGGGGATCAAACAGAACATCACCAGTGGCAAGCTCAAAACATATGCAGGCCAAAGACCATAGATCTGCAGGAGTTGAGTATTTGGATCCAAGAATAACCTCTGGACATCTATATTGCCTAGTTTGGATGTCCGTAGTGAACTGCTTATGTGTCCAACAAGTATTTCCAAAATCAACCAACTTGCATTTTGTCTCCACTGAATTCAAGAGTTTTTGCCGTGTGGCAGGACTGTGTCTTCGATTAATCTTCTTTCTTTGTTCTGCAGAGTCTCCATTTAATTTCACTTCATGATTAGAATCTTCATTACCAGGCGATCCCGAGCTCGATTCAGGCTCTCCATGTGCATCTTCTTCAACACACTTCTGAGCGGCCTGCTTGGCCTTCTTCTTAATCTTTTTTTTCTGGTTCTTGGTCAACATCCCATTTGTCGTATCCATGGTTTGCTGAGGTTCTGCATCAGACTTCGGTTTACTTTTCAACGCTGGAAGTAGTGGAGGGGCACCAGATATTCTTGGATCTTTAGATGGATCAACCATGGACAAAAGCAGGACATTCTCGGGCTTAAGATCAGTGTGTATCATAGACAACTGACTATGCAAGTAATCCAAAGCCACTAATATATGGACACATATTTCTTTGACCATGTGAAGTGGGATCCCTCTGTAATCTGAGTACTTAATAAGGGTCAGAAGGTTGTCTCCCAAATATTGAAACACCATACAAACGTGCTGTCCATTTTGACCCAAATGCTTAAAATGATCCAAGAGTTTCACAACACACTTTTTATCATCAGGATCACCTTCAGCAATCAGTTTGAGAATTTTAATTTCATCCATTGCAGCCTCTGTGTAATGCCTTGCACTTTTTTGAACTTTCAGAGCTACATATATCTGCCACGTGTACAATAATTAGCGCTCGAAAAGAATTCTTTTACCATTATAAGTGAGAAAACAGCCAAAAGAAAAAAGAAACATTTATCAGCTTCCAAACAACTATGCCTAAAAGCTTTGAGCAACCAAATAATCAAATATTCCAAATATCTTTGAAGATTACAAGCAGAATACAAATAAATCAATGCCAGTTTTTTCAACTTTGATTACAGCACATTTTCTCTTAACAAGTGTTACATGAAAACTAAATTTTCACCATTATATTACTTTAAATTGTTAAGTAACTAAGATAAAAAGACTTCCATACATAAATTGTTAAGTAACTATAAAGACTCCCAGTAAAGGTCAAAGATTTAAGTCCACCTGCATCTTTTTTAATTTTTTTTTTTGGCAAATAATAATTTGATTTAACAAAAGTGATGAGAACAAAGAGCATCAGCTTTAGCAACTGCCAAAACAGCCAAAAGTCAACAGCATCTTTTTTTTTTTTAAAGGTTTCAATCCCTTCTAAGTTCTTTATCACTATATTTCTTTTTTGCTCTCAGTTGTTTCGTTAGTAATGACTAATGAGACAATATAAGTTCCACCAAATTCTCCACTTGCCAGCTTGCATGTTGTATTCTTCTTGTATATTAAAAGATACCAATTGCAGATTTCTGAATGTCATATGATATGTATCCGATAGCAGCCATTATAGATGTATTCCTATTAATTCTAACAGCTAAATAAGACAATGCTTCATACTACATAGCTGTTATCAAATCACTGTCTTATATTTGGAATGGCCAAACTCAAAAGTTAAAGCTCCTGCCCACCACAGGCATAAATCCCACGTCTTTGATTATTTAACTCAAAATCGGGCTTCTAAATGCAACAACTCAGCATTGTATGGTATCCGCTCACAATCTTTTGCATCAATCACATAAATTGTATATTCACAACTCGATAATCAGTCGATCTAAGCATCTATTTATAGCTCAAATTCGATTCAACATTATATGCACATTAAGCTTACTAGAAAACAAAGTCCACCGAAAAGGATAAATTTCATATCAATGCACATATATTATACCTTAAAAACAAGTTTCCTAGGACCATTTTATTCACATCTCAAAACTAATTCAACGCTACATGAAAACTCATTCCTCAGTTCTGAAACATACTGCTAGAATTCACGGTTCCCAAATAACTTAACCAATAGTGTTTCTGAGATATATCAGTGAATACACCAGCTTGCATCCCGGTACTCCAAGCCAGTAAAGGTCACAGGCAGTCCAACATTTTTTTATTTTTTGATACTTTAATCCCTTCTCACTTTTTTTGTAGTATAACTTTTCCTATACTTGTCAGCCCGTATGTTGCATTCTTCTTGAGTATTAGACGGTACAAATACAAATTTCTTTACCGGTTGATTATCAACAGGATACCAAAAGTTCAGGTAAATTTTTATTGGATAGGTGTTGTTTCGATGTCATTTGTATATTCAAACTATAGATAGATAAGACAAGATTACACGTCGTTGATAAGAGACAGATCATTGTTTCATTTCTTTGATTTAAAGTTAGAACTTGAAAAGGCAATTCGAAAATTGGAGTTTAAACATAGTGTGAAGTAAGGACCACACACAAAAGACTTACCTCCAAACACGGAAACTCACTAGTAACACAGTGATTTTAACTTCTTTTGGAATTGCACATTTTCATTTCCAAAGTATTAACTATATCTTGGATTATGCATCTGATTGTATTTATGTTAATCCAATTGAATTGAGTTGCTTCTGAAATGTCCGAAATCACAAGCTTATACTCCTACACCACTAGTGGCAGAACCTACTCAACACCAGCCTCATCAAAATATCAAACTACGCAACTCAAGTTTCTTCATAGCTCACTCATATACTCTAAACTGAGCGTCTAATCTCAGCAACTTAACAAGTTAATTATTTATTCTACGCTCGCTCTTTTGCATAATCACATCTTCACACCACACTACATCATTAGTCATTTCCTATAAACATCGTATTTGTAGCTCAAATCCAATTCAACATCAAACAAATTTATAACTACGAACGTCCAGCTTACTGAAACACAAAGTCCACCGAAACTGATAAACACGAAGGGAAAAAAAAAACAAAACAAAACAAAACAAAAAAAAACAAACAAACAAACAAAACAAAACAAAACCATTCTACCTAACTTTCATATCAACGCACATAAACCACATAAACTAATATCTCCAATCCTAACTTCATATCATCATATTATTCGTAGTGCAAAACTAATTTAACGATACACAAACTCATAATCAAGTGCATCAAACTAACTTATCTAGCTCAAACACAAATTCCACCGAAACCGATATACACGAAACAAATACCACCGAAACCGATAAACACGAAACTAATTCCACCGAAACTGATAAACACGAAACAAGTTCCACCGACACGATAATCGCAAAACAATTCCCCGATTGATACGATAATCGCGAAACAAATTTTCAACTAAACATTCAAACAAAACAGGTAAATCAAACAATCGCAAGTATCAAAACTAATTTTCTATAAACATCTTGTAGCTCAAGACTAACTCAACACCATTCAAACTCATAAATTCATAATCATTGTACACTTGCAGTAAACAATTTAATCTAGCTCAAAAACAACTTTCACCGAAAACGATAAACACCGAAACAAATTCTTCTACCAAAGTTTCAATCCAAAACACAAAAAACAAACAATCGCAAGAAAAAAAATCGATGAATAAAAAAAAATCAAAGATGAAGGAAGTGAAGTTACAGATTTCTGAGTATCCCAAGCGAGCCAAACAGTGGAGAAATGGCCCCAACCAAGCTTCCTTTGAACAATATACCTTCGATTTTTGAAAGTATCACCGATTTTAACAGCATGATAACCGCCTTTTCGATAATCTTCAGTTCCTTCATCTTCTGAGCTAAAATCGCTTTCTTCGTCTCTATTATCCGCCATTAATGAGCAAATTAAGCAATAATTGCAGAAATTAGAGAGTACGAGGTTTGCTTGAAGGTGTAACCAATGGAGAAATTGAAGTAATTTGGGGATTAATTAGCAGAATTTTGGGGATGATTAGATGAGGAGAGAGAAAGTAAAAGAAATTAGGGTTTTATTTGGAGGAGAGAGAAAATGGAAATGAGGGAAAAGGATTTATGACGCCGTCTTTTATGAGTTTGCCGGGAAATTTTGATAAATGAAGTAAGGTGGGCCCCCTCACTCAACTGCTTACCTACTGGCTACTGATGTGTGTTGCTACACTACAAGTCTACAACGGTCATGAAATTGGTTAATGCATTTTGATTAAATTTTTGTAAATGTACTTAATTAAGTATTCCAAAATTGTTGTCATTAAGATAAAGATAATCTAATTTTATGGTCTACTTTTTATTTATTCTAATTACGAGAATATTGTTAATTGTTAATAGGGATTATGATGATTAATATATTTTTTTGTTGATTATATTGATTCATGTTCATGGATATGACATAAATTATAACAATGATTCTCTTACATTTCCCTCTCTTTTATCCAAACTTGGGTCGGCAAGAGCTAACGAACTACTTACATGCAAGATCAATTAAATATTTTGTAAGGTATTTGATCTTTGACATCCTTGTAAGCATCTCTTTGATAGTATTATTTCATGAGTTGTTATTGATAGTTCTTTGATTGTTTAAAGTACATATTTCAATTTTAAACTTTGATTACGCTATATTGGATTGCTTTCTTTGTTATTTTTTGGGTTGACTTTGGATATTACTCTTTATGTTGGGGATGAAAATTTCATGGATTGCAAAATGTAAATGTGATGAAAAGAAATGGTGATGGGTCATGACTCATGGGAAAAGACTAGCTAGAAGAGTATTGTTGTTTGTGGCTATAAAATGGGTAAGGTATTACGTAGTAGCATAATTAGTGTTTTATCAATTCCAAACTTTTAAGCAAAGGTTGAAAAAATAAAAGGATAACGAAATTTAAGTGCAATCAGTTTATAAGCATTATCACCTGTTATAAGTAGTAGATAGAAATGAAACAACTTATCTGTTGGAGCGTGAAATCATGAATAGTGAAATGGATAATTGCCGCGTCGTGGTGGACCACTGTCCTAAAAGACGATTTCGCGCTACCTCGGTATAGTAGTCAAACAATCTGCGGTCGCCCTCTAGGATTTGCACGGTGTCGGAATTTATGTGCACTCACAAACTCCGACTGGAACTCAAACTATTGCCCAAAACCTAATGGAATATTTTTTAGAGAGACAAGTGATAATTTTTTATTTTGTATATCCATCTTAGAGAATTATCAAAAGGCTATTTATAGGATGAAGTTGAGAAGAGAATCTACAAAAGTTTTGGGAGGCCATCAATATTATGACCGTTAGGCATTAATTCGGACATTAAGGGGCAATAATATTGTAATTTATACAATATTCCCATAACAATGAACTTTGGTAATAGTATCAAGTCTCTTCTTCCTTTGCTTTTCACTCAAGAACTTCCAATAATCCCCCACAGGTTCGAAGATGTGAAAAGAATGAACGATATTTGAATAAAATTGGTTTTTGGGCAAAACAAGACAATTGCATAAGTGTCAATGTCTTTCGACTTGAATTAACACATAGTGAACATCAAGCTATGATCTCTTTCCAACTATGTGACTTTCGTCTTGAACATAGTAGGGAGTAAGATACTTGTCACTTGAGTCACACAATTGAACATGTATGATAATTTGAGTTCCGCGAATAAAATTTGACGCCTTATACTGGCCATACGTCCAAACCTGGATGCTCATAGGTGCTCTAGAGTATTAGTCCAAACAATACTCATAAGAAGCAGCCACACTTCCACACCTAAATAGGTGAATCCCATCAAGTGTGAGCTACATCAAACCACCAAAAATATGGCTATGGGTTCATTAAGAGCCATACATAATTTATCCTTTGAACTCATGATGAGTAGGAGTCCATTACTTACAATTCATTTAATGGCTCAAGCCCTATCCCCCCGATGTTTTCAAAACTAGTTTTATACCAAGGCCTTTAGTCAATGGGTTCGTATTTCTTTTAGACTTTGAATAGTCTAGTGATATCACCCCCATTTGACATAAATGCTTGACGACCTTATGTCTCAAACGAATATGTCTTTTCTCCCATTAATTATAGGCACAGTTAACAGTAATCACAGCTTTCCCATCACTCACTCTAATCACTCACTCTCAAGTACATGATTGTATGGGAGTGATGTTAACCTTGGTAAACGAAACGGCCATAACGTTTTTGTACCTCGGACGGGCCAAATCTCGTTTTCAAGGCAGTGATCTCCATGCCATAACATCACATACCCAAAATTATAATCATCTCATTTTTCCGGCCTCCATAATAAATTTATTTAATAGCCTTTGAAATACACCCATATTTCCTACAATCTTCATACTCTACGAATTGAAACAAATAATCACAAACAAAACCTTTGTTTTTATAAAGGAGTTTAATCCACAAACCAAAATATATATTACAAATTTGGTTTAATTCAAGGTAGATTACATAATTAAAATAGATTGAAACAAGATCATATATCAATAGAACCTAGCGACAGCGACAAAGGCTGTTTGATGACATCAAAGAGGCGATGGTTGTGGTCACCCGACCACTTGAATCACGATTCAAGAAAACAAATTCACAAATTTTGTATGCCCAAATTAAAATATTAAATCAACAAATCCCCAAACCAACTGAATTTTGAGGATGATAGAAAATAAAATTGGAAGGATCTAGGGAGATTTGATTTTGTACAGTAATGCATTATAGAGGATTGATGCTAGTGAAAGGATTTCTATTCATTGTATTGCTGGTAGAAGTTGAAAGAGTTGAGAGAAGAAAATAGAGTTTTTTTATTTACTTTTTATTTTTCAATCTGAGAAACCACGATTTCAAATAGCGATGTCGTTGAAAAATTGAAAAATAAATTAATATATTTGAATTAATGACATGGACATCATATTGGAAATTAATAAGGATATATTTTTATTTATTTTTTCATTAGTAAGTATTTGTCATTATTTTAACAGATTTACTTAATTTTTTTTGTTAAACCTCATCATACAACGTCAATCTTTTAACACTTTAATATAATGTTATTATGACGATTTTTTTGACATAAAAAAATAGTGGTCTAATTATATAATTTTTAACACTTTTGTAGCCAGTCACACCAATATTATAGTGAATTTGTCATCAATATATTTTTATAATTTCAAATATTGACAATAACGTGGAAAACAAGCTACTAACCTTAACAAATCTACTTATGGTGATGTTGGAAGTTCTTGAGTGAAAAGCAAATTAAAGGAAGGAGAGACTTGATACTATTACCAAAGTTCATTGCTATGGGAATATTGTATAAATTACAATATTATTGCGCTGCTCCTTAATGTCCGAATTAATGCCTAACAGTCATAATATTAATGGCCTCCCAAAACTTTTTTAGATTCTCTTCTCAACATCATCCTCTAAATAGCCTTTTGATAATTCTCTAAGATGGATATACAAAATCAAAAATTATCACTTGTTTATCTGGCACCGTGCAAATCCTGGAGGGCGACCGCGGATTATTTGACTACTGCACCGAGGTAGCGCGGAATTGTCTTTTAGGACAGTGGTCCACCACGACGCGGCAATTATTCATTTTACTATTCATGATTTCACGCTCCAACTGATAAGTTGTTTCATTTCTACCTACAACTTATAGCAATCTAAAAGACGATTTTATTTATTTTCATGCATATAGTTTGTAGAATGGAGGTTCTTGCACCTATTCCACTTTATACTTTGTTGTTGCGTAAGTCGTAAATTATGTTTCAAGACTCCTTGATGAGCACATTTTTAGAGAAATCAAAGACCTTTTCCTCTCAATTTAATAGTTTGCCCAAGATGATAGGGTATTGTACTTAAGTGCTTTTGATCCACACTTCCACAGTAACAGATCAATAACTAACAACTTGATTATAATCTTGATGATGTGTGCATCATATTGTAATCAGGCAATGATTATTCATACTGTAGCTAGTATTAATTTGTGTGCGTATTCCCTTCTAAAACCTATCTAAGCTTATTGTATACTGATGCTTACCATGCTTCTTTTGGGGTTTGCTCTAATCTAAGTTATATTTATATTGATGCAATGATGTCTAATATGCGATTTTGGTTAGTTGTACAAACCTTTTTTATGTAAGAGTATTTACATAAATTTGTGCTCCCTTGCACGTGTAGGGTTGAGTTGTTATATGAACTTAATTAGTTAATTGGTTTTGCTTGCTTATGTTGTCAATAAGTTATTAGTACATGAAATACGTTTTGTCACTTAAATTTTGTGACCCCATTACTTACTCTATTTAAAATGAAATTATTGTTAAATGGGTCATAATATTATTATTCATAACGGCTATTGATGAGGCTATCGCACACCTATCAAAAATACACAGACAACTCTAACTAATGTAGCTAGGGAAGTAGGGATCGAATCCTCAGGGAAGCAATTGAACTCTATTAGTTCTAAAAAGCTTAAACTGTGTAAAAGGCCTTGGTTGAGAATTATCGATTAACTAATTAACTACTAATTCATCACGCGAAATTTCGGTGATTAAAACTAATATTTAAGGTCTAGGGTCATTCGGGTCACCAAGAACAACTAATGGATCACTAGCACATAACGTTCAATCTCACAATTATCGTCAAATTAGGGCTCACTAGTTCTCTCGAACTTAGACTCTCCCAAAACTCATCTAGCGGCTCTCGCTCATTGTGGTCTTATTGCGGCATTTTTACCTCTCGGTATCAAATTCGACAATTACCAAAATTACAACTAAATATGCGCACAATTCAATTGTAAACAAAACGAGCCAATAATAGGAATTTGACTACTAATTGCAAAACCAAAACAAGCTAAATTAATTAGTCCATTAATTATTCAAGGTTTCCCTAAACCTAGGAAACTAACTACTCACTCATGATCATAAAAACTAAAGCAACTATGGAAAACAAAACTAACGACATGATCATAACTATTGAATTGATCAACAATTATAAAGCTAGAAATAAAACAAGAAATTAGGGCATAAGAGATTAAAGAAATTAAAACTGAAAACATAAATTAAAACTAAACATGAATTAAAGAAACTAGAATTAAGATTGAATTAAAACATGAATTTATATTGAATTGAATGATTGAAGAATTCCACAATAATCACCTCTTGAGAGAAAAACTAAACTAAACTAGGGTTTTTAGAATAATAGAATGCATAATGAAAACCTAGGGAAGAATTACATTATGTACTAAGTCGAAACAAAGGAGGAAAAATCGAAAAAGCACGAACTGAGCAGTATGCCCTGGTTGCCCGGGCACAATGCACTCGACCCGGGCACACTGCTAAATGTCCCCCGGAACTTCCGACTTCGCTCGTTTACTTTGTAACTTGACTTCTATGCTTCCCAAAGGCTTCAAAATCACGTCCTAGCCTCCTTTTAGCTTCTCAAAGTGGTCAAGTCTCTCACTAACTTGCCAAGTGCTCGGGATAAAGCGAAAACCGACGCAAAAGCATCAATTCCTCCAATTAATATCAAAGCAAAGCAACTAACGCTAAAAACAAACGAAGTTAGTAGAATGGGCTCAAAAGAGCCTTGTTAGGGCCAAAAACAAATGGGGGCAAATAATGAATATAAAATGAACTTATCAGCTATTTTTTCGATCTTCATGACTTGGACTTGTAACTCCTTTATTAATTGACATACGTGTTTTATGTTGTGTTTTTCCCTCATTTTCGGTTGATTCTTTTGCTAAATAGTTAAGTTTGTGGCTTTGTTTTGATTAAATATCGTATTTTGATGTTAAGTTATGTTTTGGAACGGTTTTAGCATCTTTAGTTGACTTTTAGAACCTTTTACGGTTATTTTATACTTTTTCGGTTAAATTACGCATGGTTTTGTTTTATATGTTTCAGGAGCGTAATAGAGAGTAATGAAGTCATTAGACGCTAAAACGAGTCAAAAAGCACTTGCCTCGGGATGTGTGCCAAGTCACGAATGAGATTCGAAGAATCGAGCGAAGAATTAAGGAAGATCGTCAAAATTTAATTGTATAAGCTTCATGCGGGCGCAGCCCTTAATCATCATCTGTTCTATGCGGGCGCATCATAAATCAGCAGCTTCAAAATTTGCAAACCACAGGTGCTGCGGGAGCAGGGAAGGAATCCAATTCCTTCTATGCGGGCGCAGGTGCAACATTTTGGTGCCCGATTTTTCTTTCCGTGCGGTTTTGCTTCGTGGGTTTTAATTAATTAAAAACCCAAATCCTATATATACTCTATGTAAAGGGGGCATGACCCTACCTAGTTTTTATCATACTTTTAGACTTAGGAATCTAAAATTGCTTATTCTCTCTAGAATTTTAGAATTAATTACTTTGTTCAACAATTCAAGCTTTCGATTAATGCAATTCAATCATTATTTTGGTAATTTCTTTCCTTATGTTTTTCAATTCCTTTAATTTAATGATTCTACTTAGTTTCTTAGTTCTTAGTTTAGATTAATTAATTTGCTATTTTTGTTTCTTAATTTAGTTTTGTTAGTAGTTATTTTAGTTTCAATTCTAGTTTTAATTAGGTTTTTGTTCATGATCATGTTGTTTGATTTCAATTTTGTTTTTGTTTCCTTAATTATGAGTGAGTAGTCGTTTTCTCTAGGGTTAGGGGATCTATGATCATGGTTTGAATTTAATTTATGTTTTCTAATTAGTTCTTGGCTTCTAATTGAATTCCTATTATTGATTTCTAGTGATTATAATTAAATTGTGGCTAGAATTAGTTGTAAGTTAGGTTATTGTTGAAATCGAGGCCGAGAGGTAAGATTACCACAATTAGACCACTGAATAATAGGCAAAAACGAATTTATGTGAGCGAGTGCCGATAAAGGAGTTTTGAGGGAGTCTAAGTTCGAGAGAATTAGTGAGCCCTAGTTCAATGAATGCCAATGAATTGATTAGTGAGCGTTAATTGAGTTTGTTGATTGATCATAGCGAACCGATAGCTCTAGGTTCTCATTAATAGAGTTTAATCCATAATTTCCTGTCATTTCTCTAGTTTTATTCTTAATCTTCTTAGTTTTAGAAATCATTTACCGAAATTTCTACCAAGGCCCCTTACACGCTTTAGGCTTTTTAGAACTAGTAGAATTTAATAGCTTCCCTGAGAATTCTATCCCTACTTCCTGAACAGGCTATCGCACACCTATCAAAAGTAAACCAAACGACACTAACTAATGTAGCTAGGGAAGTAAGGGTCGAATCCTCAGGGAAGCAGTTGAACTCTATTAGATCTAAAAAGCTTAAACTGTGTAAAGGGCCTTGGTCGAGAAGTACTGACTAACTAACTGACTACTGACTACTTACTAACTAATTACTGGAAATGACGAAGAATTAAACCAATAAATTAAGCCTAGGGTCATTCGGGTCACCAAGAACAACTAATGGATTCACTAACAAAGATCGTTCAATCTCACAACTATCGTCAAATTAGGGCTCACTAATTCTCTCGAATCTAGACTCCCTCGAAACTCATCTAGCGGCTCTCGCTCATGCCTAGACTAATTTCGCCTATTATTCAGTGGTCTTATTGTGGTATTTTTACCTCTCGGCATCAAATTCAACAATTACCAGAATTACAACTAAATCTGCGCACAATTCAATTGTAAACAAAGAAACCAATAATAGGAAATTGACTACTAATTGTGGAATTGAAACAATCTAATGTAATTAGTCCATTAATTGATCAAGGGTTCCCTAACCCTAGAAATTAGACTACTCACTCATGATTATGAAAATTAAAGCAAGAACAATTGTAAAATTCCTAACTGAATTCATGAAGTAATTAACAATTAAACTAATTAACAAAAACAATTAACTAAATTAATTAAACTAAAGAGACTAAAAGGCATAAATTAAACTAAAATAAAGAACAAAAACAGAAGAATTACCGAATTGAAGACCGAATCGAAGACTTGAATTGAATTGAAAATTTAATGTTATGAACAAAAACCCTAATTTCCCAAATTAATTTGAGAGAGAAAAGTGCTTAATTCTAAAACCTAAGAGAGTAATTCTAAATTATCCAAAGCATAAGTCGTTTTGCCTAGAAAGTCGTGCCTAATATACCCAAAGTTGGGCTTACAAAGCCTAACTACGAAGAAAATAAAAGAGAAATAAAAATTCCGGAAAACCGGCTGATGCGGGCGCATAGGAGGCTTATGCGCCCGCATCAGACCTCCAGAGTGCCTTCTAAGTCGTTTTTCTTCTTAAATGCGCCCGCATGTATATCTTATGCGCCCGCATAAGTACCTCAGAAGTTTTATTTTACTTTCTTTTCTTCTTATTTCTTCATGAGTTCTTTAAGACTTGTTTTTATACTTCTTGGCACGCATTTCCATGCATCTTCATTCTTATCCCGTCCAAGCTTTCCGGCTTCGTTCCGAGCCTCGGTTTCCGTGCCTGAAATTACAAAACATACCAAAACCGAGCATAACAACCGCAAATGATAAAAATCAAACTAAAAAGCTCTAAAATTGCCGGAAATCAATCAAACTTGGCGAGACACTTCAAATTAGCTAAAGAACATCAAATGAGCTAAAATAGAGTCAGAATAACAACCACTAGGCATAAAATTGACTTGAAACAAGGGGAAAAACACTATAAAAACCGCACATATCACTTCCCTAGCTATATTAGTTAGAGTTGTTCGGTTATTTTTTAGAGGTGTGCGATAGCCTGTTCATTAATATTGGATCAATCATTAAAGAGTATAATCATGATTGTTTTTGGAGGTTACAAATCAATGAGTTTTTTTTCTCATGAATTTTATGAGCTTAGCACTAATTTTTAATGGGTTATTATGAGAGTTATGAATTACTTTGGTACTTAAGTGTGAATGTGTATTCAAAGAAGGGAAAATTTTATGGAGTTAACTTTATTCTTTCACCTGACTCTTTTAATTTTCTTGGAAAATTTAATGTTAAACGTGATAACTTTTAAGTGCATTAGATAATTGTGGCATGTGGCTCATAGTTATGAGTACTTTCTTTTCTCAACAATTATTTAACTATGATTTGTTTTGGACTTTGTGTTTTCATGTGGGGGTTGAGATTGTGATTTTATAAAGTTATAAAATTACTTTATAAGTTATTTGATTATTATAGTCCCCAAACGAAGATTAGAGAGAATTGATATGTCCAATATTACTTCTTTAAGAATGTGGTTTTAGGTGTATTGTCAAGGGCGTTGAACTCGATTTGTTGTCCAATGAGGGGAAGTGATAAAAATTATCGTATTGGACTCAAAGTCTTGGAACATGTTTATGCTTTTTTGCATTATATTTTATGAAAGATTGAAGTGCTCTTGATTATTTTATTAACCAATAATGTATATTTGAGCATGTTACAAGTGTTATCTTTTTTTTTCCTAGCAAGTGATAAATTGTCAAAGACATTTCTAGAATATAATTTGAATCAATGAATTGTTGTGAAGTGGATGTTTATCTTAGAAGAAGTTCTTACACGTTAGTTATTTTTATGACTAGCTTGTCTAGTGTTTTGTAATCTTTAAGAAGATTATATTGTTTGATATTTCTTCTAAGGTTTTTGATGTTAATTCATTGATTTTAAAATTTAGGAAAGTCCTACCAAATAAATGATTGTGAATTTTTACATGAGAAATATTTATTTGACATTGAATTGTCATTCCGAACATGTCAAAGATTATTTGGTAGTATTATGTCCTAGTGAAATGCTCTTTGACTTGACATCACTTATTATGTAAATGGAGTGAGCAATAATACTCATAACTGATCAATATAATGTTCATTGGATCATTCTAAGGAGGTTGCGTAGGTACCTAAATAGTACCATTTTTCTGAGGTTTGCACTACTAACTTTCAAGAAGGTTTTGTTGATTGAATTTTCAATGATAAATAAACTCCACCAGCGATTTCATTTTGTCACTAGGGTTGGAGATATTTTTTTATGAATTGTGCAAAGCAACCTTGTATTGATATGTTTTATTGCTCTTGAATTGGCATGTTAAGAAACTACTACTTGAGAGTAGTTGGCTCTTATGAGCAAAATGTGCTTGCAAGTGCTCCAATGAGAGTGAGTGATTAGAGTCACACTACTTTGCTCAAGTTTGGAAATATAATAAACTCACAAATATTATCGTGTACTTCTCTATCCGATCCTTTTCCATCTCTTTCTCTTGCTCTCATGATCATCATCACCCAACTATTTATAGAGTACTTGTAGATACTACAAGTCTCATATTCATCAATACAATAATTAAAATGTTACAAGAATTTGTAACCTCCCATTTAATATTGCCAGGGCCGGGGCTACGATGTCATAAAATATACGGGGCCCTGTACAACTTGTCAAAATAAGGCCCTTTATTCAATATATATACGGTACCTAATTTTTTTTCATAAATAAAATTCATTACATTATAAAACGTTTATTTTTTATTTGTAAAATTGGAAAATTGATACAAAAAAATATATAAGAAAAATTGGGAGATACACAATATGCAAAAATCAACTCCATCCAAAAATTTAAGACTTAATTAAGCATTGAAAGATTAAATTTTGGTAGAAGAGAAATATAATTTGGAAGATTGTTTGATGGTAATTGATTATGGAAAATGGAGAGTTTTTTGGTAATGAATTTGATAAATTGAGAATTTAGAAGGAAAAAACTGATTTGATGATAGCTTGAGGGAGAAAACTATGTTTGGGAATTGGGGCCATTATTAAAATTTCCAAAAAGTTGAGAAAAATGTTTGGGAAAAGATTTGAACACTAATCTTCAATGTAAACTTTACCTTGCTTAACCAATAACCACTATTCCAACTTTAATTTATGTACACTTATGAAACTAATAAATATATAACTAATGTTTAGGGCCCTGAAAATTTGAGGGCCCTGTACCGTCGATCACCTCGCACACCCCCAAAACCGCCCGTGAATATTGCATTGAAATATTTTGATCATAAAAAGACCATTTAAGCTCATAAAAGGGGTTATAATATGGAATATAATTAGTCATTACCTCTCACATGAATCCAAGAAATGGAATCCTAGAGATGTCCATCAAATAGCTAGTAATTAATTAAGGCTTTTAAAGCCATTATTCTAACAAAGATTAAGTTTTCTAACTATAGGATCAGTGGAGTTTTTGTTTATTTATTTATTTATTTATTTATTAGATTTGGAGTATTATATTTTTTTTTTCATTTAATGGAAAAACGCCAATTTAATTTGCGATTTGGGTTGAATGTAAAAATAAAATTAAAAAAAAATTATGTCAAGTGATGATATGGACAGTATATTAGGAATTTTTTTTTAAAAAAAAAAATTAGCTATATTTGTTTTTTTTGGTGCTTCAAAGCTATAAGAATGGGATGAAAATCGATCTCAGGATCTGCTGAAACCGTAGGGGAGCTTTTAACTTGTGGAATTGCACATCTTCTTAGCATTATTGAAGGAAAGATCTTGTAGTGTTTCGGATACAGAACAAAATATAAAAGCAAAGGATAAACTTACCCCTTCCTCTGTCAGCAAATTGACTGCGCTTTTAGCAAAAGGTGTTTCTGATGCGCATTCAATAGGATCATATAATTTATTTTCGTTTATCAAGACGATGCATGGGCTGCGAGACCACTAGTAGCTTTAGGAGCATTCTTGGCTTGCATGAATTGCGTGGTATGCATGGGAGCATTAGAACATTAGATATTTTATTAGTTATTTAGTTAATAGACTAATTAATAATGATAATTTATAATACTCTTCCAATTATTTATACGCAAGTTAGTGATAACAATTAGAAAGTTAGATTAGTTTTTAGAATATATATAGTTGTTTAGGGTTCTTAGCTAAGAATCCTATTACAAACTCCTCACTACCATATTTATACTTTTGTTTTTCACCAACTTTTTGCCATCCAAATTTACCATCTTAATTTGTAGTAAGGATAGTAGAAAGGAATCAATTACTTCCAACAGCTCTAATTTTCCTATTGTTTTTTTCATAAATTCAAAAGAATATGTTCAAAGAGGGGAGAAGGGAAAAATCTGAAACCTTTATAATAATAATAATAAAAAAAAAAGTAGAAACTCAAAACAAATTCCTAATTACACACATTACGACAACGTACAACAACTTGTAGTCAAATTTGTTCCGAAATAACCAATTTTAAGTAATTTGGGGTAAAATCACATTTGAACACACAAATTCAAGAATTATATCCTACAATATGATTCTAAATAAAATCATGAAAATTGGGTAAAATTTGTTCAAATTCTTGACATTATTTTACATGTACAACATAATTGGGGCAAAATTTCATGAAGTCTTTGAGTAGGCAAGTTGCATGCTCAAAACTCAACAACAATAGAGCCCGAAAGTATAAAAATTGCATTCAAGAAGATACAGAAAACACAAAGATTATACCTTTGAGAGATTCCAGAAATTCGCGTCCAAATTAAATTGACTTCGAGATTTTGCCTCCAAATTGCTCGAAATCCAAAAAACAGATCATCGAAATCAAGAAGATGCAAAAATTTGCCTTCTAATTTTGGTTTTGAGTTGCAAGACGAATGAATGAAAGGTGAGAATGAAATTATATTGATTTGAGAAGATATAGTGAAGTCTCACACTTCGTTAGATACGAAGTATTTGCGTATGGTTGTAATTTTAGGTTTAGGAAAATAACTCAAATGGGACTATGGGAGGCACAATTTCAAAGGATCGAGAAAAGCTTCACTTTTGGCAACGGTTGGAATAAATGACCTCTTGCAACGGTTAAAGCTAAATCGTTGCTAAAGCCATTGCAATATGTAAAAATTGCTACCTTTTATATTCTATTGCAACGGTTTTTTTCTCAACCGTTGCCTTTTCTACTCTATTGCAACGGTTTTTTAAAAACCGTTGCAATAGGTGTGACCGTTGCAATAGAGGATTGCAAATGCTTTTTTATATTATCTAGTAGTGTAGGATTAGTTTTAATTATTTTATATTAATTGTTATCTTAATCGGCAATATATATAAATAGTTTCGTGAGTCCTTTCAGATTGTGTGTTTTGTGTCAATTAACGGGTGAAGTATTATCATGGTGCTTCCACCTATTCATAAGGTTAAAGCCAAGTGATGAACCCTTTTAGTCGAGGCTACCAAGATTACTATCCATCATATCCATCTAATTATCATAAATCATTGTTTCTCCATCCATAAGATTTGTTCCACAACTTTCATTCAATTACTCCAATCACGATCTCGTTGTAAGATTTGTTCCACAACATTCATTCAATTACTCTAATAATCACGATCTCATTGTGAGACGAACCTATTAAATGTATGTTCTTGGGACGATAATCTATTTTGACCCCTAAGAATTCACGTTAGTTTCAATTTGTTGGTCGGTTACACTTGCAATCTTTTCATTCATATAAAGCACTATTATTGATCCTACATCTATATTCTTTAGTGCATATAAACTATAAAGCCACAAAGAGAAGTCATATAAACATGATTTAGATCGAAGCAATTGAGAAAAATTGACCCATGTTGCGTGGTTGAAGTTGTACTTAAATAATTAAAAAATTGCCCAAATTTCGTAAATATGGAGCTTGTTTAGTGGGCTTGCGTGTCTAAATACTAAAAATAGCAAAATTCAATAAAACTTTTAACCAAAACTCATAGAAAATGAAATACAAAAAACACGAGCCATAATTGCCACAAAAAATGGTATGTAAAATATATTAGGGTTTGTTCATTATTGTTTGTCATTTCCAATATTATTTTTTTGATAATAAAAATAGAAAACTCAAAATTTCAAAATCATGTTGAATCTAATTAAGTTTGACAAATTTGTCAAAAAAACAAAAGGCTTTTTTTTAAAAAGAATGTATTCTTTTTAGTAAATTAAAAGTCTAAACCTAGATGGAGTAAAATTAAATGGACTAGTAAAATTAAGATAAATTGGTGGTCCAATATTTATTTAGTTGGTACCCATCTTCTTCCTTTAACACCTAATTCTATGTTTTTTTCCCACCATGTTTTTTTTGGCTTCTTCCTTTTCCAGGTTACTACTGCTCCATAGTACACATTTGTTTTTTTTTATTTTCTTGTTCTCCAATCACATTTCATGCTAATGACAACTTACGGAGTATATGAGTTCTTTACTTAATCGTTAAGAATTTGACTAAGCTTGGAGGGCAATTGTTAAGCCAGATTTTGATTTAAGTAAAAAAAAAAATACTTCAATAAATCTCTTAATTTAAATCAACACTTGGTTTCTTTTCTTGACTAATGTACTATTCTCGTCAATTTATTTATATTGATATGGAATTCGATTTAACTAATTAGACCATGTTCTCCTCAACTTATTTTTTCTCGCTGATCTGGACTTATTTATGCTGATCTGAATTTATTTTTGCTGAACTGAACTTATTTTTGCTGAAATCATTAACAATTTATTAAGGATTGAAACTTATTTTTGTTGAACTGAACTTATTTTTGCTGATATGATCTTATTTTTGCTGAACTGAACTTATATTTGCTGAAAATAAGTAAAAATAAGACGAGGAGAGAACATGGCCTTATTTTTACTGAACTGAACTTATTCTTGTTGAATTGAACTTATTGCTAAAATCATTAACAATTTATTAACGATTGAAGTTGGTTTTTGTTAAACTGAACTTATATTTGCTGATCTAAACTTATTTTTGTTGAACTGAGCTGATTTTTGCTGATCTGAACTTATTTTCGTTGAACTGAACTTAATTTTATAGAATTAAATAAAAATAAGACGAGGAGAATAGAGCCTTAATTTTATTCCTTATGTTACTCTTTATTTCAATTTTGGACGAAACATAGTGTTTTTTTTTCTCCATCTTACTTATAATCTTTTCAAATTTCAACGTTTCTCGTTAAGACACTATTCTTCCTTGCTTATATTCGATTTGGATAAATTCAGTTCAACGACACATTTTGGTATGTTTTTATGACAGATATTTCAATGGCTATTGAATCAGCATATTATATTAATTTCAATACATTTAATTTATTTTAAGTTTAGTTTTATAAAATTAAGCTCTAAATAATGGGGCTTATTCTCTAATCCTACCCTATGTCCCAATAACTTCACTTCTAGTGTACTAATCAAGTAATCAACTATTCGTATTAGGGTATGTTTACTTCAGCTGAAAACAGCTGAACTGAACTGGATTGAATTGAACTGAAAGTTTTTTATGAAGTATTAATGAGTAGCAAAATACAAGAAAAACTGAAATAAACTGATTTTAAACTGAATTAAACATGCCCTTAGAATTCTATATTTCTATATGTGAGTCTTCGACTCTTCGTTATAGTAGTATATAATCTTTTCACATTTTTTTAAAAGTCGTTTCCTTTCAAATTACTTTCACAGTTTCACTATCCAAGATTAAAAATTTAAAAAAAAAAAAAAGTTAATTGAGGATTAGATACAACCACCGTAAAAGAAATACTATGAAAATAGGGCCATAAACAAACAAAAAAGTTAAGTAATACAAATGCTCTGTTTACTTCAACTTAAAATTAGTTTAGTTCAGTTTAGCTCAGTTCATTTTCAATTAATTAAGTTCAGTTCAGTTCAGCTCTTCTTTTATTTTGTTAATTATTGTATTGTATTTTGGTAATTTATTTGTTCCTAATATTATTTGTTCATATATATACTATTTTGTTCATAATATTTTTATTATCACTGTTTTGTACTTGGATTTAATTTATTCATAATACTATCGATATGTAGTACCGTAGTAGCTGTGTTAGTGTTATTTAGTACTCCCTCCGTTCGTAAATGTTTGATACGTTTGAAATATTGACACTATTCATAAAATGGGAGAATCTTTTAAATTGCTTTCAATATATAAAACATAATATAGTCATGTGGGATTTTGTTTCATTCATCTCAATAAATATGTTATTAATATTCGATTATTATAATTTTTATTTACACACAACAACGGATATTTAAGGTCAAACAAGTGCATTGACATATGTGCAAGTTAAAACGTATCAAACAAATGGGAAAGGAGGGAGTACTTGACTTTATTTTTCATAATATTATTAGTGTGTTCATAATATATTTATGATACATTAATCATCATTTTTTTATTTCATATATACATATAGGAAGAGGTTCAAATTATCAAATGTGAACTCTCTTTATATGAGAACCGTGAGAACTACATCAAAACTTCTTTATTCAATTTTTTTTATACTTTTCTAAGTGTTATGGTGTTACTTTACATCTTATTTTAACAATAATAAGCCATAGACATTTATTTTAAGCTATCATATATAATTGACCTATAAGCAATGACTATGGCCACTTAAATTTTATACGATTTTCAAAAGCCTTAAAAATATACTAAATTTTGTTTAAATTGAAAACTAAGGGTATACTTAGTTATAATACATTGTTAATAAGTGATTGCAACTTTTAAATGTATCTAATACGCTCGTTATTCAGTAGTTCTTACGGTTCTCATATAAAGAAGGTTCTCATGGGATTCTCACCCTATGGGTAAGAAAACTCCCTAATAGAGAGAGATAATGGAAATTTATTGTAGACATAAAATAAAAATCAAAGCAAAAGGGGAAAAAAGGGGCTTACCATCGGCCAACAATGGCTGTTAAAAGAGGAAGAGGATGTAAGATATTAACGTATTAAATTATGTGACTAAGACCGGATCCAAAACTGGGTACACGACAAGTACCCAGTCTAAGAAAAATAATTGGGTACCCAGTCGTACATGCTTACCCCTAATCTTTAGGATATATCTAACAAGAATAAGGGTCTGTTTATTTAAGCTTAAAATCAGTTCAGTTCAGTTCAACTCCGTTCAGTTCAGTTCAGTTCATCTCTTCTTTTATTTTGCTACTCATTAATCCTTCATACAAAACTTTCGGTTCAGCTCAGTTTTGTCCAATTCCAATCAGTTCATTTCATTTCAGTTCAACTGTTTTGAGACAAGCCCTAGAAGAACATTCTCAACATATTATAGAGCATTGGATTAGAAATGCATGCTAAGATTTTGATCACAAATGGTTGTTGGCAATTTGCTACTTTGATCGGTTGTTTGCATTGACCTTTGAGTTGGTAGTTTGACTATATATTTCTATAACTATTTGAAAATAGCTATTGAATATTGATTATTGTTAATGAATAACAATCATCAATTCCAATAATTTTAATCACTTTAAACAATAACTCACTAGTATTTTGACTCGGATAATGATTGGGGTCACTTACAATCATCAATTGTTGTTTTGTTATTTTCTTATAATGTTTTTTTAATCAAGTGCATAATTGAAATTTGAGCTGTGACATGATAAATTGTTGAAAAATAAAATACAAAGGATTGAAGATGATAAAAATAATTTCATATGTTAATAATCATAAAGGCATCAAAAATTTATATCATATAATTACAAAACTTTATTATGTTTTACTTTAAAATATTAAACACCTAATTAAATTTTAGTGAATTGGTGGGTAAACTCTCACATTACATTTCAAAGCTCACGTGTTCAAAAGGTTGGAATTTATCTCGCAGGTTTTATCCCCAAAAGTTTTTCGATCGACTTATCAAAAAATACAATAACAAAATTCTAAAAAAATGAGTTAGGGTTTTCGTTAGGAAAGAAAACTTTAGAAGACAAAAGTGGGAACTTGCACTTTACCCGCCATTGTTGTCTTCTATAACACCTCCGTGGTTGAAGAATGTGTTTTGTTAGAAGATAATAAATTAATTTAAAAGAAAAAGATAAGTAAATCCAAGTTATTGGATTTTTCAAAACTGGGTAAGATGAAGTTTAGATAACCTTTTAAAAGGCCCGACAAATGAATAACACAAGGGGGTAGGATTGTTGTGACATAAACAAAGTGTGAGAATTTATTTTCAAATTAGTGAAAGTTAAGATTTTGAAAATTAATCACAATTATGAATCTTGAGTTCTTGACTATAAATATGCGAAAGGATATTAATATGTGAAAAAACAATTCAATTACAAACTACAACCATATCATTATGGATATTGACATTGAAGATACAAAGAGATATTTAAATTGAGCTAGAAGTCTTGTGAGAAAAGAACTAGGCTCTATCCGCCCACTTTTTTTTTTTTTTTTTGCTAATATGGACCAATGATTATTAAACCGATTTTTTTTCCTTCTCTTGAGTTGAACCTATTAATACCAAACAAAACTTATTTCATCGCGATGAAATTAATTTTTCATGAAATTCTTAACTATCTCATGAAATATCAACAACGATATTTCGGTAAAATTAAACCAATAATAAATATCCTCACTTAGGCTTATTGTGACATTAAACCCCTTTACTTTTGAAGGTAGCAATTAGGGCCGAGATTTTGTCAATTATGATATAGTTGGCCTTCATAAGTCATAACACGATAAAGAAGAGATGACATATTTAGCACCACACAAGCGCCAAACTTGTTGGCCAATAAAGCCTCATAAAATAACTTCAAATCACGGACCCTACCTCCAATAGAGCCATTCAAACTATGTCAATGCAATTTTCGGTCCTCCCCTTTGCACTCATGTCAATGCAGTTTTCGGTCCTCCCCTTTGCACTCCATCAAAACCTTGCCAACAAAGCCTCGATTCTATTAGTCAAAACCATCCATGTAGAGGTGTGCATCGGTCTAGGATTGGACTAAATCGAGACTTGATGGACCAAAAATCATAATCCCTAATTTCCTCCAACTGAGGACCAACTTGAAAAATTCCTATCCAGATCGAACCTTATTTTTTCAGTCCGCACCTATATTGAATCTAATGGAACAAATTTTAAGTTTTTTTCAATTTTCTAAAAATAATATTTATTACTTACTAAAAAATCTTATTTGCATTTTATGCATATATTAAGTACAACATAAAATGTAATAATATATATAAAATATAAATATATTTATTATTTTAACTAAAAAATCTTTATATATAACTTTAACATTACTTTAGTAAAAATACTGATTTTATCAAGGAATCCGTTACAACCGGTCTATACCTTTTTTTTTTTTTTTTTGCGGCCTTGGACATAACAGGACCAGAAATTCAGAATCACATTTTTTCACGGACCGAGGAACAAATTGGAATTGTCGGATCGGTCCAGATCAAATTGTGCACACCCTTAATTACATCCAGGGTCTTAAATATACTCATCATACACATTAATATAGCTTTGGAAACCGTCTTTATCAAATATTGTCATCCTAAGTTGAACAAGAATTTTTCTTTCAAACCTTGCAATTTCTTCCAACCTATTTCCTTAGTATATATTCAGAGCACCTCTGGTACAAAGGATGATAAAATTGGAATTTCACTTTGTTTTTTTTTTTTTTTTCAAATAAAACAATACGTTTTCAAGCCATTGTGAAAAATTTTCAAGTTATAAAATTAATTTTAAATTCAAGCCAAAGGGTATATGTTTTTAAGTGAGATTTACTAAATTTTAAGTTACTAAAAAAACAACCCTACCATGGGCAACTAAGTTGATGGTATATCATAACTCTCCCTTTATATGGTACATAAAAATTGTTTTCTCTTATCTTCCAGTTATGGTAGATTGGTAGGTAAGCCAAGAGTCAATTAAGTTTTTGGGTATGTTATTTGGGCATTTGATTTAAGACAAGGGATAAGGTGAATGAGAAAAAGAAGGTAAGGAAAAAGATTTAGTAAGTGGGGTAAGAATAAGAATGGTGTAATCTATTGTAGAGAAATAGATTGAGATAACTAACAAAGTCACATAATTATCCTTAATCACATTTGTTATTGTTCCTCGTCTTTCTCTCTCTCTTTTACATCATTAAATTTGTCGCTATTTCTTATACCTCTTCCCTTACGGGGGTGTTTGTTTAGTGGTATAAGAGATGAGGGATAGGGAAAAGTATAAAAGGATTAGAGATTTTTATTTATTTTTGTTTAGAGTAATATGGATAATGATGTAGATTAGGATAGGGATAGAGACACAAGATTTTTTTTTTTTTTTTTGTAGTAGCAATAGATAACTTTTCACACTTACCGATGCACCTTTTAATCAATTTATAACTCTAATATATATTTGTATAAATTATAAAGATTATATATTCATTAAGTGCACACCAAGACGAAACAAACGAAATCTATATTGATTAGATTCTTCTTTAAACATTAATCATAAAATTAAATCAAAACTTAAAAGATGAATAGTGCAACTTTTAAAGTTTTACCACTTAAAAAACCCGGAGGGACTAATACCTAGGGGTTTGGTATAAGCCTATAAGGGATAGGGACAAAATTAATGATGAAAGATAATTTTACCCTTAATAAAGGAAATGAGGACTAGAGGAGAGATTAAAAATGTAAGTAAGGGTAATTAACTGTCAACTCTCTCCCGACTTATCCTTATCCCTTTCTTCTTATCTCTCCAAACAAACACCTTATGAACGGATAGAAAGAGATTATAATAGATTCACAAGATTAAAATGGAATGGATTTAAGAGTGTAACCCATAAGAAAGAACTTACCCTTTATTTATTTTTAATGTGGATAGAAATAGAGGTGTACGAAGTGTGGTTTGGATTGCGCCAATTGAGTTTGGTTTACGGACTGAAAACTGCGGTTTTATTTTTTACTTAAGTAAAATCGCAATTTTACGGGTTGGTTTAGTTTAAAAAAAACAAATAAACCGCTACCTTTATTAAATTCTCCATGTTCTTCTTTATAATATTAAATTATATAAAAACGTTTGGTGTAATTTTAGACCCATAGTTGTTTTTATTTATTAATTATTATTTTTTTACTTATTTGTTTATTTTTAACTTACGTTTGTTGATTAATTATTTTTTTTTCCCCTACTTGGCATTGGACAGTTTTTTCTCCCTGGAAAGAAAACTGTTAAACTACAAACTGCATTTTCCCCCCTGTTCGTAGTTTGCTTTGGTTTAGAAAATTCGAAATTTTGTGAAACCGGATGGTATACACCACTAAGTAGCAAACCTTTTACACCAACACCCTTTAAGAAAGAAAAAAAAAAAAAGAAAGAAAGAAAGAGGATTTTTGAACTAGACACTAAACCCTAGTTGCCTAGCATATACAATAATGAAATACAAAGTAGTATGCCTGCTTTTCTTAGAAAAACATTACAATTGCATACCCTATTCATTTGGATTGATACATAATTGAATTGAATAAGGATGAATTTAAGTAATTGAATTAAATGAAGCTAAATTGAATTAGTACTACTACTAATAATAATAGTTAGTAGTAATAATAAAAATAGTAATTTCATTAAATTGATTAATTATGTGGAGAAAATAAAATTTATGAGCGGACTAACAAATTGTAATCATAATTTTGGTTATCTCTGTAAGCCGAGTTATTTGATTTTTCATTCATGATCAAACAAAGGGCTTATTTATTTCAGTTCAACTCTTCTTTTATTTTGTTATTCATTAATCTTTCATAAAAAACTTTCAGTTTAGTTCAGTTTAGTTATTTTCAGCGGAAGTAAACAGACCCAAAATGATAGTAAAAAAAAAATACTACATATAACTACGAACTAAATAACTATAATCAATGCACTTATTTGTATGCTTTATTGTTTTAACGATATGTTATTTTGGTGGGATTAAAATGGATTGAATTGAATGGCATGATTTGTAAAGTTTTATGTTTTCATTAATAATAAAACTTGGTTTATGGGTTGCACACACACACAAAAAAAAGTTGGTTTATGAGTTAAGGATAACATGATTATTTCGAAAGTAATAACTTAAAGGTTCGAATATTATTTTTGGAATTTCAGATAACGATTATTGAACATGGATTAGACAACGACATGCTGGAACAAGGTAACACAGATACATAAAATATGTATTTAGAAAAATGAAATCAGCATCATTTAAAGGTGGATTCGAACATTAATTAGCGGCACTCTTGTTTACTTGTTACTAAAACGTACTCACTCTATCCCTAAATGTTTGATACGTTTAGAATCTTAAACTATTCATAAGATGAGAGAATCTTTTAAATTACTTTCAATATATGAAATATAATATAGTCATATGAGATGTTGTTTGATTCGTTTTAATGAATACATTATTAATATTCAATTACTATAAATTTTACATATACACAACAAAAGATATTTAAGATTAAACAAGTGCGTCAGCATACGTGCAAGTGAAAGCGTGTGAAACAATTAGAAACAGAGGGAGTAATTTTCTAAAAAGACACTCGATCGATTACGGAGTATTATTACTACTATTATTTCTTAAAGTAGAGTAATTTGTCCAAAAAAAATAAAATACTACGTGCAATTTCTGAAAATTTAGAAAGTAAAAAATGGATAATTTCAGAACAACCACCAGCAGTAACCAGTCAGCACACGTCCACACCACATCACACCACTCTCCACCCCCACTTCCCTACTTTATCCCACTATTCATGAAACCGTACAACTTCTTNAATGAAATACAAAGTAGTATGCCTGCTTTTCTTAGAAAAACATTACAATTGCATACCCTATTCATTTGGATTGATACATAATTGAATTGAATAAGGATGAATTTAAGTAATTGAATTAAATGAAGCTAAATTGAATTAGTACTACTACTAATAATAATAGTTAGTAGTAATAATAAAAATAGTAATTTCATTAAATTGATTAATTATGTGGAGAAAATAAAATTTATGAGCGGACTAACAAATTGTAATCATAATTTTGGTTATCTCTGTAAGCCGAGTTATTTGATTTTTCATTCATGATCAAACAAAGGGCTTATTTATTTCAGTTCAACTCTTCTTTTATTTTGTTATTCATTAATCTTTCATAAAAAACTTTCAGTTTAGTTCAGTTTAGTTATTTTCAGCGGAAGTAAACAGACCCAAAATGATAGTAAAAAAAAAATACTACATATAACTACGAACTAAATAACTATAATCAATGCACTTATTTGTATGCTTTATTGTTTTAACGATATGTTATTTTGGTGGGATTAAAATGGATTGAATTGAATGGCATGATTTGTAAAGTTTTATGTTTTCATTAATAATAAAACTTGGTTTATGGGTTGCACACACACACAAAAAAAAGTTGGTTTATGAGTTAAGGATAACATGATTATTTCGAAAGTAATAACTTAAAGGTTCGAATATTATTTTTGGAATTTCAGATAACGATTATTGAACATGGATTAGACAACGACATGCTGGAACAAGGTAACACAGATACATAAAATATGTATTTAGAAAAATGAAATCAGCATCATTTAAAGGTGGATTCGAACATTAATTAGCGGCACTCTTGTTTACTTGTTACTAAAACGTACTCACTCTATCCCTAAATGTTTGATACGTTTAGAATCTTAAACTATTCATAAGATGAGAGAATCTTTTAAATTACTTTCAATATATGAAATATAATATAGTCATATGAGATGTTGTTTGATTCGTTTTAATGAATACATTATTAATATTCAATTACTATAAATTTTACATATACACAACAAAAGATATTTAAGATTAAACAAGTGCGTCAGCATACGTGCAAGTGAAAGCGTGTGAAACAATTAGAAACAGAGGGAGTAATTTTCTAAAAAGACACTCGATCGATTACGGAGTATTATTACTACTATTATTTCTTAAAGTAGAGTAATTTGTCCAAAAAAAATAAAATACTACGTGCAATTTCTGAAAATTTAGAAAGTAAAAAATGGATAATTTCAGAACAACCACCAGCAGTAACCAGTCAGCACACGTCCACACCACATCACACCACTCTCCACCCCCACTTCCCTACTTTATCCCACTATTCATGAAACCGTACAACTTCTTTTAGCAAAAGCATTTAAAACTTGCAAGAGAAGACTGAGGATAAAACCGTCCAAAACAAAAAAAAAAAAAAATTAATCCTACTAATTACCATTATTAATTATCAATAATCATTATTTAATTTAATAATAAATTGACGTCAATTTAAAGTCCTATAAAAAGCTTCCTCCTTGTCGTCTCGTTTTTCTCACACGCTAACTCACTTCTTCACTCACTCTTCAATTTCCCTGCATTTTCTTTCTCTCTCCTCTGATCAAAACCCTCCTCCATTGTTAAACGTAAGTTTTCTCTCTCTAAATCATCTTCATTCTTTAATCTCTCTTTCTCTCTCTAAAACTTCCATTGTTTTTTTTTGGCAGTTTAAACTTCATCTTAATTCTACTATCAAAGGTATATATGTTTTGTTTCTCTCTCCAAAACATCGTCATTCTTTTTTCCGCCATTTTTAATCTCTCACTAAAATCTCCATTGTTTGCTGCAGTTCATACATCATCTAACGTTTATTAACATTTTTTGTTGCCACTTTTTTTTTCCGGTTTTTTTTTCGATTTTTTCTCTCTCTAAAACTTCCGTTCTTCATTGCAGTTCAACTCTCCTTCAAAGTCTTTTACAGTATTTAAGGTAACTTTCTTTTTCTTACCATAAATATCCGATTCTTCTGTATTTTTTCTCTCTCTCTAAAACCTCCATTTTGAATGATATTCTCTTTCTTGATGTAAGAATGATATGATATGCTCTTTGTTTGCTCCGTCTTAAATCTTTGTTTTTTTTGAATTTTATTTTATTTTAATTTCCTGTTTTTAAAAGGTGTTAGAATGTTTCACTTTAATAAATGCATTAGGTAGTTGAAAATGATATTTTGAGAAGAATTTGATAATTTATTGGTTGAAATCAATTATTAATCCACTAATTGTTGTATTTATTTATGATTATTTTTGTTAGATAGCCTCTTCAATTTCTTTATACACAACGTAATTAAGTAAGTATATTAATTGCAAATTTTGTACTCCGTACTTTATTTTGTTCTTACAGTAATAAGAAGTATTTATTTTGAACAGTTTTCGCAATGTCGCAACGCGGTGGTTACTCCGGCGGTGAACGTGGTGGTCGTGGTGGAGGAAGAGGCCGTGGGGATTTCTCCGGCGGTGGTCGTGGTGGTGGAGGGAGAGGCGGTGATTATGGTGGTGGTAGAGGCGGCGGTGGTGGCGGACGCGGTGGTGACTTTGGTGGAGGAAGAGGTGGTGGTCGTGGTGGTGATGGAGGTGGCAGAGGTGGAGGCCGTGGAGGTGGAGGGCGTGGAGGTGGAGGACATCGACCTCCGAATGTCGGAAACTTGACAGCAGAGACGTGGAAAAGGGCGAAGGGGAGTGACTTAAGCAAGAAGATGGGGGGTTTGGCAATATCTTCCCCATCTTCATCGTCTTCGGTTGCTCCTCCGAAGCGGCCTGGGTTTGGAACCATTGGAATGCCTTGTGCTGTGAGGGCAAACCACTTCCTGGTCCAGCTGGCGCAACGAGACTTTCATCACTATGATGTATGGATATTGAACTTTTTCTTTAATTCCCTTTTCTCTTTATCCGTACATTTATTCTTGCTTTTGATGTTATTACTCCGTATTTGTTGATTTTCTATTGGTTGCGAAAATGGATTCCTTGCATAAATTTGCTGATTTGTTGCTGCTGCTATGTACTTGTTGAATTGTTGTGATTTTCAATTGATGATGATGTATTTGCTTTTATGCATTGAACTCTTTTTTTTAGCGGTCTATTTTAGTTTTACCTCAAGTGGTCGAAATGCTACTTTTTGTGCGTGTAAGAGAGAAAAAGAGGGGGGAGGGGGGTTGGTTTGAATATTTGATGGAGTAGTTGCTTCTTAGAAACTTCACGATTAGTCGATGATGCTTTCCTTTTCACTTAATTCATAGTCTCTTATTTTTGTAATCAAAGTACAAATACTTGTGATAATTGAAATTTAATTTGTTTGATGCTTGTAGTATGTCCTATTTTATTCTATTGTTTTACTTAGTGTTTGAGAAGAAGCTTACTTTATTCGTCTGTTTGGTTGGTTGCGAGTATCCTTAATCTGTTCTTGGTGAATATCCTGACATTGTTTGTATCTTCGTACAAGATTGGATTTTATATTTCAAATGAACTATGCTTTTCTATTGTTAAAGTAAAGAAAAATATTTATATCTTCTGTTAGAATCTTTGCCAAGCATTTTGTGCCCCCTTAAATAAAGTATAGTTCAACTATTGGTGAAGTGGTGTTTATTTATTACAAAGCAGAACATCTTTTGTTTGGCAACATGAAGTGTATGTGAGCAATTGTTTTTTAAGGTTTGCAACATTAATTTTGCGTTGGTGCTTGAATGTTTGAAATAGTTAGATTACATATGGTTTCTCGGATAGTATTTACTATCGAATTTATTTTGTTGCTTTTTTTAATGAGATTCCTTGCATGCTGATTTGTTGCTGTTGCTATGTACTTCTGTTGTGATTCTTGGTTGATGATGTGTTTAGTGTTTGCCTTTTGTAATGATCCAATTTTTCTTTGGTTGATTTAGTTTTAAGCATGTTTTTGTTTTTAGGGTTAAATGGAGTAGTTACTCTTTGGAAACTTCATCAGTCATCACTATTATGCTTTACTTATCTTTAAGAAAAATTGCATTTGTTATCTTTCTATGCCTTTTCCGTACTGCATATGCTTTTCCTTGCTTTTATTAATTATGTTATTTTTAGAGGAAAAATGAAATATTGCACAATGAGCTATTATATTTCTGTTTTAACCCAAAGTAAAGTTTGGTGGTGATTGGTGAATAACCATGATTTGCTTGGTGAATATTGAATATCCCTGTCGTGGCTTATCTTTTAGTGGTATTGTCATGTGTAGCTTGTAGGACTACAGATTAGCAGTGAATGCATAGTGCAAATGATTTGAGATTCTATGACAAACTCATGAGATATTTTTTTATTTCTAATTTCTTATACGTATCCCTAAGGGCTATGAATAATGACGAGATTGAGATGATTGTAAGGTCTATAAATAAATTGATTTTATTTCCTGTGGACTCAAAAGCAGATGTTTCAAAGTACAGATAGATGATAGTTTTCCAAAATATTGTAAACTCTTACAATTTGAAGCAACATTTGGCTAGTAGTGATAGCAATACTACACTAATTTGACACAGTTGGGTCATGTTATGGTATTGGTTTAAATGAAGTTCCTAACCTTAAAGGCCTTGTAGTAAAACATGTGAAATTGTTGAGATTTCTATTTCAAGGCTATGCTGATGTTGTATACGCTATGGTAACAGGTTTCAATCAGTCCGGAAATAACTTCCAAAAGGTTTAGCAGAGAGATCATTAATAAGCTGGTGCAGGATCACAAGCCATTTCTAGGGAGACGTATTCCAGCATATGATGGCAACAAGAGCTTGTATACTGCAGGTCCTTTACCCTTTGCATCCAAGGAATTTATTGTGGAAATTGAACGAGAAGGGAGAGGCAGTAAAGACAAGTACTAAATGCACATCTCTCTCAAAAATTTTGATTAGCAATAATGGTAATTGTAATCTTCTGTTAAACTTTTCGTTGATTTTTTGATCGACAGGGAAGTGCAAAAATTCAAGGTTGTCTTAAAATTTGCTACCAAGGTTGATATACATCATTTACAAGAGTTTCTGGCTGGCCGGGTTTCTGATTCCTCCCAGGATGCTATTCAAGTGCTTGATATTGTTCTACGTGCAGCCAAGCCTCTTCAGGAGTAATCCTGCTGGCTTTGAACTCTGTTTGATTTGATTTTATTTATATATTTATTTAATAATAATAATTATTATTATTTATTTTATTATATTTTATTTTTGTGTATGTGTCACTATTAATATTCTTGAGATATTGCTTGTGGGGTGTAGATATGCTGTGATTGGGAGGTCGTTCTTTTCTGATTCGCTGGGAGCGGGGTATCTTGCAGATGGTGTAGAATATTGGAGGGGTTACTATCAAAGTATTCGGCCGACCCAGATGGGCCTTACTTTGAATTTAGGTAGCCTGAACAAAATGTCCCATTTTCTATTGTTGTCTTGTTTTGATGTTGTTATCATTTAATTGTATTTTGATGTTGTAGATGCATCTGCCCGGCCATTTTTTATTTCTGCTATGGTGAATGAGTATGTTCAAGAGTACTTAAATTTGAGGGAATTGTCCAGGCCTTTGTCAGATGCACAACGTGTGAAGGTATAATTATTTGGTTTCTGTGATGAGAAACTGAGAAAGTGTCATGAATGTGTTTATCTGATGCTACAATTTCAATTTTTGCATTTGTTTTAGGTCAAGAGGGCCGTGAGAGGCATCACTGTTGAAGCCAATCATTTGGGTTACAGGAAATGCTGCAAAGTGATTGGTGTGTCAAATGAACCGGCAAACCAGCTCATGTATATTGCTGCATCTTTTAGTTTGATTTCCTTGATGCAGTGAAGATATTCCTCTTTTTTATGCTTTCTTTGTTGCTCAGAATGCGACCTTTTGTTTACGAGCTTGATGCTTGTGATATTACTGTTATTATATAATCAATAACCAAGCTATTTTAAACTTTTTTTGGGTTTGTAAAAGTTTTATCACATCTTAGTTTTGAACTTTTGATGTTAGTGTTGATGTTGTATTAGTAATTTTTGTTTAACAATAACCTTGCATTAAGAATTTGTTGCATTTGCAGGTTTTCTCTCGGCAATGATACCGATCAAGTGTCTGTCTCACAGTATTTCAAAGACAGGTACAAAATTCAGCTCAAATATCCTGCACTGCCATGCCTACAAGTCGGGCAGCCTAAGAGGGCTACATATCTTCCCATGGAGGTCTGTTTTGTTACACATTGGGCACATGTTGCACATTTTCTGTTGTCTGCAATGTGATAACTGGTATTTTGGTGTTTTGTTATTACAGGTGTGCAAAATTATTCGTGGTCAAAAGTATCCGAAAAAATTGAATGAGAAGCAGGTGAGTGCTCTTTTAAAAGCAACTTGCCAACGACCATATGAAAGAGAGGATAACATCAAAAAGGTACTATCTAGAGTTAATGATGCAACTGTTTTTTGTATAATACTTGTTCTTTCAAGATTTTGTTACATATCTGAACCAAATTTGCCGCGGTTTTGTCTGAAGATGGTGAAGGACAATCGTTTCTCTGATAATGAGATGGTCAGGCAGGAGTTTGGAATGAGCGTTTCTGAAGTGTGTGCAACTATTGATGCTAGAGTACTGCCTCCGCCAATGGTATATTTTTCTGTTAGAATGATTTTTGTTCGAAAACAATATTCATTTGTTCGCTGATTGTTATGTTGATACATTGCTGCTCGTTCATTGAAGCTCAAATATAATGAAGAAGGGAGGGAACGAGAAGTTGCTCCAGCAGTGGGCCAGTGGAATATGATAGACAAGGTTAGGGTTGTGTGTATTCCTGGTTGATCCACTTCTGAAAACTCTCATTTTATTTATTTATTTATTTTTGGATTTATAGAAAATGTACAGAGGTGGCCAAGTGAATCGTTGGACTTGCTTGAGTTTTTCAACCCTAGAAGAAGGTTTAGTGAAGTACTTCTGCAACGATCTGGTTGCCATGTGCGCTAGCAAGGGAATGGTTTGTTTCTTTTGTTCCCATTGTCATTATTTTACAGTCGATGTGGTAATGTTGTTTGTTGATCCTTTTCCCTCTTCATTTTATTGTGTCCAGACTTTTAATCCAAACCCATGTGTGCCTATACGTAAAGCTCATCCAAATCACATTGAAAAAGCTCTGTCAGATGTATCAAAGCTGGCTGGAAGTCAATTGCAGCTACTGATTATAATATTGCCAGATGCTACCGGATCTTATGGTATGTGTTGCCCTTTTTTGGATTTTGTAGTGTTTAGTTTGCATTATGACTTGTTATTTTTTTTTTTTTTGTAAATTTTTGTAGGAACAATCAAAAGAGTATGTGAAACCGAGTTGGGAATTATCTCACAATGTTGCCAGCCTAAGAATGCATCGAAGAACAGCAAGCAATACCTCGAAAATGTGGCTTTGAAAATCAATGTGAAGGTAGTTAATAGTAGTAATTCTTCATAGCCAATTAACTTCTCTGTTCATTATTAACATGCTTCATTGTTTATTATCTTGTAAATTATTTAGGCTGGTGGAAAGAACACTGTCTTGATTGATGCTGTTCAGAGAAATATACCTATTTTGTCTGATCGTACTACAATTATCTTTGGTGCTGATGTCACACATGCTCAACCTGGAGAGGACTCCAGTGCCTCAATTGCAGCGGTTTGTCATTCAACATTGACTTGTATTTTTCTTTCTATTGTATCCCCTTTCCCTTCTGTCTATATGCTGGTTTACTGCAGGTTGTTGCTTCCATGGACTGGCCAGAAGTGACGAAGTACAAAGGGCTTGTATCCGCCCAAGGTCATAGGGAAGAAATAATCCAGGATCTTTATAAAATTGTTGATGATCCAAATAGGGGACGGGTACATAGTGGGATGATCAGGTAACCTCAAATGATATGCATTTTGTCCTGGTTTTCTCAATTTCTGAGTTTTATGTCTTCTGATTGGTCATTCTGCATGTAGAGAACTGCTGTTATCGTTTTATCTGGCAAATAAACAAAAGCCCGATAGGATAATCTTCTACAGGTTAGTTTGTTGTGCTATTTGAGTGCTACTTTCTTCATGTTCTTGCTTTCTTACACTTGGTATCTTATTGTAGAGATGGAGTCAGTGAAGGACAATTTTCCCAGGTTTTGATGCATGAGATGGTTGCTATTAGAAAGGTATTTGTTAAAACTAGCTGAGTAACACTAACCACTAACCAAATCCTGCAGTTTGCAGCATCTGAGATGAAAGCATATGCACTTTTAGAAAAACAATATTTTGATAGGTTGGATGGTTTTAAGCAGTATTTCTTAGGTTTATGTATGCACTTGATTGATAGATAATTTTGTTTGTTTGAAAAGGCTTGTCAGTCTCTGGAGAATGGATATGCTCCACGAGTAACGTTTGTGGTTGTGCAAAAGCGCCACCACACCCGTCTTTTTCCTGTTGATCGAAACATGACTGACAAGAGCGGCAACATCCTACCAGGTTTGCTTGAGTTCTGATTTTCTTGTTCAGTTTAATTGAGATTATTGTTTGTGACCTTCTTCCCCCATTTATACTTGTACAGGAACGGTGGTTGACACAAAAATTTGCCATCCAACTGAATTTGACTTCTATCTCTGCAGTCATGCCGGAATTCAGGCAAGCTATATTGTTCTGATGTACTTGTATTGCCTTTTTATGGTTAATAGAACATTAATTTGTCTTTGCATTCATTTGATTGCTAACTAAATATGTGCATGAATATGTAGGGAACAAGTCGACCCACTCATTATCATGTTTTACATGATGAGAATGACTTCACAGCTGACTTGCTCCAGCTTTTGACCAATAGCCTTTGCTACACGTAAATAGTCTTATTTGAGTTTTTCCACAACTATTCTCCCTATTTTTTATTTTTAATTACTTAATTATTTGGTGTTTGATTTTATTTATTTATTTCAGGTTTGCTAGGTGCACACGTTCAGTTTCTGTGGGTAAGTCATGTCCAGCATTCTGAATCTGTGATCGTCGTTGTGTATTTTGTTTCGTCCCTTTGGTTACAAACTAATAATTTATACTGTACTTGATAATGAATTTATTTGGCAGTCCCTCCAGCTTATTATGCACACCTTGCTGCCTTTCGAGCTCGATACTATATGGAAGGGGTGGTAATGTCGGACAGTGGTTCAGCTGGTGGAAAAGATTTGACCAAGGAAAATATAACCCAGGTTGCTGCTCTTCCAAAAATCAAGCCAAATGTGGAGGAGGTCATGTTTTATTGTTAAGGCTAAAGATGATTTGCAACATCCAAAACTAAAACAAATTTTTAGTTTGGTGAAGTCTTTCTTTAATATTTGTTGATTTGGTAATGGGATTTGACTTTTGGTGGGTTGCTGGTTTTTGGCATATGAAGATGTCTCACACGGGCGAACACAGATTGTTTAATAATGTACACAGTATATATGTTGTTGTCGTATGTTTAGCTGCTTGTGAAAAGCTTTGTTGTGAGGCCAATATGCAAATGGCAGTAGTCAATGAATCACTCTGGGGAGTTACTGAATTTTGAATTTTGGCTTGGAGATAGTTTTATTGTTGATTTCCCCCGTCTTGTAGAGTTGTCAGCTCCATAGATTTAATGCTTAATTTTCCATTAACAAATTGTGGTTTTCGAATTTATCCTTTGATTGCTCTGTAATTGTTGTACACTTAACTGTTATTTTTCATCAATTCTGAATTGCTGGTACATCTGGTAGAACAATCCGTTTTTGAAGTCTTTGTGGTCCCTACTAGTGGTTAAATAGCCAATATAGTTATATAGGGGTAGGGGCTTGGTGGAAGGAGGAAAGGACGTCCATCATTCTAGTGCTAACATTAATACAATGTGGACATTCTGATGTTGGAACTTGGAAGTATACGAGTTGTTACTTTTTGGCAACTATAGGAACGTTTCCTCCTTTTGTATCTTCTGAAGTCTGAATTTATGTCATCAATGTATTTGCTAACTGCTTTGCCTTTTTTTCTACAATGGTCAGTTTATCCAACATCAAGGACACCTGATATGTTTTAGTGTCCACAATAATTTTAGTTATGAAGTACTAAAACCTTCAGGAATTCGTGTTTTAGCATTTTGGAAACTCGAAAATCCTAAGGAATTTTCATCGTTAACATTTCTATCTCTCCTTTTCTTTTGTTTGTTACTTTAATTATATATATATATATATAATAATTTTGCTAAAAACCGTGGAAATTACAAAAAAAAAAAAAAAGGTATATAAAAAGTTTAAAGTAGTACATATTAATTCGGAATGCTATTGGTACATTTACAATAAAATGTCATTCATTATATATGAAAATGTCATTAATAAAATACGTATACCTTTTTATACCTCTAAAATAGTTTTCACACGATCCTCTTCTTATATATATAATATTACTCCACCTGTTCCACTTTTTTGGATACATTTGAGATCTATTTGTGGGAAATGAGTTGAGTTGAACTAAATTGAATAGAGTTAAGCTGAACTAGTGTAATGATTATAATGAAGATGGGCTGAATTAAACTGAACTGAATTGAACTCAATATAGCTGAACTGAAGTGAGAACATATTGATTACAACACAATTCAGTTACCACATATTGATTACATCACAATTCAGTTATCAATTATATACAATACTAACATGTGAACAGGGCCTTGTTTTAAGTACTGAACTAAAATGTTTAGGTGATTGTGTGCTTTTGCACTATTTTATCTTAGTCAAAAATTATTGTCATGCCAATTTTGAGTGGAATTAGTGTCGTCAACATTGTTACGATAATCTTTGAGATTTAAAATAAAATTTTGTTTACCAAGATGTTGTACAACATTACACTACAAGGAAAAGGTTCGTTTGCAACGGAATTAATCCGAACGAAATAAATATCGGATAAGTCGGAAATCTGTTGGAATATATGAATTTTGCTACAGAAATTCCATTAGAAATAATATTTGACAGAATTTTCAATGTAATTTCAGACGATTTATTCTGGAAAAAGTCAAGTAAATTTCCACGGAATTTCTGACAAAAAGACAACCACCAACAAATAATAAAAAAGTGGTGGCAAGGCAGCAAAAGCTACCACCATAGACCACACATACTGCCCCATATCACCCCACCCCACGCCTCTTGCCCACACCAACACAGACCACCCAAACCTAACCCCTTAGACCAAACCAAAAAAATTGGTTCTTTATCCATTACTTGGCAGTTGGCATTACATTGTTTTTTCAAATAAAAATATTACAGTTAAACAGTCATCACTGATTAACAATAGACTAATCCTAACAGACGTTCTTTCAAATACTACACTACAAAACAAAACAAAATTACGATTATCGATAAAACCGCCAAAAAAGTGGGAGAAGAAGAACATTGAGGGTAAAATCGTCTTTACAACGAACTAAACAGTTATACTGATGACGTCAGCTTTGTTTGCGTCCTATATAACCAACACCCTCTTCCTCTTTCTCTCTCTTACACTCATATTTTCTTCTTCTTTCGCCATTTTTTTTACTTTCTCTCACTAAAAACTCCATCATTTGAGCTCCTCAATCTATCTCATTACTGAAGGTAGTTTCTCTCTCTAAATCCTTTCATTTTTCATCACATTTTTATGTATTAGCTATTTTCTCTCTCTTAAATCATCTTCGCTGATCTTCATTTTCTCTCTCCTATCGTCGAGAAACCTCCATTGTTGCTGCAGAAAAAACCTCGAAGTTTACCGTAAGTTTTCTCTCTCTTAATCGCTTTCATTTTCTTCACTAAACTGCATTATTGTTTGTTGTTCGTCGCTATTTTCTCTCTCTTTAACCTCCATTGTTGTATTGGCGAGAATTCTGGAATTTCTATCACATTTTTTTTTGCGGTGTTTCTCTCTCCTCTCAATTTGACCTCCATTGTTGCATCAGTGAGAATTCTTGAATCACCATTGAATATCTTGCGGTTTTCTCTCTCCTCTCATGTTAAACCTCCATTGTTGTAGCAGAAACACCTCGAAATTTCTTAAATCTTCTCATAATTTTTGACTATTTTTGATTTTTCCTTCATTTTTGTAGCAGATAAACCTTAAAATCGCCATTTTAACGATCTTCTCATTACATGATGATTTTACTATTTTCTCTCTCTTCTCATCTTAACCTCCATTGTTATAGCGAATTAATAACCTCAAAAATGCTTCTATGAAACTAACTGATCTATGTCTGACGGAAGAATCTAACTAATCTTCTTATAATGAAACTAACTAATTAATTTACTGTTTTTTTTCCTCTGCAGTGAAGCAATAATGGTGCCAAACGGTGATTCCAATAATGCTGTAGTTCTAAATGTAAGTGATCTAATTTTGACGAAAGAAACTTGGAAGATAGCAAATAACAGGAAGGTGGAAAAAGAAGGTGGAACAAGAAGGCCTGGATATGGAACTATTGGAGCAAGATGTGATGTGAAGGCGAAAGGCGTCTTTCACCACAGCGTATGATATCTCTTTTCCCAGTGTTATTTTATGTTTCCTTCTTAATTAAGTTGTGATTAATCATTGATGATTAATTGATTATCGATGAATATGACATACTCTGTTTTATTTGTTGTTTCGGATTTTCCATTTGACGCTTTTTGTTATGCGCTGTTGACACTTTTCACAGCTTTAAAGCCTTTAATTCTTTAACTCTGTTGTTCTGTTCATGTAAAAATCCAAAAGTAGTGCAAATTTTGGAAACGGTAATAATATTCATAATGTTTATATAATTTGGGTTGTGTTGGTAGTGCACAGTTTTGTGTGTTAGTAGTGCACAGTTTGGATGGTTTTCGGCTTTTGTCGGAAAATTAGAGATTTCGTACTGCTAGATTTTGCTCTCTTGTTGTCAATTATTTCTTTTCTGTTTATGAGTGTAGACGAACTATATAGATTTTGAATTTTTCAGTGCCAATGAAAAATAGAGTTTGAGTGTAGACTTTCTATTTGAAATTTTGAACTATGGATTTTGAGTCTAGTTTTTATTTGAACTACAGATCTTGCGTGTAGAGCGAGTTTTTTCCGTTTACAGTTACAATTCCTCAATGCTTCTCTGTATTATACAGATTGCATATTCAAGGAACACTTTAAAATTGGATTCGGGCTGTTAGTCATTAATGTTCGAGTTTGTCTTCTATAAACAGAAATTGACAAAAGAGAATGCTCAATATTAACATCTGGAGTATTTGTAAGTTGTAATGTTTTGTTATGAAATACTCTTTGCTGAAAATCTTAATTTTTCTGGAAACCAGAAAATGGAGAGGACCAGTCGCGAGGTAGCAGCTTCTAAGAATGTTACGGTTGATAAATATTTGTCTGAGCTTCTGAAGTTGAATGATCTCTCAAACGCTTTAAGTGATGCTACTAATCGCGAGGAGGTATTGTGCTACTGATTGTAATAACTTTGATGTGATGAGCGAGTGAGTATCAAGTATATGCACTACTTGAGTATTTCTATATATGTTTCAGGTTAAGAAAGCATTGGAAGGTGTTATAGTGGAAACAGATCATTTACAATACAAAAGACGCTACAAAGTGGTTGACCTGGCAACTGTATCTGCTGAACACCAGTATGGTTTTAAACTTGCATTGTTACGAAAGTTTTGCCTGACTTTTCCATTCACATGCTTTTTTATGTGTCAAAGGCGTATCTTGTCAGCAGACTGCTGTTGGACATAGGGTTATTATCTTTCTGAAAGTTGCCTTGTAATGACCTTCATTGAGCATTACGGTGTTGCATTGCAGGTTTACTGTTGGCACTGTCCAGTATTCTGTTTCAGATTATTTCAGTGTTAAGCACGGAATAAAGCTTAAACAACCAAATTTACCATGCCTCCAAGTCTGGACTAGGAAACCTGAAAAACTTACCTATCTGCCTATGGAGGTCTCGCTTTTCATTTACTTTTCAGTTTTTTCCCAAGCATTCATTTACTTTTTTTTTTTTCATACGTATTCTTTTTATTTGTTCATTGTAGGTATGCAAAGTTGTTCGGACTCTAGAGTATCTTAAGGAGTTGGACCAGAAGCTAGTGACTGCTCTCAGAACTTGCAACCTACCTGCTGCTGTAGATGGTAATATCAATAAGGTATCTTAACTTCTTTCTAAATTTTATCGTGCTGCTGTATTCTAGAATGCTTGGATTCATTATTCATATGATCAATATGTCATACTGTTACTTATCTTTATTATTATTTTTTTTATAATTTGCTCCCATTTGTCTAAAGGAGGAAAATGGGGATTCTAAAATGCTCAATCAGGAACCTGGAACCAATAAATCTGAAGTTTGTGATGAAATTGTTAATGCTCGAGTCTTGCCTCCCCCAAGGGTATGTTATTTTTATAGATTGTCTCACTATAGTAGCTCCTTTGAAAAATTATTATCCCGTTCCACTGATCTGACAAGGTGACTCTCCCCTCTCTAGCTTAAGTTTAATGACAGTGGAATGGAGAGAGAAATTGCTCCCAGGCATGGCCACTGGAACATGAAAAATAAGGTATGGGTTTGGCTATTTTCACCTTCTTGCAAACCTTCTTTACGTCTCCTTCCACTTAGTTACTGGTCTATCTGGACATCTAGATAATGCGCGAAGCTGCTACCGTGGAACAATGGATTTGCCTGAGCTTTTCAGTTGTAGACAATCAAATCTTGAAGCAGTTTTGTGATGAATTGGTGGCCATGTGCTCTAGCATGGGAATGGTATGTTTCCTCTACACGAGATCACTACTGCTTATTGAAATGAAGGTTTCCTGTTGTAAATTTTGCCACTCTGTCGCTGCCAGAAATTCAGCCACCCTAGAGAAATTATACGTTCTCCTGATCCTATAAAGAAGACCCTTTTACAACTGTGTAAACCAACAGGGACGTTGCAGTTGCTGATTATCATATTGCCAGAGAAAGAAAATCGTGATTCCTATGGTGTGTCACCTTAGCCTTTTCCACTTTTTAAACTTTGCTTGTTGGTGAACTGTAACAGGGATTTTCTGTGTCAATGTAGAAGAAATTAAAAGAATATGTGACACTGAAATTGGTATAGTTTCTCAATGCTGCAAATCTCGGCACCTTTCTAAGCTCAGCAGGCAGTACCTTCAAAGCTTAGCTTTAAAAATCAATGTGAAGGTAAGTGTTGAACTTCATACTACTAGCAGTTTTATACAGTCTTCTCTTATGAAAACTTTAAGCATTTTTTAATTCTCTGCTAATAAACCATGAGAATATTGTCAACTATTTAATGATTCATTTAGCATTTGTTTATCTGCTGCTAAGCCAATGTCTTACATGTCTTCTAGGTTGGAGGAGGAAATACAGTTTTGCTTGATGCTATAAACACACATATCCCTCTCTTAACTGATCTTCCAACGATCGTTTTTGGTGCTGATGTATTACACACTCCACGAGAGGAAGAACCTAATGCCTCGATTGCAGCTGTATTGTCTTGGTTCTATTGTCTTTCTTAGAAGTAGTGATGATTTCGTTAACTTTATGAGAATTGCCGGCTATTGCAGGTTGTTGCTTCAATGGACTGGCCTGCAGTGAGCAAGTACCGAGGGCTAGTCCGTGCCCAGGATCATCGTGTTGAAATTGTACATCTGCGTGATTGTGTTAGGTAAATTAGTAACAGATTTTAGTTAGTCAGTTGCCAAATTTTGTTTTGTGAGATTCTGATCGATCTCTTGTGCTTATAGGGACCTGCTGAGAGATTTTTGTAGCACCAATGGTGAACAGGAACCTAGAAGGATCATCTTCTTCAGGTAAAACCATAGCATTAGTTGCCCTAGTTGTGTTCAGCTGTATTTTGTATCCCTCTCACCTATAGTTTATGGCTGGACAGAGTTGGAGTTAGTGAAAGCCAGTTTGCTGAGGTTATGTCGAAAGAGGTCGATCTGATATGGCAGGTACTGAGCCTCTCTTACCTTATAGTTGAACAGAACAATATCTACCTAATTGAGCTGAAATTTTGAAACGAAACAAGTAATTTATGCTGCAACTATAACAACTAGCCAATGTCAGAAATGTTCATTATATTGCAGTTACATATAATATGAAATTATAATCATGAAATTTACTTCAGTTTAATCCTTTTTGTACTATGTATTATTTTCAAAGGCCTGCAAATCCATAAGAAAGGACTACGAACCTCAAGTAACATTTGTCGCTGTGCAAAAAAGGCACAACACCCTTCTTTCACCCATTGGTGGCAAAAAGGCAGCGAAGGAAAAAGAGATTCTAGCAGGTTTACAACTTATAAACTCTAAATTTTTGCAAATTTTGTGAAATGTTACGTATCTATTTACTTTAGTGATTTTCTTACTGATTTGTGATATTTTTTGATCTATTTCTGTCCCAGGAACTGTGATTGACACTAACATTTGCCATCCAACAGAGTTTAACTTCTATCTATGCAGTCATGCTGGGAAACAGGCAAGTCATTTTGGCCTGCTCGTGTTCAATAATTTGCCTGTTTAGTGGACTCTCTTTCTTTTTACTATTTTAATTTTCCGCTTAAGATATTTAGGCCCTTGGCCTCTTGATTATCTTTTTGTACATTTTAAGCTTTCTAACCTTGTTGTAAAAATTTTACTATCCCGCAAGGCTCCAACCTCCATTTCATAGTTTCTGAAAATGTGTGATTGACATATGTAGGAGAATACACGACCTACTCTCTATCATGTGCTTTATGATGAGAACAACTTTACTGCAGACTTGCTCCAGTTGCTGATAAACAGCTTGTGTTACACGTATGTATTTAATATAACTATTCACATAGTATGTTATGATCTGCTACCATGACTAATATATGGTATTCACTGTACAAAATCATTTGTTTCATAACTTTTTTTTTTCAGGCTTACAAGGTGCACAGAGGCAGCCTCTGTTGGTAAGTTCTAATCTAATGCTTTGTCCTGCTATCAGGGCTCTCTGTTTACAAGGACTAACTCATCATTACTCAACTTGTCTGGCAGTTCCCCCGGCATATTATGCACACCTCTTGGCACGTCGTGCTCGGGGGTATGTTGATAATGACTGTGGATCGACTACTGCCAAGGATAATAAGACCAAGGACAAAGAAGCAGCAATTCACACCCTTTCAGAAATCAAGGACAATTTGAAGAAAGTCATGTTCTTTTGCTAAGAGCCTAGGAGTATAATCATATAACTCTTACATTTTGAAGTTCTTTTGAGGGATACGAATTAAGCCAATGGGCTGTGGAGAAACTTGTCTTTTTGCATGTAGTAGCTCCAGTTCTTTTGAGTTGATGAATGACTTAAGAAATGTGATTTTTGGTGATTTTCTGTCTTCAGGAGAAACACCATAGTACAGTAAATACAAACAATTGATTCTGTTTTCAGATGTGCAGATGTACAGCCTGCACACTGGTTTGTGAGCGGTTCTGTGGTCACTCTGCTCAATGCTTGTGAAATTGAGATGGTGGTTGGTATGCATAAGCTTAAAATAGCAATTTGAGTTTTATTCATTTCTGAGCTAGGAACTTGAAATACTGCTTCATCTCCGTTCCAAATGCATCTAATTATTGTGGGTCAATATTTCAACACTTTTTGTATTAAATGGATGCTCAGGTCAAAGCTGCACATCTATATAATGTTAGGTCAGTGGCATTAAATATCGAATCGTAATAAAATGACTCCCCTTTTGTTTGGGAAATTTATATTTAGAAGCCAGTGCTTAAGAATATGTATTGGATTTTGGTCAGAACAATTAGCAGAAGTGATCAGAAGCAGATAATAAGCAATATCATTGAAGTTATTATTAACAAATCCCTGAACTAAAACTTGTATTAATCACATGTACAAACCTATGAACACCCCTTGGAAATTGGAATGCCAAAAATGGACTATACTTCTATGTATAAATAAGAAAAATAGAACTATAAAGCACTAATGACATGGCAAAAATTTGGAAAACCTAGCTCTTTAATGTATAACTATAACTAAAAATCAGCCTTATCATTTGTTACAAATAAAAAATGACAAGGCTTCCTATATATTTTTGTGTGTTTTTTTTTAAAAAACCAAAAAAATGTTGGAGGATAACAAATTTGAGTATCCCTTGGATGTCACATAAGCATCAGAGAGAGCAGCATTAGCAACACAGCGAAAATTAGTTTGATGTAAGTTGGATTCCTTGATGAGATGCTGTTACTTAGCTGTCCAGTGTTTACGTATGTGTTTGAATTTGATCCGGTGCTTGTTGAAACGTTTACAGATTGAGAACCTAAAAACATGAACGAATATGCTTCTTAGTAACCACAAGTCGGCATCATGATGAAGCATCACATTTGAGGTCTTTAAGAATCATGGAGTTATAGTTTTAACTAAGCGTTTTGAAGAGAATTGGTATGAAGATTTCAGGTACAAATTAAGTGGGAAAAAATAAGTAGCTGAGTTCGAAATTAGTATACACTTACAATCATAGTTGACCCATCCAACCCGCTGATTAGCCAAGTCATACACAACAATTTTGTCCTTTAAGACAAGATCTGCAGGAAAATAAAGATGAAAATTAAAGGCAAATGCAGAAACAAAGCAGATGCTTAAAAGGTAAAATGCTGTAATGAAATAGATTTACAATAACTTATCGACTTGTGAGACTATGATGATTTGATTTTATTCTAGAGATGATAACCTTTCACTAGGAGCTTACCTCCAAGAATTGTCATTGCCTGCCCATCGAGTTTCTGGATTCCCATGCACCAAACTTCAGCGCCTGCCTGCCATCGAAAATTTCCGCAACTTTGTTAGATATAGCAGTACTTAAATGAACCAAACTTTCTCATATAAATCTTCAGAGATACTTTATGATTATCTTGCAAAGTTGTTTTCTGCTAAACTATATCATCAATCATGAACTGAAACATTTCAATTCCTGGCCAGTGGCCACACATATTTATACAAGTAACTATTCATTATTTGTATGAGTAATCTCATTTACTCATAAAAGTAACACTCTTTGTCCGTAAGAGTAACTCCAATTCAATGTATTCTTGAATTTTATCTTTAGTCAATAGCAGGAAGGTAGAGAATCTTACAATAGAGTTCTGCTCCAATAAGTAGTCTTGTGGTTTGAGAACCATGGACGCACCACCAGCAAAATTTAAACTTACTTGTGGGAATATCTGATCAACACTGTAAAGAAAGAGAGAAAAACACAAGATACCTCAAAAATATTACACCACAATAGTAAAAGTTTCCCTGAAACAAACAAAAGGATAACAGAACCAGGAGCTAACCTCGATGTTATCAAATAGCACGAGTTTCCCCGAGATAACAAAGGACGAACAGACTGAGAAACAGCTGATGAGATCTGCATACATAAACAAAAACATGAAAGATAATAATCAATAACTCCTACATTTTATCAAAATTTGACAGATTTGAGCAGTCGAAGTTCCAAAAGTGGCACAAAAATCTGGCCAAGTACCTATATAACTTACCGCATTGACAAAAGGATCATAAGCTCCTTCAGCAAGATATGCCAAGGTTGTTCCTGAATCAATTATGGTCCCAGCGTTGGAGGATGTAGTAAATACTGATGCATCGATATTCAGCTTTCGGCCATTGACAGCTATGCTCTGCAGATTTAAATTGTAGTGAGGCCTGCGAGTACAAATAAACAAAAGTAATTAAAAAAGCTCTTGCAACTAATTATTGAAATATGAACATGGGTAAGTAAAAGTTCTTGTATCAATGAAACTGAGATTACTGTCTAGGGTACAAGAAATTGTGTTTTTATTGTTTTTGGCTAGTTTTGCATGCATCAGTACTAAAACTACTATGAAACAGGCAAAGTACGCAGCATTCTTATCATAATTCCTAATGCTGATATGGAAGTTGCGTCTTATGAAGGTTGCTGTATAGGAATTCAGTGACCAACCCCTGCTCGTCCAAGAAGAGGAGGAAAAAGAAAGAAAGAAGATATCAAGAGAGTGTTTTAGCAGCAGAATCCCAGTAAAAGAGTGAAAAACAGGTTTTCTCAGTTGGTTCCCTGAGACCTTTTTTTTACTTTATAAATTATTTTTTGCATCTACTATAGGTTCCAAACTTCCAATGCAAACTATTAATAAAGAATCATAACAACAAGCCCTCAACTTTATGTTTTCAACCAAATCAGAACAAATCATTCGAGTATCGAAAAACCATAATACTCTCAAATCAGAACAAACTAAATCCTATGCTAAGCATATGAGAACAAACAAAGGAAGTTCACTTTATACAATCATTTAGCAAGCATTTACCTTTGTCAGCCTTTTTTAAATTATATTCTAATATTGTTATATAGAAGCAAAGCAAGGAAGAAAGGAACATACATTGAAGGTACAAGAGGAGTGTAAACTATGCCTGGCTCCACAATACTCCCTAGAACCAATATTCCGCCACCATTGTCATCTCCCCTCAAGCAGTGAGAGAATGCTGCTGGTGTAACTCCTTGTGAAGCCAATTGTGAGACCACAGACATTGACTGCTGACCAAACCCAAAAATCCCATCAACAGCTCTATCAGTCTTGGTTAAGTCACCAGATTGAGAAACACTGCAGCTGTTATACAAATTTCGACACCACAAGCAGTCAGCAAACTATTCTATTGATTTAGCATAAATCAAATATTGAGCTATCAACTATGATTCATATCAATATAAAGCTAATCCTTATAACTGAAACAAACATAAATTTGTCATTTAGATATAAATTAGAGTATAATTTGCTCTATTTATTTTTAGTTGAGTCAAGCTTTAAAAAAATGAACCATACAAGTGATACAACTATCAATGAGTTCATTTCACAGCTGCAGTAGGCTGGAACAACAACGAATAAGTTCAGACCTCAGACAGATTAAATTTAGTTGAATAGAACACACTCTTAGGCATCAGAATTCAATTTGTTTTTCAAGTTTTAATCTCATTTCCATACCTTAATCTACGCTATTAAGCTAGTCGAGGAAAAAGAACAACACAAAACTTTTAACAAATTCACTAATACTGACCCAAAGATGACTTTAGCTGAACTGTTAGACGACTGAGTATTCCCAACAATTGTGTCGAGATGCAGCATGTCCGATACATAGTAGCCTTGAGTTCCACTACCATCACCATACTGAAACTGGTAAGCACAATTATTGGAGTTGTCACAAAGGGTATCAGAATACTGAGCACCCATATTGCATCGCTTATCGGAGCATGATATCTCTGATGCTGAAGATGAGCTTCTTGGGTTGAAAGCATTAAGTTGAATGTCCTGTAAAAAAGTATATTAGCATTGCACAAACAACTAAAACAAAACCCTCTAAATAGGTTTTTTCTTTGAGTTTTTCCGAATTAAGTTAGTTTCAAAAAATCGAAAAGCAGATTGCTAGTAACAAAAACAAAATAGAGTGTAACTATACTTGAAGGCCAGTAGTTCCGGGACAACCCGAGCAGCCGGTGCAGCCAACCCACAACACATCACTTCCTGTATCAATTTGTACATTGAAATCTTGTGGTGGTGATCCTAATTGCACCTTTGTATAGTATAGCCTAAAATATCACAAAATTCCAACTTTTTATAAATCAGTAACAATGTCCTTAATAAGTTAATAGTATCAATATTGGATAAATGAATCATTAGTGGAAAATTGAAAATCCAATTAAGAAAAAAAAGCTAATAATTAAATAAATTAAAAAAAAGCAAAAGAAAAGTGATTAAAGCTATCACTAACAAATACTCAAATATAGCAACATAATACACAAGTACTTAGTACAATAATTGATTATTATTTGACAAATAAAAAGAAGCAAATCAAAAGTTGGCAGACAACAGTATTATGGACAAATTAACAGCAATGAAACAGAGTTAAACTTCTAAATTAAGCAAAGTTTTCATTTTTATTTTTATTTCAAAATTTTGGAAAACAAACAAATAAAGTAAAATTACGTAGTAATTATCAAATTAAACAAAAAACCCACATGAATTTTATCTTAAAATTAAAAACCCACTTCAAAAATCAATCATAAACATATAAACAGTCAAATCTCAAACAACCCACCAAATTAAAAATCAAAACTTTAGTTTAAATAAAATTAAAAATTATAAAAAAAATTACATACCCAACACGGTAAGGATTAAAAGAGCCAGAAACAGGGAAATCAACAACGCCGTTAATAGACTGAAGCGCACGGCCGTGCCGAGCACGATCATGAGCTCTGAGTTGACTCAATTCAACTCGGGATTTCAGAGGAATTGCTCTGTGAAGTGTTAAAGTCGTCTGAGTACACAAAACGACGTCGTTTAACATTACCCAGATGCATAATACCGCGTATAATACATTCATCTTCTTCATAAGATAGAAAGTTTGAGTTTTTTAATATTTAATTTTTTTTGGGGGGGGGTGTGTGTTATATGATAATATGAATGAAGTATATTTAAACTCACCAATAACACAACTAGAAAAACAGAGGAGAGAGAAAAATTGAAGTGAAAAAAATAAATAAGAAATTAAAGTTATTGATAATGAAAGAATATAATAAAGTTTGATTTTATTTATATTATTGGATGATGAATGAATGAATGAGGGTATTGAATTGAATTGAATAAATTGAATTGAAATTAATTAATTTTAAATAAAAGAAGAATGATGAAGTAGATCGAAGATTGAAGAATTAAGTTAGAGAGAGAAAGTAAGAGAGCAGAGCAAGAAGAAGAAGCCGCCGACTGCAAGTAGTACAAACTGATTTTTGGAGACTTTGGATTACGTTTGCAATTATATATGTTGCTTTTTCTTAGTTTTCTAGAATTTCTTTTTTAAATTATTATTTTATTTTCAAAAAAAAAAAAGTTGTATTTTTAATTATTTTATATAGTTGAATAAAATAAATTTTAGACTTCAGAGGGGTCGAAAGAGTCCACCGCAAAAGGGCTCAAGATACGTAAAATCTTAAATTTTAGATTTTCTTACCTACTATTACCTAAAATATATAATAAAATCTAATTGTTATTGATACAAGGGCCTGATTTTTTTTTTTTTTTTTTTAAGAATAGAACCCTTAAAATTTTAGTTACGGCTATAGTGGACTAACTTATATAGAAAATAAGTAATTTAGAAAAATGTTTAATATTGTTTCGAAGTTTCGTTATTTGGGGAGATGAGAGTAATATTCATGCCAACATTCCTTGCAATTTCCTCCAACTACCGCTTATTAGGGGCATGTGTTTGATAATTTGTTAATCTTATACGAAGTTATATAAAGTATAATTAGTAGGAAATCAAATTATATAGTGGACCCAATTTTAATAAGCTAATAGCTAACTTGTGTAATGTTAATTACGAGGCTTTAGTGTGAACATGGCGATTCTAAGTATTTTATGATCCCAAATAGGCAGATATTCCATTAGTTACAAATTCGAATTGTTCACCCCATTAACGATACATGTGGATTTGGTAGGTTTTACTTTATTTATTATTATTATTATTATTATTATTATTATTATTATTATTATTATTTTTGAGATCCTCAAAGGTGAATGGTATGATTCAATAGATCCCTCAATTTTCTAGAATCAGGAAGAAATTTTAACTAAATTCTTGTTCTCCACGTCTTGTATTTACTTAATTTCAGCAAAAATAAGTTCAATTAAGCAAAAGTAAGTTGACGAAAACAAGGTCTTTTATCCCTCAACAATCTCTTGTAGGTTTTGCATTGTTGGTCCTTGCGTAATAACTAACTAGATTAGTCCCATGTGATGCATAATTTAGGAAAAAAAAAATCTTTTACACACTAGTTAAGGATTATGAGGTAGCTAGCAATTGGTATACTATAGACGAGAGTATATTTCAACATATACTTTTGTTGATATTCACTTTGTTAAGTATAATATTCACTTTTGTTAAGTGTAATATACATTTTGTTATATGTAATATTCGCCCTAGACTTGTTAACTATTACTATGCAATATTCATTTTGTCATATGTGATATTCATTTTGTTCAATTAAGTTCCGTTCAATTCAATTCAGCTCTTCTTTTATTTTGTTAATCATTAATCCGTAATAAAAACTTCCAGTTCAGTTCAGCTCCAATCAGCTCAGTTCGGTTCAGTTTAGCTGAAGTAAACAGACCCTAACTTAATGGAAGAAAAACATCATAATTAGAACAAACAACTGGCAGCATCAAATCAAATTGGTTATGTAAGCTTTAAATGTTAACGTATGTAATAGCAAATTTGCAATACCCACCTAGTCTTTCCTATGTTATCAGGGTTTGTTTACTTCAACTGAAAATAGCTGAATTGAATTGAACGAAACTGATTGAAGACGAACTGAACTGAATTGATTTGAGCCGAGTTGAACTGAACTTAAATATATATATATATATACACTACTTATATAGTTATATTTATCTTAATAGAGTACTATCTTTTTAATTTTAAATATTTGTCTTACTCCGTATTTGATAGTGAGGTTTTTGTATTAATTTATCACTTTAATATTATTGGCTAAAGTTGTTTATGTGTTGCTTCATATTTATCAATTTTTAAACACAATTATTATCTTAAATGCGAAGTATTTTATTTAAACTATTTACGTGGCTTGAGAATTTTAGAATTTTAGTATATGTGAGAATATAGCATAATTAACAACTTCAAATTTTAGAGAGAGCATGTAATGGAATGAAATGAAATTAGAGACTAGGATCAATAATCAAAATCTAGAAGGAAAAAAAAAAACCAATTGTGGAATTTGCTGGAATACTTTATTATAGGTGTGTGTGAAGTAATTCAAACAAATAGGAACCAACTATTGATGAATTCCTATATTCCAAAAATTAAATGATTTAATATCACCAAAGGCTCCACAAAAATCCACTTCATAAGGCAACAACTCCCAATTGTGCATATATGGACGGAACATCTTTTTGAAGTAAAGGATAATAATAATAATAATAATAATAATAATAATAATAATAATAATAATAATAATAATAATAATAATAATAATAATAATAATAATAATAATAATAATGTGATAATGAACGTAAAAGAGAGATTGTTTTCTAATAATTTGATTGATTCACTCGAATTGTTTGACTAATTGAAAATTTTGGTGTTAATAGCCTTCTACAATTGAGTTTATTTGTCTCAAAGGTTGATCCAAGTCATCCAACCATAAAATTATAAATTAGAGTAATGCAATAGACCATTAGTGCGTACGTGGCCCGGTATACCTCATGTCATAGTATACGTTTCAACAAAATAATATGATCGTGATTTCGTTTCATATTTTTTTAAGGAAAGGTTAGAGTTTGGTATGGTTTTTTCTTTATATATAAAAGATTACAGTATTGTTTAATCCAGTTTTATATGCATTTTTTTAGCTATTGGATTTTATTTTAAATGTCATTGAGTTTTGGTTTAGTGAATAATTAAATAATTTTTGTTTGTACAAGTATTCTTTATTTTCAGATTTATGATTAAAAGAAAATTGTATCATCTATGACCATGTGATGGTTTAATTCTATTTATATTTATATTTATATTTTGTATATATTCCCCATATTATTTACGACAAAAAATAAAAATAAAAAAAGGGACAAGTGACAAGTTGACTAGTTGTGTTTATGTTGGTTGACCAACCTCCAAATAAGGTTTCAAACTTTGTGGTCATCCATGAGGTAGCTCATACGTCCACACCTAAACGCAGTCTAATACTCGTGTCTTTTTCTTGCCTTTTTTAAACATCCAAAATTCAATACCATGTAAAATACTGTTGTCAATATTGTTCTTTGAAAATCAAGTTTTCTAATTATTTTTCTTTTGATGTTAACGTCTACAGTATACTCCGTAAGCTATTTGGTTTGATGCAAGTAGTTTTGTAAACTTATCTCATATGACTCATATCTATCCGTAAGCTATTTCGTTTGATGTGATTTTGTATTGTTTTGCTATTTATTTTTAAGTTCGTCAAAAAGTTTCAAAATTTTTTTTGGAGATATTTGAGAAACGACTGCTAAATATTTTATGGAATTTTTATAAGCCAGATGTCTAATATGTTTATGATGAGGTTGAGTTGATTATATAAATTCCTTTTGTAATGCATTATATATAATTACAAAAATGCTTACTTTTACATTTTTTATAACTTAAAAAATTATATCCACCTATTTCCTATTTTATGAAAAAAAATTATATTAAAAAAAATCATAGTATGATGATTTTAACTTTTAAGTGAGTAAATTATTAATCTAACTGATATAGTTGAATTATGAATCTATTATGACATGTTTTCAATAAAATCTTTGGTGACCTATTGAGAAACTGACACCAAAAAAACTTCCTAGTTGAAATGAATCCTAAAATACAACTTTCGATGACAATTAATGACTTTCAAAATGATTTTCATGAGCACAAGATTAGTGACAGACATACAGTTCCTTGCGCAAAATTTTATAGAGTATTCAAGTGGCACATAAATACATGATGCATATAAAAATAATTTTACTAATTTCTTTTAATTATATATAAACCAACCAATCGATCAATCAGAGCATTAATCCCAGATTTGGGGTCGGTTATATATATGAACCAAAAGTAATCATTCTATGTAGCCGATCATCCACATAAGTTTTTTCTCCACCATTCCTCGTGGTTAAGAACTTCGTTATCCTGCAAATCTGAAAACTTATTTTTATAGATTATAAATCTAAAGTATACTAAAAAATTTAAGAACGGTGACAAATTGATTTGTTTTGCATTAGTTACTTTGTGGTTGTGTTTCACATACATACGTAAAAAGAAAGGTCTTAATTGCTACTCTTAAACATAAGAAATTGTAGTTCAAATGGTCACGCAAGCTTCACACATTTGAAATAGACATTGGTGATTATGGATTGGTCAAGCATTGTAGAATATAATTTTTTTTAAAAAAAATATTTGTATGTACAAGAGCGGATAATGAAATTTGACTTCATGATCTCCTAAAAATTTAAAATTATATAATTTAATGGAATGAAACTATCTTATCTCTCTTCATTTTACAAGCCAATGAAATATATAATTAACAACAATAACAAAATTAAGGGCAATGTTTATTACTCCGCTTTAGGTGTATAGATCAATTTCAGTTTCAAATCAAAAATGTTTTTCAATTCACATTTTGGGAAAAAATGGTCATTATTGTCATAATTTGAATTGCGACCATAATGAACTTTGACTAGGCAACATTTATTTAACAAGCACTACTTTTGCATACTTTGTAGAAAATAAAATATGTCAACCATTTGATCAGTTGGCTCAAATTATGTTAAATTTTGGTAAAGCAAAGAAATAGGTTAACATTTCTATCATGTTTCGATTTAAATGAGTTCGTTTATTGCAAGATCAAAGGTATACTCTAACCACAACTACTTGCTTAGTTTGAAGCAAAAGTTAATATAACACACTCTATATAAAGTTAACATGTTCTTATATTAGTTAACTTTGTTAAACTAAACTTAATTTTTTTAAATTCTGAATAATTTATTAAAGACAGGAACTGTTTTTTAATAGACTATATAGTTAACTTATGACAATGGCTAGTCGGAATTATAGCTTTTGGTTGTCCTCCCAACTTTCTAGGGAGCAACTTGCTGGGAGGAGGCAATATATCAATGTAGAGAAAGCTAAATTGATGGTGTTCAATCTTACTTGAATTGATTACCATATACAAGACACCGGATTTTAATTTGTTTGAATTGAACTTATTAATGATGAAAATTATTAAGATAAGGGATTAACACAAGACCTTATTTTGAGTAGACTAGCTAAAAGGTTGACTTAAACTTTAATTTTAAGTGTTAATATTTATATTGTAAATTTTAGTACGGAAAATAAGAGTATAAGATGAAGCCGAGAATACTGAAGATAAAAAAAATCTCTTTATATATGGAGAATTAGAGTTGTTGGTGAAAAGGAAAAAAAAGCCTTGGAAAAATGTAATAGTAGTAAAATTTTGGGAGTAGCTACAATCCTTGCATCATGTAAATGTAATGCTAGTTTAGGGTTAATATTATGTCATGAATTCACATTCCCCTCAAAAAAATATAATTAAAATGTCATAAATTCACATGATGACATGATTACATGATTACTGATTACATGAAGGTGACCACAAACTAGTCAACAACTTAACAAGATGCATAACTCAATAACTCGATCAATATGCATGTGTAGAATGAATGCATGTGGATTTTGAAACCTATGAAATCTAGAATAGTGCATGCAGCGTACAGGTCAACCACCAAAGTTTTTAACTTTTTATTAGGCTATTTTTTATTCATTAGCTTCCTTAATTGTCATTCTATCATAACCAACTACGTTGACTTCTTTTGATCAAAATGTTGAACTTTATTTTGTGTTGAAAGTCAACGCATTTTAATTAAAAATTAGTACTATAAGGAATATTTTGCATCCACGGATCCACCTATTTGAATTAGGGATGACAATGGGTCGAATCTAGGCAGGGTCCAAATAGATCTAGATCCATATCCGTTTTTTAATATGGATCCGTATCTGCCCCTGATTTGTTGGGCATGAAAAGGAAGGATCCATATTTAGATCCTATGGATCTGGGTCCAAAACGGGTTTAAAATGGATCCTACTAGTTTTAATAGAAATTTCCAAAAAATCAACAAATTAATTTTCATAGTTACTTCTACAAGGATATTCAAGTCTTATACTTAATATCTCAAGTCAAATTCAACAAATACAATCAGTCAAAGCATATACTATTACAAGTTCAAATGCAATTACGCATCTCTTTCAAGTTTCAAATAAAAAATTAAAGAGATACAGTTAAGCAAACGAAAAAATAATAATGATGTAAGTTTTAGGTAATGATCGAGTTAAGGTCGTCTAATGTACTCCATAATATTTATTTCATTTATATTTTTTTATAAAAATATAGATATGTAAAAAGAAAAATGGGTAAATGGGTAAACAGATCTGGATATCACTAGATCCATATCCAGATTCGCTTTTGTTAAGAAGGATCAATATCCAACCAAGATCCGTTGGATCCAAAATTATTAGACACATATCCGTGAAAACGGATCTAGGTCCATGGATCTAGGGCGGGTCCAAGATCCATTGTCATCCCTAATCTAAATGGAAACAAAATTATCAATTGCGGCATATTTGCATGTATCATATATAGTAACACACAATATGACATTATTTTACCTTCTCTGTACGGTTATAATAAGGGTCTATTTAATTCAGTTAAATATTACTTCAGTTCAGTTTAATTTAATTCCATATTGTTCAGTTTATTTCAGTTCAACTCTTCTTTTATATATCTTGTTATTTATTTGTTCATATATATCAATTATTTTGTTAATAATTTTTTTTCTTCATACTTCGTAATATATTTGTAATTTTGTACATATTATTATTATTATTATTATTATTATTATTTTGTACTTGTATATGTTTTGTTCATAATATTGTTGATGTGTATTAGGTGCGTTAGTGTTATTTTGTACCCTTGATTTTATTTGTTCATAATATTATTAGTGTGTTCACAATATATTTTGAAACATTAATTATCATTTTTTTGTTTCATATATATATATATATATATTTATTAGTTTATAATTTTCATGAAAAAATATTATATTCAGGAAATGAAACAAAAATATAAGTAATTTATCATTTACAAAATTATTATTATACCACATAAGTGGATTTATTCATAAAAATATGAAAATGTATTACGATTTTCATTTCATAAAATTTAAACTACCAATAACGAATTTTTTATTTAATAATTATTAGTGGATTAATATCAAAATTTTAATATAACATTACTCTATAGTTAAAAGTCATTAGTAATCCATAGTTAAAAAATCAATAGTCATAGTCAATCTATACAAATTATAGTTAAAAATAAATAATCCTAATTAAAAATCAATAATCAATAGTTTAATACGTTCAGTTCAGTTCAGCTCAACTCAACTCCAATCAATTCAGTTCATCTCCATTCAATTCAGTTCGGCTGGTTTCAGCTAAAGTAAACAGACGCAAAAGAGGGCAAAACAATCACTTACAAAAACTCAATTATGAAAACTTAAACGCAAATGATAAAAGGCAATATTATTATATAATACAAGTTAGTATACGTACAACAATAGTGGTTGGATAAAAGAATTACTCCCTCTGTAGATTATTAGTTGCTACATAGCAACTTGGAACAAGATTTGAGGCAAGTCACAATCAACTAGGGACCACATCCTTTTTGGTTTGTAATAAGAAGAGAGAGAAATAATTAAGCAAAGTAATCCACCCTTTTTGGGCGCCAAAACTGAAGGGAAAAAGGAGAAATAGTTCTAAAAATTTAAATTCCCACCAAAAATTTGGTGGGTATAAAAAATCAGGAGCCAAATTGAAAAAATCTCAAAATTTAAAATAGCCTATGCTACTGCTCCATATATAAGCAGTTTTTGAGCTTTAAATGCTCATTTATTGACCAAAAAACAAAATTCCCAAGTCCATGAAAAAACATTAAATTCAAGAACTTCAGATTTAAAATCCACCATTTCAAAACAGTAGGAAAAAGAAGATTGTTTGGGGGGGGGGTAGAATTACTCTCAGCTAACTTCATCATTGAGTAATTAGTGTTTACCTGTTTCAACTTGTTTTTTTAGCTTGCATTGTTGCCTCATTTGGGAGGTCACTTCAATACGGAGGCAGCTCACAATAGTTGTCGCAAGTGATTACGAAACAATGGACCTTGAAAGCACAACAACTATATTTTCACATGAATATGGTGGAGATTTGTTGCTTTACTTTGATATTCTTGTTGGTAACACTTGTCCAACAATGGTGGCTACGCAATCCGTTTGTGGACCGTCACCATTGGCAAATGTGGAGCTGCAAGACCATGTACATGTTGTACCTTTGGCAGAAGTGCATCCACCAAAGGGGGGACGTGCAACAGCGTTTGAGACAATAGTAGAAGAAGAATTAGATGGGGAGCAAATTGTTGAGCTTTTATCGTATAACTCAGACCTTGACGGAGATGGGTTTGAGTGGACAGATTCTTAGTCAGATGAAGAGTGTGCTCAACCAGTCAAAATACCTCCACCTCTAACCCTGAAAAGGAAGCATAAGGAGTTGTCTAATAAGGAGCGGAACCAAGTGGCTAACAATTTGCAGCAACTTTACAATGACAACAATCTTCCCAAAGGTACAATTAACGAATTAGCAACTAAGTATGATGTTTCTAGGTGGTCTATATCTAGGTTATGGCAGAAAGTACATGCTCAAATTGATAAAAAAGTTGACATAGATGTGAAAAACATGAAGACAGGAAAGGTAGGAAGAAAAAGAGTTGAACTTGACATTGAAAAACTCATGAGCACCCCACTATGTATGCGTACAATAATAAGATCAGCAGCAAAGGCATTAGGAATTCACAAGTCAACATTGCATAGGATGGTCAAAAGAGGTACAATTAAGAAACACACCAACACTGTGAAGCCTTACTTAACTGAAAAGCATCTTATAGCAAGGGTCCAATGGGTTATCAAGGCATTCATTCCACACACAATCAAAACAATACCCAAGTTCAGCAGAATGTACAACATTCTTCATACAGATGAAAAGTGGTTTTGTTTCTCTAAAATCAGTCAAAGATATTACTTAGCACCACAAGAGATAGGACCACATAGGAGGTGTAAGAGCAAGAGATTTATTAAAAAAATCATGTTTTACGGAGCAGTAGCAAGACCCCATATTATTCCCGGAACACAGGAAATAATTTGGGATGGGAAAATAGGTATTTGGCCTTTTGTTGACAAAATTGCAGCAAAGAAGACAAGCAAGAATAGAGAAAAGGGCACAGTAGAAACAAAGGCCACTACAAGCATCACAAAAGAGGTGATTAAGAAAATGATGTTAGAGCAATTGCTACCAACAATCAGAGAAAAGTGGCCATCTTATGGTAGCAAAACAATTTGGATTCAACAGGATAACGCAAGACCTCAAATTTCACCTGATGATGTTGACTTCATTAACGAGGCTAACAAAGATGGGTTCCATAGTCACTTAATAAACCAGCCTGCACAAAGCCCTGATTTGAACATCTTAGACTTGGGGTTTTTTAGAGCAATTCAAGCAATCAAGGAACAAATGACTTACAAAGATGAAGATAAGTTAATTGAGGCAGTACAAGAAGCTTACAACACTTATGACCCTATCAAGCTAAACTACATTTTTTTGAGCTTACAAAGCTGCATGATCGAGATTTTGAGGTGCAATGGAAATAATAACTACAAGCTCCCTCACATGAACAAGGTTGGACTGGACAGACAAGGTAAACTTCCAGTTCAGATGACAACAGACAAGGAGTTGGTTGATCAGGCATTTTGGTGGTTGGAACATGGTAACATTGACAACTTTTGCAAACAACTGTATGAGGATGATGAAACAGATTCAGACGCAGACATTGGTGACTTAGAATATGTAAGTAACTAACTACTTTAGCAATAGTTAATAGTAGAATGGGTTAGTCTTGTAAAGAAGCTTAGACACCCCTTTTGGTTTAGAAAAGTAGGGCTAACCTCTTTTGGTTTAGAAACAAATGTAAAGACTCAGAATATTAGAAGGTAACGATATGGTACAAGAAGCACATTTTGTAAATGGTACCAACAATCAGATAGTTGTAAGGGTTTAATTTGTAAATGTGAAATGATTATTTTGTGGGGATTATTGAACTCTCAGGAAACTTTCATCATTGAGTCCGGTGTCCCATCCTATTGTGACTACCTCAACAAACAACTTTAGTTAGTTGGTGTGGCATGTACACCATAGGTGGGCACCTCAATGGAGGCTATTTGCTCATATTGAATGCAGACAATAACCAACAACAAAGATTACAATGTTTTACAATGTTGTGGTGGCTGCTCAATGGGTTTAGGCTCAAGTACTTGAACGCCTCATCACTTTTTCAAGAATTTAGTGGTGGCAATTCAATAACAAGAGCCTAAGTCCATTGAACGCCTCATCACAATATGTAATACTTAGTGGTGTTTGTTGATAAGAAAAACAAGTAGCCTGACAATGCCACATTCAAATTGAGGTAATAGCCTCCATGTCTTATTTACAGTACGGAGTATTTTTGTTTTTGGGTAAGCAAAGCGTCCATTCCAAACCCCCTCATGAATCAAAATATCATCAGAATATCATCAACATCAAAATCAAACATCAAAATCACGCAATATATATCATCAACATCACAATATTCATCAGAATATCATCAACATCAAAATATCATCAACATCAAAATCAGGCAATATATATCATCAACCTCAGAATACTCATCAAAATAACATTAGAATATCATCAACATCAAAAACCAAAACATGCAACACTGCAAATAAACAAACACAAACATAAACTTAACACCAAAACAATGATCAACATCACAGTAATTCGTTATCAAGGAACATAAAAAGGAGATTTTGGATCAGCTCTGTTATGGAAGAATTGAGGGTTATTCAGTTTAAATTCAGCCCAATTTTCAGGCTCTTGGGTTTCATCTGAGTCATAATCAGGAGGGATTGATGGCGGAGCTTCAAGTAGTTGTCTATTGAGGCTCCTCCTTGTGATTGGTCGCCCCTCCAATGAAAATCGTGATAAATCTGGTTCGACATAGCCAGGACGATCAGGGGTGTCCTCCACTACGAGATCAGAACCACCGGTTAAGGGTGTTTGAGGGGTTTGTGATTTTGCTGGTGTAGGTTGTGGTTGAGGATGTGTGTGTAGATGTGTTTGAGGTTTATTTTCTTCCTCACTTTGATGTGAAGATGATTGTGAACCTTCATGATACTTTCTCAACCTCTCCCATAAATCTTGTAACTCACTCTCCGGCACCGGTGTCTCCACATATTCAGAATAAATGGGCCAATGACTAAATGATTCCTCAGGTGGTGGGTTGTTAGGATCCATTACACCTAAAGAACGAACCACAAGAACATAAAACAGAACGCAAAACAGGATTACAAAACACAAATCAATTTGGGGTTTTTTTTAGGAAACAACGAAAATGAGGAAAATTGGTATCATAAAACTCACAAAATAGAGTAGATTATTAAAATCGAATTTTTGAAGACAAAAGATGAAGCAGTGAAAGGAGATCTAAGAAACAAAAATGACGTTTAGTGAGAGAATAGAACAATCCAGAAGAGAGAAGGCCAAAAGACAAAGAAAATAAGAAGAGAGAGAGAGAATGCTGATTAAAAAAGGGAGGGAGTGGTTAACTTAGGGTTTTATTGTATTAAACCCTAAGTATAATCCTTAAGACAACTAAAGCGAGGGCATTTTTGTAATTTTGTAATGGGACCCACTTCCGTAAATAGAAATGTAGCAAGTAATGTGGGATTGCCATTTCGAGTAAATGTAGCAAGTAAAAAAATTCGGAGGGAGTATTATTTATATAAGCATTGAAAGACAAATATATATAAGCATTTTTGGAGTTTTTTTTTTCCCCAAGAAACACTACACAAATACTCAATATTCTATCCTAAAATCTCTATCTTTACTAGCATGGGATAAAAATTCTTGGGTACACATGAGGTGTGACCCCTTGTTTTACGTGACAAAATTTATGCTCATAAGTCATAAACTCATACGAAGTATAACTCACGGAAGCGACAATGAAATGCTATAGATTATAGGTAAGTATATAGTTATGTCAAAAGACGGTCTCTTTTTAAAGGTTTAATTAAAGATAACTTTTCTTAACAACTTGATGTATGTTTTAATATATTTGAAGTAACAATAGGATGATATATCTTGCTTTGGAACGAAACAAATTTGCACACTTAAATTAAAATTTGATTGTAATCTTCACTACTAAGTATATATAGTATAGTGTATCCATCAGTTTGCATCTTTTCTTGCAAGAGATGTGTCACCAAATCTTCCAACAACAATGCTCCGTAATTCATTTATGTCACCTTCAAAAAAGTCAAAAGAATATAATCAAGAAAATTAAACTCTTCTTTTCTAAAACTCATATATAGTTATAATTAATTCTGAGAATTTTGAGGTTACAAGAGGAATCCTCACACCATAGGAATAAAAGCAAATCCAAACTTGAAACTCCCAAAAAGTCGGGCTAAAAAGGAAAAGGTTGCCCATTGAAAGACATGATTAACTAGATATTAGATAAATAGATATAGTGCAAGTGTGCAAATCATGCACTGACCAATCTTAGCCCTTAAGGAAATAGGATTATCATTGTTGTCTCCCTAGAAGAGATTCTCAAAACATGCTTCAATTTTGAATGAAATTCGATCTCAAGATCACAAAGTACTTATATATTGTCCTAAAATTGCATGCTCAACTCAATCTTAATAAAACCATTGCTAACTTGAAGCTTACATCCTTTGAATATATTCGTAGTCCATTTGTTTGCTCATAATCGACCAGTGTGACATTTACTTATAAAATCGGAGAAAATAAAGCTTACTCTACCCATCGGATAATTTACCCACACTTAATTGTGAGAGGAAAAAATATTGATAGTGAAATCCTAGTTATATTTAATATATTTTATACGGAGTATATGCTATTAGTGTTGGGTAGATAACCCAATGGATAAATGTAGCCTTACACTTTAAAATTATGTGAGAATAATAAATTTTATTGCCGTGTGCGTACTTTAATTTTCAAAAAGTCAATTGAATTATCTCAAAAAAAAGCCAATTAAGATTAATTATGATATTACGGAGTAAAAACTTTGGGACTCAACGAAAGTATTCCAATAACTTGGCTTTTACTTAACAACATTTTACACAACATTCCAATTTAGCTTGCATATCTTTGAACCTTGTTGCAACAACTTTGGAAAGGATATTTCCTAGCCAATCACTTGAATTGCAAATCAAGTGTCATTTTTGTAATAAATCTATACAACACTAAGAAGAACCATATTATCAAAAATTACAAAAATGTTAATTTGCAAATCAAGTGATTAACTAGTCAAGCCCTCTTTGCAGATGAGAAATCATCTCAATGAAGATTATGAATAAATGATTGAGGTTCTGTTGAGAGAATAAAACCATATGTGATCCCACATTGAAGAATGAAAAGAACAATGACTAGCATATAAGCTTAGAGGGCAGCTCCTCATATTACCAACTAGATAATACCTCGTGCGATGCACGGTTTTTTTAGATTAATAAATTAATATAAATATGTAGCATGTGATTTTTTTATAAATGGTATACTAAATTATGAAGTATATCGTTTTTTTTTAACTTTTTCATAAGAGACCTAAAAATTAAATTGTAACTTAAGATTTCTAAAAAGGACTAAAGAACATTGTGGGATTAGATTGTTATTTAAATGATATTTTTATGGGGAAAAATATATATAAGTTGGAAAATTAGATTAAAGAAGAGAGAAAAATGCTATAAAAAATATGGAGAGTATTTATTAGGCCTTGGAAAATAATCCTAAAGAAGAGGGAAAAAAACCTGAACTGAAGGAAACAAGCCCTTTGTTGGGAATTTTTTTTTTTTTTTTTTTTTTTTTTTTTTTTTTTT